>CAKOAT010106043.1:94318-134782 GCA_932364175.1 Eruca vesicaria subsp. sativa | reverse complement strand
CGATAGCAACATCGATCGATACTGTCGGCAATCAGATCAATGGACGAGTCTAATAGCGACAGCTATAGATTTATCTAAGGATTGAAGTTCTCATATATTTGCAAGCAATTCGTTAAGACATCCATAGATTTATAATCCTGATTTTCTGAATAGTAACCTTGAATCTAACTACTTTCTTTCATTGTTTTCAAACCCAAAATTTATTTTCCTTAGCAACTTACCATTGCTACCAACTTTTATTTCTTGTTTTAAACATTTTCAACCTAGCTTAATCACTTAAGATTATATCTTTTGTGACTCTAGTTCCTTGTTGATTCGATCCCTAAGTACTACGATTGAACCTCTTATTTGAGAGAGTAAATCACTCCTTAGGGTTAAACATTTGAGTGATATCAAATTAGGCGCCGTTGCCGGGGAACTAAGATCACTATTAGATTTAATCTGATTCAGTCTAGGTTATTTGTTACTTTTTATTTTCATTCTTGTAACACAAAATTTTTTATTTTTCTTTTTGTCTCTTTCTGGTACATGCCCAGCAGTACTAGAAGCAACAAGGACAAGCAACTTTTGTACTCAAAAGATCCCAATAATCTGGAGCGTAGCATCCGCAAAGACTTACACTCCACATCGATCGATACCAACACCTCTCTATTGATCAATACGCGCTTTCAACCGATGATCAACAACCGTTCGTCGATCGATTCCCTCACCATCCCATCGTTCAACATCAACAACCGTTCGTTGACCGACAACAACACCACCTCATCGATCGACATTAACAACCGTTCGTCGACCGACACCCTTCACTTGACATCGATCGATACACCTCACCCCACATCGATTGATACTAACCGGCGAGACATGGCAGCGCCTATGATTCTCATACCTGATGAGAATGGAGACCTGCGTGGTCAAGATGGTCACCTGCAACATGCAACAGGTCAGAAGCTGAATGATTAGAAGGAGATCATTACTGAAGAAGAAACTGCACCCACATGCATCATTCAACCTGTAGAAGAGACCAGAACTTTGGCTGACTACAACCGTCCGAATCAGTTCTATTCAAACCGATCAGCCATCCTCCCTCCTGCTATTCACAGAGGAGATTTTGAGCTCAAGCCGCAGTACTACACACTTGTAGGACAAATCCCTTTCTGTGGTTTGCCCCATGAGCATCCTATGGACCATCTGAAGAGATTCGAGGATCTTGTAACCCTAGTCAAAGCAAAAGGAGTCCCTCAAGACTATCTTTTCTGCAAGCTTTTCAAGTACTCTCTAACTAGAGAAGCTTTGCAGTGGCTGAGACAACTACCACCAGGTTCCCTTACCACCTGGAGTGACATCAAGCACGCCTTCTTGCGTAATTTCTTTGATGATTCACGCGCTGAACACTGGAGGAAGAAAATTGCTACATTCACCCAAGCCCCTGAAGAGTCATTCAAGGATACTTGGAACAGATTCAAATCCTACCAGCGAGACTGCCCACGCCACGGATTCAACAAAGTGCAACTGCTCTGCACTTTCTACAGAGGCATCAGCCCAGATTTCAAGAGAGCCCTTGATACAGCTAGTGATGGCAACTTCACCACCAGGAATCCTCAGAATGCTATCAAGCTAATTGATAACTTGGCTTCCAGCAACAGCACAAGAAACTCTATAACGCAGACTACATCATCCCTTGGGAAGGAGTATATCAATGAAGTTCAAGCAGAGCTAGACAACATTCAGAAGCTCCTAAACAAGCAGATCTGTGCAGTGGAAGATTCAGACATTATTGAAGAAGATGTCAACTGGATTAGTGGAGCTGGTTTTCAGAGATCTGGTAACCAAGGAGGATACATAAACTTCACAGGCCAGAGAAGCAACTTCAACCAGAGTTCCAAGAAACCCAACAACTTCAGCAGCATCAACCCCAACAGAAGCTATGGAAGTGCCTTCTACTCAAATCCACACCCACCCATCCAAGATACTAAACTGGAGGAATTGATAGACAAGATACTTGAGAGTCAGCAGAAGCTCGAGGTAAACTTCAATGGAAAGATCGATTCTATCTACACCACCTTCACCACGAAGATAGATGCCCTCAGCACCCATGTGAAGAAGCTAGAGACCCAAGTGTTTCAGACAGGAGAAGCACTCAAGAAGCAGGAGTCTGCCCACAACCAGAACATCAATGCCATCCTGGATGATGACTTTTGGCAAGAGGTAGTAGAAGAAATTCAGAGATCTGATGATGAGAGTGAAAGAGAATTCTCCTACGACTACTATCGATCGATATCACCAGCTCAACATCGATCGCTATCGCCTTTAGTACGTTGATCGATAGACTTTGACGTGTGTCGATCGATGGACTCAGACGAAAACCCTCGCTAGTGCAATTCCGTCACGATTATTTCTAACGCCGCCTTCGCAGCACGTCACCCACATCCGCCCATCCCAGTCATCGACCGGCATGATGACCCCATCATCGACCGACACCAAGACCCTGGCATCGACTGACACACTCCAGCCAGTGTCGATCGATACACAGTACCCCAACGCAGAGTGCAGCTTCCTAAGATCGACAGTGCACGTCTTGACGCTTTCCGGGAGAAGTATTACACCACCAAAAACCCTACAGCAGCCCTAAAAGAGAGACCCACGGATATCTTTGAGTCCATGGAGATAAAAAGTAAACTCAGGGGAGAGTTCTCATAAAAAGGAAAGAGAAGATACCTAAACCCTATAAAAGAGAAGCTAATGAGAAGGAGTTGTCAAGCTTCAGAAAAAGAGTCCTCAGAATACCTAAAGAGAAACCCTTTGAAGAAGCCTATTTTTCACACAGATTGTGGATGTTCTTCGGAGAAACCAAGGAGACAGAAGAAGACATAAGGAGGATGTTNGGAGAGTTCTCATAAAAAGGAAAGAGAAGATACCTAAACCCTATAAAAGAGAAGCTAATGAGAAGGAGTTGTCAAGCTTCAGAAAAAGAGTCCTCAGAATACCTAAAGAGAAACCCTTTGAAGAAGCCTATTTTTCACACAGATTGTGGATGTTCTTCGGAGAAACCAAGGAGACAGAAGAAGACATAAGGAGGATGTTTAACTAAGTCAGAGATAGCCTCAAGCAGAAGATAACACTGGAGAAGAAGAGTGATCCAGGGAAGTTCACAATACCCTGTTCCATCAGAGGTGTTGAGTTCCCTCGTGCCCTATGTGATACAGGATCTGGAGTTAGCATCTTACCCAAGCTTATGGCAGACCATCTAGGTCTGAAGATAGAGCCTTTTGAAGAAACTTTCATCTTTGTGGATTGTTCTCAACAAAGCTCTGGAGGCATCGTTCGCAACCTTGAGGTACAGATTGGCGAAACCCTAATTCCTACAGACTTCCATGTCCTCTCCAACAAGCTCAACTTCAAGACCTCTCTACTACTTGGAAGAGCCTTCTTAGCCACAGTTGGAGCTGTTTGTGACCTACAAACCAACAAGCTCTGCCTAACCCTCATCAACCCTTCCATCCACTACAACCCTGTTCCGGTCATCAAGTTTCCAAGGCCAGCAAGCTCAACACTCGTAGCCACCTGTTTCTGTGCCCACGAGTATGATTCTATGGAAGAGTATGAAACCGACGAAGCAGTATCGACCGATGACACCTCTTCTCCATAGACCGATACCGTTGCCGCACCATCGACCGACAGCACTACCTGGTCATCGATCGATGGAGTATTCCAACAGATCGACGACGAGTTCCCAGACGCCGATTTCAGTGTAGATGAGTGGGAAAACGATCACTACATGCCCGAGCTAGCTAGTATCACTACTCAGGAGGAGTATGATGAAGATTATGAGGAGGAACGAGCCACAGAGTACCGATTTCTTCGAGAAGATGCAGAACACCCTCCTAACCCGGCCTTCCTCCGACGAGCATCGACTGATACGGATCCCTATCCATCGATCGATATGCCTCAACCCGAATCGCCCACTTTCTACTCAGTGTCCCTTATCGATCTGCTATTTCCAAAGACCATTTACGAGTTTCCGGGCAGCGATTTTGATACCGATGATGAGTATGACACAGATAATGCAGAGGAACGAGCCGCCAAACATAGATCGCTTCGCCGAAACAAAGCCAGATGCGACTTTTTCCCTTGCCTTTTCCGCCCATCGACCGATGCAAACCCTACCCCATCGACCGATATGCCTCTACCCAGATCGCTCAAACGACGTTTCGAATCAACGAGCGATGAACCCTACTGCAAACCAGTCTATGTCCCATATGAGCCACACCACAGAGATTACTTGATTGGAAGCTGGGCCAGCACTTATCACGAAAGTTTTGCAGTAGATACAGCACCTCTACAATCCGCAATCTAACCTGCAGCACCCGTATCGAACGACATGGAGTACAAGCCATCGACCGACATGTTTCACACACAATCGATCGATGAAGCAGTTCCACCATCGATCGATATCAATCTCCAACCACCAACCGATCTTGGCACAACACCGTCCGAGGTACAATCACCTAAATTTGATTTAAATTCACTAATACCGGATGAGTTTGGTATTTTCAGGGATTCCGATGGTCATGCACGAGCTATAGATGGGAGAATCATCCCAATCTCCACAGAAGATGTTGCAGACATCCTTCAGATGGCCAATGGACCTATCATCGAAAACGATCCGCACCAAAGAAAACGGCCATCGACCGATGCATGGAGACTCGCATCGATTGATACGCACCGAGAGTACGGGAAGAGAGCTTTCAAAAACGGATTTCGTTGTTTCTTTTGGGAAAAGAAGGATGAATATGGAGTCTACAGAGATGAATCTGGCCATGCAAGAGCAGTAAACGGAGACATCATCCCTGTTACCAAAGAAGACATGGGAAACTTGCTGAAGAGAGCCTCATTATTTGGACGCTCTTGTTTCTGTCTACCAGGATATGCTGATCAATATGCTAAAGGAGTTCCAGATGGCAAGCTTTACACACAGGCATAAGTCACCTATATGCTAGATGGAAGAACCGGAGATCACAACTGGGAGATAGCAGCCATGCAATATGAACATTAGAAAGACCTATCAAGACTTCAAGGTGAACTACTCTGGAATACCACCAGCGATGAATTAGTACGATATGAAAGAGAAGCCCTACAAGAAGAAGTCAACACCTTGCGCGCACAACTAAGATCTCAGACACAAGCATCAATCGATACAGAAGCCCCTACGTCGATCGATACAACCGTCCACAACCCGATCGAGCACCACTTCCAGAAGCTATCGATCGATGACAACCCCAGTCCATCGACCGATACACGTGCTCAAGAATTCTGTACCAGAGAAGAACTAGAAGCAGCCACAAGAGATATCTACAAATCTATTGAGTTTTGTGGAGACGGAGACTACAAATTACTGGACAGATATTGGTTTCCACTACACAGTGACGTCAAAGGATTGCAGTGTACAATGGAAGATATTCAGAAGGAGGTAGAAGATATTCAAAGACAGCTCGCCAGCCGACCTGACCCATCCCCATCGATCGACGATCCAACACACCACGATACCATGCAGCACACTACAGAACACATCTACAGCCTGCTTGGAAACCATCAGTACAACCTTGCCAGCTTAGAAGAATGGTTGGGAAGGATCCAAACTGAAGTTTATGGTTTGAAGACTAGTATGACCAGAAGTGAGAAAGCCACAAGAAGCTTTCTAACCTCATGGTTTGAAGAAACACAAGACAAGGAGGACACTTGTTTTCCAACAAGTACCTGCAACCCACCTCACTAGCCACTATAATTTCATAGTCAAGCTAACTGACTTTAACCAAGCGTTGAGTGGGAGGCAACCCACTGTTAGGTATTTTACTTATTTTTTTTTATTTTTTTTTTACTGATTTGTTTCGTTTTTGTTTTTTTTTAGGAAGATAGACACACGATCAATACCTATCGACCGAAACGAAGCAGTCGATATCGTTCGACACAGACTTACACGCATCGATCGACGATGGCGACTCACCATCGATCGACGATGGCGACTCACCATCGATCGACGATGGCGACTCACCATCGATCGACGATGGCGACTCACCATCGATCGATATCTATATCGGTCAGGTATATCGTTCACCACTATGATATCAGTTACACATATAATTTTTCCTATGCTCTTACTCTGACTAATTATACATTAAGGACAGTGTATGATTTAAGTCTGGGGGGAGATGATTACTGATGCTACTTTACCTCTTTTTGATCTTATTTATAAAAGTTTTCAAAATTGGTTTTATTGAGTCAAGAAAGGGAAAAATTTTCAAAGTCTTACTTTTTATCTTACCACTCTTTAGCACCATTCTTAGATTTGTTGATTGCAGAAAATACTATAGATGCTAAAGTGGATCACCGATCACCTATGTCAACACTTTCATGATTGTCTGGAAGAACCAAAGCTGATTTCCAACCTAACCTGACATCTATTGCTTGTCTTGGGGCTTGGTATACAAGGGATCGAAATCCTCCTGCAAGTCTAGAAGGTAAAAGTCTCAAAAAATTTGGTTTCCTTCTTTCCTTCCTTCGGCATCTCCAGAGAATAAAAGACTGATATGATTTCCTGAGAGGCAGAGGGAGAGGTACATTACCTATGACCCCACTATTCTAAATCAAGGGAATGATCAAAGTGAGGGAGAGGTACATTACCTATGACCCCACTATTCGCTTACACTTTGTCAAGAAAGATCAATAAGATGAACATTAAATGTTCATTGGGATTGATATATAAAAAAAAAAAAGAAAAGAGAAAGAAAGAGTTTGGATTCAGAGAAGGGGGATAAAGAAAGAAAAGGAACCAGGATGAGAATGCCTGAAACTTGCTTGAGTTGAATCTATGTGTTCCTTGATCGATACTCCCAAGGTAAAGCCTACACCTTTCTTTTTATGCATAAATGAAATCAGTACAGGGGATAGACAGACAAGGAATGTTTAAGTTGATTGAGTAGCTGTATTTGGTTGCTAAGCTAGGATATGGTATACTGTACTTCTGTAGTTGATAGATATGAGATGTGGCTTGCAACAAAGTAAGAGGTGATGATTTTAAAGTTGAGATTTTGATTGAGTCCCTGCTGTTTTTAAACTTCTTTCAAAGACTAACTTGAGGTTTGCTTGAGGACAAGCAAAAGGTTAAGTCTGAGGGAGTTGATATACCATGATTTTGACCCGTTTTTTGTCATGGTATTGATACGTTTTTATAATAATTATCTATGTTTTGGATTCAATTAGGTATGTTTTCAAGTTCAGGAGCATTTTGTAGTAAAGTGATGATTTAGGTGGCTTATGGAGCTTAAAGGAGAGTTTTACAAGATGACTATGAAGATTCGACATTGAGAGACACATTTCGATCGATACACACCTTGTGTAATCGATCGATGATGATTCTGTAGAAGTTGAAGTCGAGATACTCCATCGATCGATGTACGCCATGTACCATCGATCGATGTACGCCATGTACCATCGATCGATGTACGCCACGTACCATCGATCGATACAGAGTGTGATGAGCAAGATTTACTTGGCCGACTTGAAGCCCAAGTTCTCACCAAATTACAAGATTGCCGCTGACGAGTTTTTAACCTAATTGTACTCATATTTATAGTTATGCCTATGAGCCCTAGAAAGACATCATTAGATCTAATAAGAAAGTTTTGTATTCTATTTCTACTTAGCAATACAAGTATTTTCTTTTCATCTTATTCTTTTGCTATGAGTCTTTTGGCTATGTCTGAGTAGATTCATTTGTTAGATTTGGGGTTCAAATAGTTATGAGGGATTAGCCCCAACTATGGATTGTTGAGTTGTTATATTCATTATCCAAATGAGTCCCAAGTTCTTTCTTCATTCATAACTTACTTTGAATCTTCTTTTATTTTTTGATTTAACATGTCTTCTGGGTGGAAAGTTTCAGATCATGATCGTGCATCAATTTTTGACCTGAGTGACCTTGATGTTTCCGACGGCTGCACCCTTCCTAGGCCAATCTTCCAGCGTTCTTTCACAAGCGAAGTGGATTTCTCAGAGTATTGGTCGGCTTTCGAGGTTGCCAGTGTTCCCCCCACTAGTTTCTGGGTGCCAAAGCGGGATAAGCTTCGGAAGAACACGGATAGTCCAAGCGCGAGTACTATTTGTTCCCTCAGGGATTTGAGGAATTATCGTGCGATCCCCGAATCGGTACAGTTCCGTCTTCCCGTATAGGGTGAAGATGCCGAGAATCCACCTCCAGGTTATCTTACGTGCTACGAAGCCTTCTTGCTGAACTGTCAGTTATGGTTACCTATTCCACGAGCTATCGTCAAGCTTCTGGATAGATTTGGCATACCGTTCAGACAACTTCGTCCCACCGGGTTGCAGCATCTTGTCGGGATTTTGGTACTAGGGTACAAGCGCGGAATGTCCGTTGGCACGGACTATCTTTTGGCTATGCTAACGTTCAAGCGCGCACCAGGGGGTGGCTGTTACCTAACCCCTCGGCGGGATATGACGATCATTGGCGGACTTACCTCGAATGATCACGAGTGAAACGATTGGTTTTTCTATGTCAAAATTGATAGAGCGTCGGTGGAAGAAAGTTGCATCCCTTCGTTAAAGACCAAATGGGCGACGAAAGGTATTTCGTTTGCATGATATATATATCCACATATTTTCTGCCATATTTTGACAGTTGCATGCGACTTGCGTTCTGTAGTGTTAAAACCCCGTAAACCTTTACACGGAGATTTCAAGAAAGTCAGAAACTTTTTTGAGGAAAGTTTCCCGTGTTTTGCAGGGTCTTCGCTTTATGAACGAAGCGGTGAGCGCGAGTAATGTGGCGGTTCACAAGGCTGAATCTAGGGCTACAGTGGCGGATATGGAGGCCGCTCGTCTCAAGGAGGGGATCAGAGATAGTTTTTCTCGTGCCTTAGATTTAGCCAGGAAGGAGGCCACCCGCGTGAGGGAGGAATATGACGCCGACTCTCGTCGTGGTGTCGAGCTTTTTGACAAGATGGTTTGCCGTGCCCGTAGGTGATATACCATGATTTTGACCCGTTCTTGGTCATGGTATTGATATGTTTTTATAATAATTATCTATGTTTTGGAGTCTATTAGGTATGTTTTCAGGTTCAGGAGCATTTTGTAGTAAAGTGATGATTTAGGTGCCTTATGGAGCTTAAAGGAGAGTTTTACAAGATGACTATGAAGATTCGACATTGAGAGACACATATCGATCGATACACACCTTGTGTAATCGATCGATGACGATTCTGTAGAANCTATTAGGTATGTTTTCAGGTTCAGGAGCATTTTGTAGTAAAGTGATGATTTAGGTGCCTTATGGAGCTTAAAGGAGAGTTTTACAAGATGACTATGAAGATTCGACATTGAGAGACACATATCGATCGATACACACCTTGTGTAATCGATCGATGACGATTCTGTAGAAGTTGAAGTCGAGATACTCTATCGATCGATTTACGCCATGTACTATCGATCGATACAGAGCGTGATGAGCAAGATTTACTTGGCCGACTTGAAGCCCAATTTCTCACCAAATTACAAATTTCCCTTGACGAGTTTTTAACCAAACTGTACTCATATTTATAGTTATGCCTATGAGCCATAGAAAGACATCATTAGATCTAATAAGAAAGTTTTGTATTCTATTTCTACTTAGCAATAAAAGTATTTTATTTTCATCTTATTCTTTTGCTATGAATCTCTTGGCTATGTATGAGTAGATTCATTTGTTAGATTTGGGGTTCAAATAGTTATGAGGGATTAGCCCCAACTATGGATTGTTGAGTTGTTATATTCATTATCCAAATGAACCCTAATGCTTACTCTTGATTTGCTACCTAGAGTTATGATTATGGAGTGACTAATCTAATAGTCATTTTCCTGAAATCATTTGGCTAAACCCATACTCAATTAGGCTCGATGCGACAGCCAGCTTAATAGAAATTCTCGGGTGAACACAGTTTCAATTCGATCTGATGCTATATATCGATCGAAACTCCTATAGAGTCATCGATCGACGGCAACATATATCGATCGACACTGCGATAGCAACATCGATCGATACTGTCGGCAATCAGATCAATGGACGAGTCTAATAACGACAGCTATAGATTTATCTAAGGATTGAAGTTCTCATATATTTGCAAGCAATTCGTTAAGACATCCATAGATTTATAATCCTGATTTTCTGAATAGTAACCTTGAATCTAACTACTTTCTTTCATTGTTTTCAAACCCAAAATTTATTTTCCTTAGTAACTTACCATTGCTACCAACTTTTATTTCTTGTTTTAAACCTTTTCAACCTAGCTTAATCACTTAAGATTATATCTTTTGTGACTCTAGTTCCTTGTTGATTCGATCCCTAAGTACTACGATTGAACCTCTTATTTGAGAGAGTAAATCACTCCTTAGGGTTAAACATTTGAGTGATATCAAATTAGGCGCCGTTGCCGGGGAACTAAGATCACTATTAGATTTAATCTGATTCAGTCTAGGTTATTTGTTACTTTTTATTTTTCATTCTTCTAACACAAAATTTTTTCTTTTTCTTTTTGTCTCTTTCAGGTACATGCCCAGCAGTACTAGAAGCAACAAGGACAAGCAACTTTTGTACTCAGAAGATCCCAACAATCTGGAGCAGCTGCACTTCATTGAATCCATGGTGTGGGCAATCGCGCTGGAAGAACTTAAATCTAAGCCAAGAGTCTTTGAAGGACTCTCCAGGTTTCTGTGTGAAGGTAGCAATCTTGCTTCTTTGTTCTTCAGCTCGTGCCTCATCAATGAAATTGCGCAGAAACGCATTCTTGATGGCAGCCCAGAATGTAAGAGATTCTGGTGGTAGTTGCTTGAGCCAATGTGCAGCATCTCCAGCAAGTGAGAACTTGAAGAGCTTGTACAGTAGGTAGTCCTGAGGGTCTCCCTTAACTCTAATAGCAGAAATGAGATACTCGAACCTCTCAAGATGGTCCATAGGAGGCTCATGTGGCAACCCACAGTAGGGTATTTGTGCCACAAGTGTGTAGTACTGGGGCTTCAGCTCGAAATTTTCCCTCTGGACGTCTGGAAGACGAATAGTTGACTTGTTGGCATAGTACTGGTTTGGACGGTTGTAGTCTGCCAAGGTCTTAGGTCGAGTGACCTCATCAGTATAAGGTTCAGGGATTACATTCCCTTGGGTATCAAGTTTCTGACCTATTGCATTACGCAGATGACTTTCCTGGTCATACAAGTTTCCATTCTCGTTCGCATTTAATATCAGAGGTGCAACCATATCTTGCGGCTGAGTATCAATCGATGTACGATGAGCGGTGTCAATCAATGTCAAGGGATCAGAGTCGGTCGATGAAGAGTTTTTGGTGTCGGTCGATGATGAAGCGAGGTTGGTTGGGGTCTAATGAGAATCGGTCGACGAAGAGTTGTTGGTGTCGATCGATGCAGAACGTAGGTCTTTGTGGATCGAACATTCCAAGCTTGCTGGATCTTCTTAAAGTAGCAGTTGTTTTTCTTTGTTGCTTCTGGTTATGCTATGCATGCACCTGAAAAATCAAGAAATTGTTTTATCAGAATATGATAAAGAAAAACCTAGAATTATTAAACTAAATCTAATGGCAATCAAAGCTCCCCGGCAACGGCGCCAAATTTGACACATGCTCAAATTACCCTATCGAGCAACTTACTCTCTCAAATAAAAGATCTATTGCAGTACTTAGGAATCGAATCCACAAGGAGCTATGGAACCTATTAAATCTAATCAATGTAACAAAACTAGGTGAATTATAAATAGTAAATCGCAGTAAACAGGTAAACAGTGAATAGGAAATATTCTAATTGAACAAGAAAATTACTCGACAATAATGGAATGAGGGTTTTGAATTTAAATGGAAAGGTGTTAGACTTAGGGCTTTTATTCAGGCGTTGGAGATTATAATCCTATAGGTGCTATCTAGTTGTTTGCATGGTATTAAAGAGCATTAACTATCTTAACAACAGATTTACTAAACTCTCAATTAATAAATAAGTCTATTGACTAGAGAGTTATCGACCAAGACAAGAATGTCCGATCAATGACAGTGTCGATCGATTATTCTAGAGGAATATCGATCAATTCACTTTACTCGACGTCGATCGATTTCCAATGGGAATATCGCTCGCTGCAGCTAGTCAAGCGTTACATGCGAGTTAATAAACACTCACTATGGATCCCTAGATCAAAATTTCGCTCTAGCTCTAGTAAAATCCTAGCTGAATCAGGATGTATTCAAGACTATCATAGGTTCTTCAAGGATGTTTAAACAACCTAACAATCCTAGACTCAGGTTTTTCGTTAGCAAGTCTAGAACATAAGCATTAAGAACATCCTATTAATGAATACCACAACAAGCGATCCTATAGTTGGGGCTAATCCTACTAACCTATTTAAACCCTAATTCTAACAAGTGAACTACTCAGACATGGCTAAGAAATTCATAACACAAGCAAAGTAATAAAACTGCATAGTATTAGATAGATAGAAAACAATGGAGTTCCAATCACAAATCACTCTATTAATCTTCTCTCCCAAACTAAAAATCCTAAAAACCTTTTGCTGTGAAAAGAATTAAAAAAAAAAAAGCTCTCACTCTGCCTCTAACCCTTTGGCAGAGTATCTAAAATTAGGTTAAAACTCGTCAGGGGAAAAATCATCGTTAAAACTCGAGGAATCTGGTATTGACGGATGTTCTGGAAGAAAAAGGATAAGAGTTAAGGGATCTAATGTACGGTATTTATGTAAGGAAACACATACATGTCCTTATACATATTGCATGCTAAGGAGAGTATGGGAGATCAATCAAGAGTTTTTAGTTCTGTAAGTTCATATGTGAATGTTACTAACCAGATGCAGATATTGCACATAAGGTTGGGTCATCTAGAACATAAGGGACTAGAGGTTTTGGCAAAGAGAGGCTGTTGTGGAAATGACATGATAATAGAGCTAAAATTTTGTGAATATTATGTTAATGGAAAAAAATCATAGAGTTAGCTTTACTACAGAGAAACACATGACCAAGAACAAGTTGGACTACATTCACACAGATCTTTGGGATTCCCCAAACGTACCAAAGAGTTTGAGCAGAGGTCAATATTTCATATACTTCATTGATGATTATACCAGAAAAGTTTGGATCTATTTATCTGAGGTATAAGGATGAAGTGTTTGATAGTTTTGTAAACTTGAAGAGCCTAATTGAGGATCAAAGTGAGAGGAAGGTAAAGAAGTTGAGAACTAAAAATGGTCTAGAGTTATGTAATCAACAACTCAATAATCTCTGTAAAACATAAGGTCTTGCAAGACACGGAAATTGTACATACTCTCCTCATCAAAGTGGGATAGCAGAAAGACTAAACAGAACCATAATGAATATATTCAGAAGTTTGTTAAGTGAAAGCGGTTTGAGTGTACAGTTTTGGGCGAACGCTGCTGCGACTGCAGTCTATTTGATTAATAGATCTCTATTGTTAGCTATAAAGTTCCAAATATCATAAGAATTTGGACATAAGCATTACCATATCTTGGAAGTTTTAAGAGCCTAGGTTGTCTGGTATATGTCCACACGTCAGATAGTAAACTAAATCCCGGGGCTAAAAAGGAAATATTCACAGGTATTTCATAGGGAGTTAAAGGTTTTAAAGTTTGATACTGGATGAAGAGAAGGTTGTGATCAGTCGTAGTGTTGTGTTCAAGGAAGATAAAAGCTATAAGGATATCTCTAAAGAAACTAGGAGAAAATTTGAAAGAAAAGAGTGAAAGTCTAGTAAGGTTGGCTATTCTAAGTGATGACTAATGAAGAAGAAGTTGTTTCTGAAGGAGGAGGTTGTAATAACCCTCACGACCAGATTGAAATTTGGTCGAGAAAAATCTTGGTCGGCCAGTTTGGAATTGGTCCGACCAGAATTAAAATAAAATCAACCGGTTGAATCAATGTCTTGACGAGACTGTCTTGTGATCGAAAGACCTTCTCTTGATAGTTTTGGTCAGGCGTTAATTACTTTGGTCGAGATTTTCTGAGAGCAAGATAAGAACCGAATGGCAAGAAATAATTGCAGAAGAATTATATAAAATTATCAGCCAGCTTCTTAAATAATTTTTGAATGGAGTTATGTCCTTCACCAGCCTGCTGTCTCAGTATTAAGTCACATGTTATGCACCTGTCTGCTTGCCTAGCTTCTTCAGTAACTAACACATGACACTCACAAGCTGCAAGCTTGCCTTGTTTCTTAAGTTTTCATGTGACAAGCACATGAAAGGGCTGGACCTTTCTTTAGAGAAAGGAAAGGACAGCATGCTGCTGGGGGTAATGAAGCAGCTCACCACCTGTCCACTCTCAGCCTTGCTTTGGGTTAAGTAAACCCTCAGCTGAAGCAACTCCTTGTGCTATAAAATACCACCATCTCTCTTCTTGGACGTCCTGTTGCTGCAAGAAAAACCAGAGGAAAAAAAAATCAGTGAGAAAGAAGAAGAGAAAAATCATGAAGGACCATGGATGAATGTCTTTCAACTCTTGTTCAGTTTATTGACATGATAAGGATCAGAATCTTTGAGCTTAGTTTGGAGGATAGAACCGGTTAAGATCATCTAATGGTTTGGATTTTGGGTCCGTCCAACCTTGTCTCTAGTTTTAAGACCAATTTCTAGGTGAGTCTAGATAGATAATTGATGAGTTTTAGGAATGGGTGTTTCTTGATTAAAATTACTGATTATTTTTATTGTTAAGCAAGTCTCTTAATCTACAATTATGGTGGGTGTTTACTTATGTAAACACTTAAAGAATTATTATGAATTATTCTTTAACATTTATCCCAAGCTTTAGTACTTATTCTCAAGTACTAATATATAAGTATATGATTAATTCTATGAGTAAGATCATGTTAAGTCTTATCATATTCACTCTCCCGAGTGTCCAGCATTATTTTGAATTGGTCCTGAGATATGGAACAAGGTCACGAAGACAAGATGATGGGTCGCACCCTGGAGGCCGTGTAACTGCATGCAACGTTAGATGTTCGATCTTAGAATATCTGACGGAGAATATGGTTATATGTATTTTCTCTCTAGGCTCGGTTAATCTTCGTGGTTTATCTAGTCTAGTATATATATTATATTTATATATGAAGTGATTGGTGGGTGACGTGGAAGTGATGTTTAAGATAAGATTCACACTGATCAAATGATAGGCCTTATATATATAGTTATGGAATATATTTCTACTGCATACAAATGGAGTTCACTGATCGGGATAGTATTGATATGTATTGGGGTATGGGATTAGACGCACTGAGTAAACTAGTTACTCATGACTCATTTGTGATGCAGGTTACCAGTAGACGGGAGACCTTTACTCTAGGACGGAAAGGAACAGCATTAGCCAGCGGTACTTTTATTATCCTTGCAAAGTCGTTTGATATATCTTCTGTATAAAGTTTGTTAACCAAAAACCTCGAGGTTAATCCTTAACGTTTTGTAAGATGCTTTTAAAAGAATATTATATAATGTATAAAGAATGTTTCTTTAAGTATGGGTTCAATATGATATTAGTTCTTTTCCGGAAGAAACAACTATTGGGTATTACTCGGTCGGGTTGCAAAGCCTCTGGTTGTACCTAATAGGATATGTGTACTTAGGCAATTGGCTTAAGGTACCTGGATTTATTCTGGAAACTTTGAGTTCATCGTTTATGTGCACATTGTGGCTTCTTTGGCTTGGTTTAAGGTACTAGTGATTGGCTGTGCATGTTTTTGTTTGATTGTTGCACAGCTGGTTGAGTCAACTTGTACCTAGACCAGATCATGGGTATTACAAAGGTGGTATCAGAGCATGGTTATACGATGCTGGAATGGTACTTGTTTCAATTTTTTTCGAGTCAAAATGAGTCGCAAGGATAACTACGATATTCTGGCTAGTTCCTTAATCTTAGGATAGATAGTCATGGATAGTTACCTTACCGTTATCTTTCATAGCAGATGCAACAAGACAACCTCGAGGAGATGGAGCGTACTTACCCATTTTGATATCTTCATGCTCGGGTTTTCTACAGCCATGATCGGATTTAGTATTGTCATACTTTCCTGCTGTGCTTTCAAGTTCTAGTTATGCATATATTTTAGAGAGATATATGGGACAGAGTCGAAAAATCAAATACATCACCGGCCCATGTGTTATCGATGTTAAGGTGGTGCTATTGCAATAATCTAGCTTAGGGTGATTCGACTGCACATGACCACGAAGATGGATCTATTCTTCCGGCTTCTTCGATTCAGTTTATTCATAGTGGTACCTGCACCAGAGCCTACAAGTCGGTCTGATTCAGCATTTGTTCCATGCTTAGCGTTGGTGACAGAGATGGTCCAACTGTAGTACAAGACGATGAACGCACCAGCACCATTCCGTTTGCAACAAGATCACTTGAAGCTTATGATGTAAAGAAGTTGTTGTGGCCATAAAATTCGAGGAGGGACAATCTAATTGAGAGGTATACTTTCGTTAGAGGCAAAGTTGGATGTAACTTGGAGTAGAACGACAGAGGTGGCCCATTGTTCCGAGGATTGCAATAAGGATATAGAAGCATATAACATCAAGAAGGATGCATGAGTTAGTTGTTAAGATCCAAGTATCATTTTGGGAATTTAAGTCCAAGTTAGACATATTTCTTTCAAGAGCTCAAGATGAAGTATTTTCTATCCAAGACATGGGACTGCTTGAAGATTCAGCTTAGAGAGTTGGTACAGTGAGATGTTCCGCCAAGATTTTGAATTCGAGTCAATCTAATTCATCCAATATGGTTTGGAGGATGATCTAAAGATCATAAGGACATTCTTTGGGGAATTATCCCAAACCTTGGAGTACCAAGGACCGTAGTTTTTAAGAGCTTTGGGGATTTGGTGGAGAATCACGTGAATGATAAAGAAGTTATTGTTGAAGAAGTTCACCAATTCATGCATATTGTTTAATTTCCAACCGGTTAAGATTGCAGATCTGTTTCAAGTAGTGAGTCAAGTCGATAGAGATTATTTTGGTTAGATTTTTATCAGATCAAGATCGAGGACCCTGAGTTGTTCTGGATGTGACTAACCAAGACAGAATGGTCGTGATTGTACAAGTGTGGGAAATTCTGGATTGTATGCGTCATTTGCGCTTTGGTGGTTCCCTTGTGAAGAGTAAATATGCTATGTTACCTCTTTCCCATGAGCAACCCAATCCTATTACCTATACCTAAGGAATCAATCCTAAGCTTGTTCGTGTTTCCTTACCATTAGTCATGATCCAAGTGTTAGGCTATTTGGTTAGAGCCTACATTTTATAGTAGTCTGGACCGCTAAAACTCTTGAAGGTTCCAATCACAGGTTTGCTTCTTACCCCGTTGTGTGTTGTGTGCATTATTTAAAATAAAATTATCAATGATTGATTAAATAATTAAAATTATGATCGAGGTGTCGTAAGAGACCTTGCTTATGGACGAAATTTTACGCCCATATTGTGGTTGATGTGGGAACAACACATAGTTGTAGTTCCCGAGTAGTGTCATAGTTTAGGGAGAATTCAGTTTAGTGAATTCAAGTAAACTGTTCTTAATCCTGGAAGTATTGGCTGCCATTTAAAGTGATGGTATGCCTTCCCCATTCCTTAGTACTTTTGCTAGAGCGGTATGTTTCTATCTAGAGTGAGATTGGCTATCTAGTTACAAAACTCAGTTAGAATTATGTTGAGGGAAGAAGTCTATGGAAGAATACCAGTCACCGTTGGCTTACCATGGTTTCTACTAAGTATTCGAGCATCTCTCATATAAGCCTGGAGATTTGAATACTTTTTGGGAAACAATGAAGTGGTGTATTCCATTATTCTGATCATTGGGAAAGTAGCAGATTAAAAAGAGCAGAGCTTAGAGGACAGTCCGATAATCAAAGAACTCAAAGGTCTGTTTAAGGCGCTGGAAGTAGTGTCGTCATATAGATTTAACCCGTTCAGTATTTTTATTTGAACCTGGTTTTACTGTAATAGCTTAGGCATCTTGGCAAGTGGTTCTGGCTGGGTTAAAGTAGCGTTTAGAAAATTTGTTGGAAAACGGTTTTATTAAAAAGTTATTTGCTATGTGGAGCACCATGTCAATGGTAAAGAATAACGACGAGACTTTGTGGTTTCTTCAGCAGTAAATGAATCGATGAGGTGACCATCAAGGAAGAGTATTATTTTTCTAGAAGTGATGAACTATTTAGATTAGTTGCAAGGTACATGTTTCTTTACAAGGAAGTTTGATGGATGCATCAAGTTTTAGTAAATTCTACTGCTAGGAAATGGAAAAATGGATCTGTTTGTAAGCAAGTTAGTAAGAGTTGTTGCGGATTTAAGAAAGATTGATGCTATTGAAGAATGAATGTATCTAATCACCGTTAACGATGAGTCGAAGTTTCACTGGATTGGGCAGAAGTTGTTCAAGAGGTAGAAACAATATCAACCAATGAGCTGATCGAATGATAATGGTGTTACTTTGGAATGAAGTAAAATTATCGAGGAAATATGCAATCAGTTAGAGGAATTCTCTATGTCTACGTACATCTTTGCTTTGCATAAACCTAACCAGTCATATACTGTTGCATGGATGCATCGTGTATTGGTTTAAGTAAATGCTGATGCAAGAAAATTGTCAAGGGAGCAAAAGAAGGATAAAGTAAATTATCCGATGTAGGAGCTGGAGTTAGCGCCAATTTTGTTGTACATAAAATTTGGTAACCATTTCAATACGGAGAAGGAATACAATTTTCCACTAATCATAGAAGCCTTATGAAAAGAAAATTTTTTGGCTTATGCTTTGAGGAGGAAAAATCTGGTGTTGATATTGAGAAGGATCTCAAGAATTATGAAGTGGAATTTGGAGTTATTTTTCGGCTGCCTTATAAGGAGAGAATGGAGAGCCTTCAAGGTTGCAAGTAGTAAATCAAGATGTCTTATTCATTATGTATCTGAGAAACTTAGTTAAAGGATGAGAACTTAAGGAGTTCATCGGAGGAACTAAATGAAGAGAACTTTAGAGGATAGTATGAGGGATGTGTCATGTACAAGTTCAGTAAAGGGAGAATATAAGAAGGAACCCAAGTTCAACCTAAAGTTAAGACGGATGACTAGGAAAGAGATGTGAAGTTAACACCGAGGAACATGGATGAGTGCAAGAAAACGTAGGATCATGATGCATATGGGAGTTCCAAGGTTGTTAAGATATTACAGGATGTAGCGATACATAAAGTATGAAGTCGTCATACAAGAGTACCCAGTTGGTAAATTAAACCTGGTATGGATGACCTGTTGAATCCTCAGTTGCTGAACAGAATAAAGAAATGAGAAAGCAATAGAACCATACTTGATCATGGAAAACATCAGAGAGATTAAGTTTTTCAGAAGATTATGAAGAGGGTCTCAGATACATCAAAAATGTATAGAATACTGTAAGGGAAATAATTATTGGAATGGAAGAGTGTCTGTATTTGAGAGTAGCACTCTTGGTCTGAATCATGCTGGCGTGATTGATCGTGCATGTTCTTGTTTGATTGTTGCACGGTTAATCAAGTTGACATTGACCAGATGGGAGACGTTACTTTAACGTATGGCACATCACCTAACGTTCCACATTTCATGTTGCTGTAATGGGGGAAAGCCGATAGAAAAGGTTGAGAAGTGATAGTCTACAGAGACAAGATTGTTATAAAGAGTATTCAGACCGCAGTTGATCAGAGTTGTGCAGGGTAAAGAATTTATTTATCTTGAAAGTGGTGCTGAAAAAAGAAAGGATCGGTTGGGAGAAATTAACAAATTAACAAATCTGTTGACAAAAACTTCCTCATATATGAATGTGTAAATCTATAAGTAGATGTTGTGTAAGCAAATACCAGACTCTAGAATGATAGAACCAGTAAAACCACAGAGCTCGCAACGCAATCTCCCATATCCTTAAGGTCCTTTGCGGATAGGTGAGTACCATATCAGAAGATTTGAGAATCAGAAAATTTTGTAAGTTCAAGTATTTTGGGAACCATGAGTTGTTTTGATATCGGGCAGATGAAAAGCTCATAGCTGATTATCCAGAATCCTTTGCCGAGACTTCAGTGTTCAGTAAAGTGTATACATCAATGTTTTAGAATTCGGGACGAATTCTTTTGAGGGGGAAAATGTAATAACCCTCACGACCGGGTTGAAATTTGGTCGAGAAAAATCTCGGTCGACCAGTTTGGAGTAGGTCCGACCAGAATTAAAATAAAATTGACTGGGTGAATCAATTTCTTGACGACACTGTCTTGTGATCGAAAGACCTTCTCTTGATAGTTTTGGTCGAGCGTTAATTACTTTGGTCGATATTTATATTAAGTTGAACGAGATTTTCCGAGAGCAAGACAAGAATCGAATGACAAGAAATAATTGGAGAAAAATTATTTAAAAGTATCAACCAGCTTCTTAAATAAAATATTAAATGGAGTTTGTCCTTCACCAAACTGCTTGCTCAGTATTAAGTCACATGTTATGCACCTGTCTGCTTGCCTAGCTTCTTCAGTAACTGACACATGACAATCACAAGCTGCCTGCTTGCCTTGTTTCTTAAGTTTTCATGTGATAAGCCCATGAAAGGGCTGGAGCTTTCTTCAGAGAAAGGAAAGGACAGCTTGCTGCTGGGGGTAATGAAGCAGCTCATCACCTGTCCAATCTCAGCCTTGCTTTGTGTTAAGTAAATCCTCAGTTGAAGAAACTCCTTGTGCTATAAAATACCATCATCTCTCGTCTTAGACATCCTGTTGCTGCAAGAAAAACCAGAGGAAAAAAATCAGTAAGAAAGAAGAAGAGAAAAATTATGAAGGACCTTGGATGAATTTCTTTCAACTCTTCTTCCGTTTGTTGACGTGAGAAGGATCAGAAGTTCATCTTTGAGCTTAGTTTGGAGGAGAGAACCGGTTATAATCATCTAATGGTTTGGATTTTGGGTCCGTCCAGTCTTGTCCAAGAGCGAATGAAATCTTTTCCAAGCCAGTTTTAAGACCAATATCTAGGTGAGTCTAGATAGATAATTGATAAGTTTTACGATGAATGTTTCTTGATTAAAATTACTGATTATGTTTTATTGTTAAGAAAGTCACTTGATCTACAATTATGGCAGGGTGTTTACTTATGCAAACACTTAAGAATTATTATGAATTATTCTTTGAGGTTTATCCCATGCCTTAGAACTTGTTCTCAAGTACTAATATATAATTATATGATTAAGTATATGAGTAAGATCATGTGGAGTCTTATCATATTCACTCTCCAGAGAGTCCCGCATTACCGTGAATTGGTCCTGCGATATGGAACAAGGTCACGAAGACACGATGATGGGGTTGCACCCTGGAGGCCGTGTAACTGCACGCAGCGTTAGATGTTCCATCTTAGAATATCTGATGGAGAATATGGTTATATTTAATTTCTCGCTTGGCTCGATTAGCCTTCGTGGTTTATCGAGTCTAGTATAAATATTGTATTTATATATGAAGTGCTTGGTGGGTGACGTGGAAGTGATGTTTAAGATAAGATTCGCACTGATCGAATGATAGGCCTTATATATATATATATATATATATATATATATATATTTATGGAATATATTTCCACTGCATACAAATGGAGTTCATTGCTCGTGATATTATTGATATGTATTGGGGTATGGGATTAGACTCACTGAGTAAACTAGTTACTCATGACTCATTTGTGATGTAGGTTACCAGTAGACGGGAGACCTTTACTCTAGGACGGGAAAGAACATCATTAGCCAGCGGTAGCTTTATTATCCTTGCTAAGTCGTTTGATATATCTTATGTATAAAGTTTGTTAACCGAAAACCTCGAGGTTAATCCTTAACGTTTTGTAAGATGCTTTTAAAGAATATTCTATAATATATAAAGAATGTTTCTTTAAGTACGGGTTCAATATGATATTAGTTCTTGTCCGAAAAAAACAACTATTGGTATTACTCGGTCGGGTTGCAAAGCCTCTGGTTGTACCTAATAGGATATGTGTACTTAGGCAATTGGCTTAAGGCACCTGGATTTATTCCGGAAACTTTGAGTTAATCGTTTATGTGCACATTGTGGCTTATATGGTTTGGTTTAAGTTACTAATGATTGGCTGTGCATGTTCTTATTTGATTGTTGCACAGCCGGTTGAGGAACTTGTACTTAGACCAGATCAGGGATGTCACAGAGGTAGCCAAGAAAGTAGAAGTAAATCAGTTAAACAAGGTGAAGTGATTCAGAGAAAAGTGTCACATGATCTCAGTAATTATCAGTTGGTAATACATAAGCAAAGAAGAGAAATTAAACCTCCTGCAAGGTTCAGTGACTATGAGTGTGATCTCATGGATGGTGAAGATCAGTTTGCAGAGATCGTATGTTGTATGTGATAAGATACAATAGTGGAACCACCTTCTTATCAAGAAGCTATGGTTGATCCTGACGAGGATAAGTGGAAAGACTTTAGAGATTACTTCACTCCACAAGAATCATACATGTAGCTTGATAGACAGACCTAAGACGCAAAAAGAAACTGGATGAATATAAGTGGTCAAAAGAAAACCAAGAATTATAGGTGTTGATCTTCCTCGGTATAAATCAAGATTAGTATCCAAGAGTTTCTCACAGAAAGAGGGGATATATTATCAAGAGATATTTTCTCATGTGTTGAAGCACATATTAATAAAATACATATTATTGACAGTAGCTTACTTCGACATGGAACTTCAGGCAAAAGATGTTAAACGGGTTTTCTACATGACAACTTGGAAGAATTGATTATAATGAAGCAGCCACAGAATTTTGTGGATAAGAAGTATCCAAACAAGGTTTGTTAAACTTAATAAGTCTCTCTATGGACTCAAGCAATCTCCACTGCAATGAAACAAACGCTTTGATGAGTTTTTAAAAGCAAAAGGTTATACAAGAAGCAAATATGATCACTGCGTGTACTTCATGAAGATCAATAGTGAGGTATACATCTACTTGTTATTATATGTAGATGAAATTCTCATAACATTTGTAAACAAGGAACATGTGAACAAACTGAAACTTGTTTTGAGCTCAGAGTGAGATGAAAGACTTAGGGGATACTAAGATGATACTCGGAATGGAGATTTTCAAAAACAAGGAAAAAGAGGATTATGGGTTTCTCAGTAGGATTACTTGTGGAAGGTTTTTCAAATCTCGGTATGGATCAGGCTAAACCAGTGGCTACTCTTATGGGAGCACATTTCAGGTTGCAGGCAGCTACAAAACATGAAGGGAAGGATCATGAGGAGCAAATGTAAAGTGTTCCATATCATAGTGTTGTAGGAAGTGTTATGTATTCAATGTTGGCACGAGACCTGACCTTACTTATTCAATTGATTTGATAAGTATGTTCATGTCTAAACCTCTCAAAGAACATTGGCAAGCAGTTAAATATGCACTCATGTACATAAAAGGTTTATGGACACGTAGCTTAGTTTCAAGAAGAAAGATGATTTTGTGATCACAGGTTATTGTGATTCAGACTATGCTGCTGATCTACACCATAGAAGGTCAATCAATGGTAATTACTTCAAAATGTAATACAGTGAGCTGGAGATCATTATTGCTGAAGGTCATAGAGAACTCAAGAAGCTCGGTCAAGAGCGTGAAGAATTCGGTTCAATGATTTAAGAAGATCCGGTGAAGGATAAAGAAGATTGCCAAAGGTTTGATGGTGATAAGAAGACGTTTGTTTAAGGAAGAGATTTGAAGAGTGTAGATAAGTCTTAGTCCATAGCCGGTTAAAATAAATTGTAAGTGTAACTGATTTGTGGTTATGCTGGTTTGGTTTAAGTAAACCGTTTCTCTCTCTGGTGATGTGTGGGTCATACACGTGTAGGGTGATCAGATATGTGAATGTTAATATCTGAGGTGAGATGTTCAGTCGTTTTGTTACGAATTAAGTGAATACGCTAGAGAGAGACAGTAGCAATTTATAACCGTACGGTGACTCAAGCTTCAGTATCATCAAAGCTAGGGGATTGCTGACCAAAGATCAGACCCAATGAATATAACAGCTTCTCCGAACTTGGGGAAATGTTGTGAAAACCGGATAAACAAATTGTTTTACATGTTCTTGGTGTTAATTTTTGTTTGATTCTTTCTTAAAATAGAGTTAATACACAAATGAGAGTAAGTACATAGAGTAGGGCTGGGACGGATCCGGATATCCGAGAAATTTGAAGTATCCGGATCTGGATCTGTGATTTTAATATTCGAATCCGGATTCATGTCTTTCGAATATCCGGGCTTTGGATATCCGTCTAGATACTGTGATATCTGCGGGTATCCGGATTCGGATTCATATCCGTAAAAATAATTAAAAAAAATAAAAAAAAAAATCAAAATTTTTAAAAATAATACATCAATTAAATATTTATGCATAATTTATGAATATATATATGACATATAATATTATTAATATTCAACTAGAATATTATAAACTTATTTTGTATAGAAATATTAATATATCAGATATAATTAATAATAAATTTAAAAAATTAATATATTTTTTAAATACGTATCCGAATCCGAATATCCGGACCTAAAAATTAAGATATCCGGATCCGGATTCAGTTTGCACAGATCCAAAATTTTACTATCTGGATTCGGATCCAGACACCTCTGGATATCGTAATTTTGGAGCGGATCTGGATCGGATCTCAAATCGAATTTAGATCCCGGATAAAAGTTCCAGCCCTAGAAAAGAAGAGGGTAAATCTTCACAGATATGCATATAACATAAATATAAGAAAAAACAAAATTACGTTGATGAAATTGTGTATGACGTACATTGGAATAATGAAACCCGCAAAATGAGAGAATAAAATGCATTAATAACGTTTATTTTTTTTAAGTATTGTCCCGGTTGATGGTGGTTTAATTGGTTTCATCTTCCAAAATTTATAAAAAAATAATCTTTTTTTTTCTTTGATCAAACTTGTAAAAATAATCATTAATATTAGCAATGAAGCCAGATTCGATGTCACATATTTTTTTAAGGGAAAGAGATCATGAATAAGACAAGCGATAGCGAACATAGATGCCGAAACCAAACGATAAAATTAAATAAAAGGGAAGAAACTCATATTTTCTCACGACCTTATTCCTTAATTGGTGAAGTACTAATTAAATCAGCATCAAACTTCTTTTTTTCTATTTATTATAATAATAACAAAAAGGGAGAATATGAAAAACAAGAACACTCAACGTAAACATCAAAGGTCGTTTTTATTCTCCAATACTACAAAAGATGTATTCCTAAAGCTTCCTCTCTATGATTTTTCTACGGCTAAAAATATTTGAATAAAGATGATCGCTTGCAACTTTTAATAGGTTTAGCATTAATTAGGTATGGACATTCGATAGTGATCATTTATTTTAGATATCTGGTAGTTCATATATGGTTTTTTAAGAGCCACTAGAAACGAAAAAAAAAATCGATTCAAATTGGTTTGTTTTGTTTGTTCAGTTTTTTGAACTTAATTTGTTTTTTGGTTCAGTTAGGATAAATGGATAATAAAATATAAACCTGCTAAATTATAGGTTCAAACTAGTTCCAATATATATATTTGGAAAATTTGTTTTTCCAATGTATGAAACCACAACCAAACCTACTAAGAAATATAAATATGCTTCAAGAATCGATTCCGTAATTCCAAAAGACTCATAAGAAAACCAATTTCAAGAAAACGAACGTTGGAGTTTCTATTCCCTTTCCATTTCAGACTAATCACCAAATATATACTCATTTAAAGTTCCACACTGCTTGCTTTCACTTTCAACTGTCCTTTTCATACGTACATTCATATTTTGTTCATATATATATGTAAATATTTTGAAGAGTTTTTATTCTAAGTCGAGGGGGTATGTGTTATTCTAATAGCATTGCTCCAAACACACATACGGTTGTTGTTTCTTTCTGTGGAGTGAATTTGCTTCCGTGAAATGAAACGAAATTTAATCTAAGCCAATGTAACGGATGATGCAGAACCGTTAGATCAGTAAACTACTCGGAAATTGCATATTTTAGTCTTAACAATTTTGTTATATTTTTCTATATCTCAGTTTTAACATCACTCAGATTTTAATCCTAGTTATAATCTATTTCATATAAACTAGATTAACTATCAAATATAAATCAATTACCAAAATAGGGCTGGCCAAGATATTAAAATTCATCTGAGTTTTAAATTTAGATCCCATATGTGTAGTTTCTGATAAATTAGCAGAATTTAGTTAGTTTTTGCCTCATGTTTAGGTGTTAACTCATCATAAACTAATTAAATAGGTGGTATCTGATTCAAGAAACCATTTGTAATATTTATAGTTTTGTTTAACACAATATGTAATATTTATCTTGTATTGTTTGTCAGTGTCATTTGAGTCAATAATAATGAATTCAGTTTAAAACTAAATAGCTAGATTCTGTTTTAAAATTATTTATGACTAAATTTATACGGTAAAATATTAAAATATAAAAAGGCAGTAAAAATTGTTCATGTTGAAGTCTGCAATTTCCTTTAGACTACTCTAGGTCAATATAGTTTTCATCATATAACAGTATTTCCAATATTCACATAATTTTTTTTTGTATGTGCTTAGATATTAATATTTTTTTTTGTGGAAGCACCGTGCCCTAGTGGTCAAAGGTTTAAAGCTTCTACACCAGGTCTCGGGTACGAATCCCATACTATGCAGTTTTCAGGTTTCAATTCCAGTAGAAGGTGAACTATGCAGAAAATTGGAAAAAATGTTTACAAGAGATCTTTAGCGTGAATGGATTTCATAGGATGGCTTAGCGTGAATGGATTTCATAGGATGGCTTAGGAATGGATTTCATAGGATGGTTTAGGATGATGCAGTCAGACGTGAATCCGCATAAGTCAGATAGAACTGACGGTTGTAATATTGTCTATGTAATGTTTCAGATAATTTGTAATAGCATAATTATAAAGACAAAAAAAAAAGATAGTAATATTCTTTAGCTTAGATAAGGTTAACTAAGCTTAAAAAATGGTAGGAACCCTAGCTACCTTATCTTTGTTCACTAACGTCTACTCAGTTAAGACATATACTAAGCATAAAACACTAAATATAATTAATGCAAAGCTCCCATTTACAATTCTATATTTTCTCTGTGTCATAATTTGACACGCACACGTTTGAAATTTGTATACACATTCAATGTTTTATAATGTGCTGACATCTATATTATTAAAAGAGAAGTACCCATATAAAATACCCCTTAGTTTTCACTTTTATTTACAATAGCATGCCACTGAAGTTATTAATTACCCTATTTTATAGGATTTTTTGTCTTTTCACTTTAATTAATGCATTTCCAAAATCAAATTTTAACTAAAAAAAATTATGGCAACAATAATTAATGAACATAATTATTTTCATATATACATTTCGTAATTAAATAAATAAATTCTATAGAAATTGTAACTAATTCCATATACATAATAATTAATTCCAATATTAATTAACCTACCTTTTAGGATTTTTTTTCTTATTAATTATCTACATATCTTTAAATAGTTAATGAACAATATTGTTTTCAAAGATATATAATTATATTTTTATTATATATAATTAATAACTAAAATAAAAATCACAAAAAGAAACATTTATATAATATATAATACATATATTAATATAAACATATTATGTTATGTATATTTTTATATAAATAATAGTTCAAGGTAAATTCAGAATAATAAAAGTTAAAAAAGTAGAAATATATTGGACCATATATTTTAAATAGTAGATACAACAATTTAGTTATACATTATCATAAAATTTTGATCCATAAAAATAAAATAAAAACATTTTTGCAGATATACGGGTCATATTTTCAAAATAAGTATGACACAATGATAGTTTATAAGATAAAATAAAATTATTCAATATAAACTATAAAATTATGTGTTTAAAATGTCGTTTTAAACAATTATTTAAACGGGTAAATTTAGAAATATATTAACACTTATAAAATATATAAAAACAAACACTTGCACGGATCAAACAACAAAATTTTTGGTATTCTTCTGTCAAAATTAACCCATAAGTAATTTGTAACCATTTAATTGATACTTCATTTTTTATTTTAAAAATTTCAATCCAAATGTTTTATATATTAAAAATTTTATATAGTTTGAACATCAGGCTTTTTCTTAAAAATGTTATAACTAATTTATCATTTTTTGTATACCATATTAATTCTTACTTCTCAAGATTTGATGTATCTTTAACTGAAAAATATTTCCAATATATCGTCTACATGTTAGATTTGTTTGTATGCTACCCAATATTTTTGATACAATAAATTGTTAACACACACACAAAAAAAACTTAATGTAATACAATTAATTTTTACAAAAATTTCATCTAATATAAAAATTAAAAAAAAAAATTAATACCCGTACGGTCGCACGGGTCAAGGTCTAGTACCAAATTTCTTAGTCTAGAGTGTTATTGGTTGTGAAATAGCGTAGAAAAGTAAAAAATAACAGAAAATAAAGTAAAAGGGGTTGAATTAGTGATCTAGGATGTTATTTTTCCACAAATCCTGTATTATTGAATTTAACAGTATACAAATTATCTAAACTATTTGATTAACTATTGCACTTTTTATATATTTTAGCTTATCAAAAATGATATATCTGATTAATTAAATTTATCAAATATGATTTAAAAGTATTTAAGAGTTAAATTAAGAAGAGTATATTTTATCATAATCTTAAATTACAGTTAAATTAATTAATATAAAAATTGTAGGTAAAATTAACTTACTTTAATAAAATATATTCAAAATTCAAGTATTCTTCCAATACTCTTAAACTTATTACATATATGCTCTTTTCTGAAGTAAATGATCTTGGTTTGGAGTAGATGAAAATACTTCATTTTTTTTGGTTTTCCATATTTTCAGTAAATATACTGAAATATTTCCTACCTCAATTAATTGAAACTAAGAAAGAACCAACATAGGTTTTTCAGCCATGTTCTTTTATCTAACCATAACAAACAATTAGTCCCGTAGTGATTTCTTTGCAAAATATTGCATCGTTTTATTTATGTAATGTTTTGTTATATTAATTATTATATGTTCATAAACAAATTTGAACGAAGAACCAGAATAGTGATACAAATATGCGTTCACTGTCTACTTCTTTGTCTTATTAAAGTTAAGTTATATAAAAAAGAGAGTCTATGAGATTATAAAAATTAGACGAGTTTCATTACCATAACGAAAACGCATAACTTAATTGCCCTTTAGTTCTATGAACAAACAAACACTATGCACCTTTTCAATACCATTAAGGAGTTAAACACTATGCCGAAAGCATCACTTATTCTCAAGTTATGCAATTCTAACCAAATATTACTACTATTTACTACTATAAATCAAGTTAAAAGATAAACTAAAATAAAAGTTGAACTTTACTTTTCTGATTTCGGCTGATTCTGCACTCTAACTGAAGTTTTTTAAGAAAAAAGAGTTGACTAACAAAAGCTAATACGAAAAATTTCAGTGTACAAAATATATTTAACTTGCAATTTTTTGACATTCGTAAGGAAATGCCATTAATTAATATAGTATGATACTTTAAAGAGAGAGTTATAGTGTTTCACATTATGAGTTTTGCTATCATAAAAAAACACTTTGTGCTATTTAGATACATTATAGATGGTGAAATACCATATTATTTTTGGAGAATGGATATAGTTAATTTGTTTTTTTTTCTTATCCGAGATTAAGGTGGAAGATCCGAGGTAGAAATTAAACTACGTTTCTTTCACAGACTTATGTTCTTTCTCCATCTCCATCAATTCCAACTATACTTGAATTTCTCTCTCCTCTTTCTCAATTGTCTCTTCTCAGGTTTATTACTACTCACATATCATCTACGAGAAATCTTTCATCTTCAGTAACCACCGTCAAATTTTTTCGACGGCAGCAGAGGATGATCTCCTCAAACTTCATCTTTCCCTTTCCTGCTTCGAATGGGTTATTAACAGAAGCGGTGGCTGGAATCGCCATCGGAAAAATTAGTTTGCTTGTGATGTTAACTCTGGTTTGTCTTCTTTGTGAGAAGAAACAAAGAAGAGATGAAGAAGATGATTACTAAGCTCCTCATCCATTTCTTCATGATTCTAATAGTATTAGTTTGTCAGAAAATTTCAATATTTTTGTAGAAATTTTATTAATTTGTATAAAATTTCAATTTTTTGTGAATTATTTTTAAGTTTTGAGAAAGTTTTAATTTTTTGTGTAAAGGTTCAAGTTTTAGAACCACCATCAAATCCCTTAGACGGCAGCAGAGGATGATCTCCTCAAACTCTATCTTCCTCTTTCCTGCTTCGGATGGGTTATTAACAGGAACATGGCTGAAATCGCCATCGGATAAGTTAGTGTGCTTGTGATATTAACTTTGGTTTGTCAACTCTGTTAATTTTTTATCATTTCTACTTGGTGGAAAATGGAAATGTTGTTTTTTTTTACTAGTTTCAGAAGGTAGTGACCAAAACAAATGTGGATGAACCCAACATAGAAGAATGATCTTTGTTTTAAGCGCTCATGTACACTCGCACAGTGGGCGTATGAACGTACTTGTATTCGGGTATACACATGTACAGTGTAACGTTTGTAGTGCATTGATGTTTGAGTGTTTAAATGTCGAATGTTTCCTTCTTTCCTGGCTTGTAATCCTTGTAATATGTTGCTTATGTAATTTGTAGTTGAGGAAACAATGCTCGACTTTGATAAAGTTTTGATTTTTCTTTGTAAACTTTATTGGTTTATAGAGCTTTATATGCATCTGGTGACAAGAGACTCACCTCCGTATGGATACAACAAGAGGAGAGAAGCTACGCATCAATGTCATTCTCTTACTTCCTTGATAACATCTTTGTAAAGTTGGTATTGTTTATACTTTTGATAGACAATGTGTACATTTTTTTCATGTATATGATTGTAATGAAACTACATGTACACCATTAAGATTATGCACATGTACATTATAAAGAACTATCCACATGTATGCCTTTCATTTGGTGGTATCTGTTTCACTTAATGGCTTATTCATGTTTACATTTATAGTTTTGTAGATTGTCTCTGATGTTTTTTGGCAATGTATTGATATGCTTATGATCTCAATCATGTTTTGTTTTAAGATGTGGATATCATCAAAGTTTTTTATCTGAGACTAGGTGTACACATGTACAACGACACATAGTATCCATATGTACACACTTAAGAAAAGTGTCTGAGTACAAAGTCATAGTTTTTATATGTACATGTTTATTATTATCCACATGTACAATGATACAATTCAATAATTACATGTACACAAATTATGATATCCACATGTACAGCTTATATTGGTAGCTTTATGTACAAATTTGTACAACTTACTTACAAATCCATATTTTCAGACGAAATCATTAAGGTAAGTCCGATGTTCTCTTTAATGTGAACTTTCCCTGCAATGATTCAATCACCGATTCTTCTTCATATAAAGAAACAAACACAATAAGACTGAAACAAGACGTCAAAGGGGATATAGGCAATTGAGTTGATTTGAACCTTCTACTCATCCAAAGCCAGAGCCTTTCTGAAAGTTTTGGCGAAGTTTCTATGGATGAAACTTGGACCTTCCGTGAATCTGGAAAGCTTTTAATGGAGTCTCTAATATCTTCATAGCATGATTTTTGACCACAAATATTATATATTTCTCTCATTAATAAAAATCTAGAAGCCAAAGTTGAAACTTGTAAAAAGATGTATAAAGGGGTTTAACTTGTTTGAATCACTGCCAAGCATGTTCATAGCATCACACATACAAACAAGGTCAGCAACAAGTTGCACTTCAGTAAAGTGCTTATTTGAAAGGAAGTGATCACATATACGAAACTCAGATTCAAAAAGAATCCGATAGAGTATGGATGTTTATCTGCAACAAAGGATATTGAAATAGATTATTTTTCGTGACCAGTTTGGAGATTGAATCTGAAACTAAATTACAATCGAATTTTAGCCAAAAAAAAAAAAAACCACAAACCTCTTGAGTAACCATAAGAACACTTCTCTCTTCTTGTTGAATTGCTTGCTCATCCATTACAAACCCACCAGCAGACTTAAATCAATTCCGAGAGAAACAAAACCTCTGGTCCAACCAACCAAAGGGTTAGACTCAGAACAAAGTACCAAACAGAGAGTCTCGAGAACAAATGCTTGGTCACCCAGATATCTAAAGCACATGGTCGCCGGAGATCTGAAGAGCAGCGATGGACGAAAGCCTCAACAGAACCAGTTCTCATCTACGAATTAAGTATGGAAATTAATACCGGACTAAAGTTTCTACAAAATTTCGTCTTTAATCAGTTTTCTAAAGTCAACAGAACCAATTTCCATCTTCTTCCTCATTGTTTCATCTTTGAGTAACCATGGCGGAAGAAAGAGAATTAGTGGAATAAAGAAAAAATAATATTAAAAAAGTTAAGAGTATATGTAGTCTTTAAGTAACTATATTAAAAATGTAACAAATTAAATTAAAAGGGTAATTATGACTTTGTACAAGGTGAAAGATAAAAAAAATGCATTAAAAGAATAAGAAAAGTGTCTAAATACAAACATGTGACTAAGGCTAATATTTCATAAGTGTTAAAGTGACCCTTAGAGTAATATTTTCTACATTGAATGAGAATGTCATATTCCACTAATGTTTTTTTGTTCCCGATAATTTTTGTCAACCATTTCCATAATTATTTCCAGCTATCAATTAGTCCAACATGCCACTATCATATGCAGTAGTAAATTAGTAATTAATTTAGTACCATATGTTCAGATAGTAATCATCCCATAAATGTATGCGTGCAAAGAAATAGATGTCAGGAAGTATTAAAAATGCAATCATTTGGTTTATCTATGTTACATTATATAGTTTGTGCCTGTTATTAGTAAATATTATGTTATTTTATTTGAATTTCGCACACTTATTTAATGTTTAGCGACTAAGTTCTTGACTGATTAAACAAACATTTGGATTATTTTGATTGCAATAAGTATAAATTCTTGTACTATCAATTTTAATATTTAAATGGAAGTGATGGGTGATTGGGCCATGAAGAGTGGAGACTATAGGTGACACATGCATTGTGTGGCATGTGCTCAGACCACTCACCTTTCAGATTATTCCCTTTTCATGTCACCTCCACAATACTTCTCCTTCTCTCGAAAAATCTAGTAATAACTTATGCATAGAAGTGTGTTAACTTAATTATTTCAAGACCGATTTCCTAAACATTGTTTTCCCAAATTCAGGTTTCACACGTATAAATCAAAGTGAATCTAACCAACCTTTTATTCTATTTGACACATCCTATATATATATATATATATTAATTTAGAAATTACTTTATTAATTTTTACTTAGTTATCACTTATAGGTAAAATTTTACATTAATTCTCTTAATTTATTTGATTGTGGGTATTTGAATTTTTATTTATTTAATTAAAATGTTTTAAAGGAAACTAATCATATAATTACATATTTTAATATATGTTACCAAATAAGCAATCAAACATCTTAAATATAAAAAAATTAAAATACTTTATGTATTAAAACAATTAATTATCATAGATTACATTATAAAATTTATAATATACGTATATGTATAAATACATATGATACTACAAAAAAAAATTTAAATATATTATATTTTACAATGGATACACTAAATCATTGATTGAAGAAAACTAATTAGTATAAACCTAATAATATTTCTACTCACTGTATACATAAACATATATTCTAAAAATGTATCAAAAAATATAAACCAGTCAAATATATAATTTTCAAAATTTCAATCATTTGCAATGACAATATGATATTATAGGTGAATTATCACTTTTAGAAGATAATAGAGTATTCTTATATCCCATATATCCTCATATCCTATATATTAATTGAGAAGTCAAATAAGTGATTTTGTTAATGTGTCATTCATAGGAGAGTTCTTCAGTTAATCATTTTAAATTTATTGGTTGGTGATTTTTCATTTTTATTACTTATGTATTATATAGATAATAATGTACAAAATTATAAATAATTTAATCTAAAGCAAAATTAAAAATAATTTTAGATAACAAACATATCTAAGGTTTTCCATCAATAAATTTATAAATTTAGTGTAAAAACTGGTATATGTTTTAAATGAATTTTTGAAAAATATTGTTTTAAAAATCTCCTATGTATGTTATATATATAACTAAAAATAAAATATAATTAGTAATTTTTGTTAGATGTGTATTGTATCGAAAAGATATACAAATATGTATATATAATTTAATATTTTATATATTATTTGAGAAATATTACAAAAATGTTTGAGGTAGTCACGTGGCATCACAAAAATAATTCTTAAAATTCTTAGAAAACTAGATTAGTCTATGTGAATATATACTCAGTTTTTATTAAAATAACTACAAAATATACTTAGAAATCAATTAAGTGATTCTTATTTCTGTATCGCTCATAGGTGAAGTTTAAAAATTGTTATAATATGCTTGGTTGATGAATTTTATTAGATATTTCTTTTCATAAAAACTAAAAAGTAACTCTAGAACTTATTAATACAATACAAAATAACAAAAGTAATATTAAAAATAAAGATTTATGGTAGCTAGTTACAGAATTATAGAAAGAATATATAACGTTTTATCAATTTGTTTATTTTATCAACTATTTATATATAATTAAATAAATTGAATGGTTTTATATTCTTTAATAAAGAATTATATTTGTAGGTAAAGAATTATTAGAAGTTTTTATTTTTTTAAGCACACGTCAAAAATGTTTACAAAAATCTTCACTAGAAAAGACTCCGATCTATTGGTCTTATTGAAGCTACACAAAAAATATGTTTTTGAAGGCTAGAATATTTTTGTTGTTCACGTGCTAAAATAAAATATAAAGTAATTATACAAACAATTGTCCGAATTAATTATAATTAATTTTTGTAAGCAATATTTTTTAATGACTAGTATTTCTGTTGTTGAAATATATATTAAATCTCACTGCTCTTCTAAAACTATATATTGAAATTTTTATTATCTAAATGCTTAAACTTAAAATGAAATTTTTAATATTTCTAATTCTTATTCAAACATTATAACATTGTAAACATACTCTTCATATAATATAAGTACCCACAAAATTGCGAGCAAACACCTAGTTCATATAAAATTCAAAAACCTTAATTTTTTGCATCAATGTTTTGTCATATACTTTCCTAAATCTAAAAATTAGTAATTAAGTAATTATTAATAAATTTTCAGTCATTAGAAAAAACACAACTAGCGCAAAAAATGTTTTGGATTAAATAAATTTTACAATCAGTTCAGCAAAATTATGTAAAGAAAATAAATCAAAATTTTCCTCATTGGTTTGATGATTTTTGCTTGTCAACTATTATCATAGACGACTGTTAATATATAGAAAAACTAATTTAACTATGTACATCACATTCTATCCTCTCAATAATTTTATTACCAGCATTCTCCGCACCAAACTAAGTTATGACCTGAAGTTTTGCAGTGTGATGGTTGAAATTAGAAGCGATCACAGTATTATTCCCTATATAATACGTCGATCTATGGTAAGACGCTGATTATGATATATTTTATATTAGTTGAAGATTCGCGTCTTGAGTGAAATAAAAACATACAAACTACTTTTACATATTCTTATTTATTTGCTGTTATTTTATGTATTATGTAATAATCAGTATATTATATAATTGAAAATCGAGTAACTATTAGTTATATAATTAAATTGGAGTACACACATAAATAAAAATAATCTCTTTTATTTATTTACAATAAATAAAAAAATTAACACATTTCTTTATTTATTTTATATGTTATATAATTAAGTTTAAATGATACTGACACATATATATATATATATTTTATAATATAATATGATTAAAGTTTCCTACTCATATAATTTTATTAAAATATGTATATTTTGTACCAAAAATTAACAATTAATCACAAAATTTTAATGTGAGATTTTTAATAATTTCATTAATTTATAATCATTTTTTTAAAATTCAAGGCAAATTGAAAAAATACAATATTAAGATCTCAATACTTTTTCAATAAAAATTACAAAATTAAATATTTATGTATTTTATATAGTATATAGTTTAATTTATATGATATTTTTCAAAACAAATATACATATATATATATATATATATAATCTGACTATCTATTAAATGAAACTTTATATTCATATAATTTATGATCATTTGTATCTTGTTATAACAAAAAAAGTTAGGCCATTGGTCACTAATATTTTTAATGTGAGACTCTTAACATTTGTAGCAATTTATAATAATTTTTAAAATATAACATATAAAAAATCTAAATTTATTTTTATTATATGATTAATGAGATTCTATAGTTTTTTTAATAATATAAAATTAAATAAAAATGATGAAGGGTATATAAATTATTATCAAATCTTTTATTATTCAAAATCATTTATTATATATCTATTAATCATATTAAATAATTTTATAGTTTTTATTTAAGGAAAAAAGAAAAATATTTTTTTTTGTATACTACTAATCAATGTAATAGTTATTTTAATAAAAAAGATAATGTATGTTTAATTATACCAATTTATTTTTCTAATGATTCATCCTGATGATGATACCTGGCTACAGTCAATATTGTAATGGTCTTCAGTTAATATATAAGAGGTGTAGTACATGACATCATGTAAGAAAGCTTTATGTATGGCATGGTGAAAAATCCATAGAACAAGATTTGTCCATAACCTATAAGAAAATGGCATTGTTCAGAAACTGGATTCCGGTGGAAATGAATTTAACACATATGACATATGTACCTCTAGACTAAAGCAATCCATTTCACCTGAAATATTTAATCATACGAAGAACTTAAATATTTGTTGATCATAATAAACAAATTCATAAAGAGTTGGACGATAATGTTATTTTCAAACTCAACTGAAAATTTGGGAGAAATGGGCTCCTCAGTTCTCACTCACTCTTACAGGAAACTCAGAAGATCTGAATCTAATGGTGGGCACTGGGCAATAACCATTAACAATGGCAAACAGAACACAGCAATGATCAATGCGTTGAAATTGATGAAAAAGATTTGTGTCTTTTTCATCAATATCTTGTTCACCCCACCTGAAAATCCAGGTTGGTCTCTTATGTTTTTTCCATACTTGTAATCATTACAATAATACATCATCTTTTTATAAATTAAAGTACTCTTAGATAAAACAAAACCCTTAATTGCAATCAAAATCTCCGAACTTTTTTCTTTTCTGAATTTTCTGGCAAGGTTTCTAGTTAATGGGTATCCATCGATCACCTCAATTTTCATAAAATAAATGAGTGAAGAATGAGATTTGTCTTCTTTTTCATTTTTGGATTATGCCTTAATGTTTCAAGTAAATATACATTTTGCTATATATAGAATTAATATTCCTCTAGGAAGAAAAGTTCGTTTGTTTTTCTTTCTTCTTTATTTTTTTCCTCCACCACTCCATCAAGGCATTGATTCTCTGTCTATCTTGCCTGTGTGTTGAAACCAGTAGCTCTCTCCTTTGTTTTTTTAAGAGAATTATAATTCCTTATGCTCCCCAAAATATATATATTTCTTGTTGTATTAAGAAAAATATTTGTTATTTTTTTTACTATTTGATTATCTTTTTATACCCTCCTTTTCAAGGGACGCATCCTCTATAGCTATGTCCTTCCATTCCCTTTCTAGTAGTTTTGGTTAGCTGTTGTGCACATTGAGCATCCCTAGTGAATGATTCAGATTCACCTCTTTTCTTTTATTCCACATTTCGACATCATCCCTTTAGTTTGTTTATATATACACATCGCCTTCTCATTTGTTTATCATCAGTTGTTGTTTATTTGTCTTTGAACCTTGAAGGCTTTCAAAAGAAAAACTACAATCTTTCAGCAACAATGAGTTATTCTCATCAAAGCATGGGTTCTGGTTTGTTTTCTCCCTTCTTATCATTGTTTATGTTATATGATTTCTTGAAATTTTAGTGATGCTTCGTATGATCAAGTTTCTCTCTATTTTGGATACCGGACTGAGAATTCTCGGGTTATCTCAAAGAACGAAACAAAATTATCTGCTTGAAAGTGGTTGTTGACTATGTATTTGTAAAATTCCTTGAAGGTAGTAGAAATGCAAGAGGATATGAATTTGGAAGGACGTATGTTGTGAGGCCTAAAGGAAAGCATCAAGCCACTCTAGTATGGCTTCATGGTCTTGGTGACAATGGCTCTAGGTAACACTTTTCACATGTATTATTATGATATTTTTCTGACAGGCTCCAAGCAATTCTTGAAGCCTAAACTCATGCTTGATGAATTCTCTTGTTTCTGAAGTTTTAATGTCTTGCAAAAAGCTTCAACTTTTGGGCGTATTTAAATGGACGAAAAAAGTTTTGTTAAAGTAGAATTTTGGCATGTTCTCTAATAAAAATTTCAACTACAAAATTTGTGTGTGCTTTTTCTTTTTTTTTTCCCCCCTTTTTTTTACTGGTTTCCTGAATATTTATTTGTATATCATGTTGTGGCGCCGTTTGCCCAAAAAAATTGTTGTGGCGCCGCAAAGAACTAATAGATTTTACACCCAATCCTCTCAAATGTCTTCTCTAATAGGAATATTGAGTTTTAGTTCACTTAAGCTTGTAAGAAAAGGGTAGTATATACCTTATTTCACGGCTCTGGGTGGACCACTTGATGACTTAAGTTATATTGCTGATAAAATATTAACACGACAATTTTCTTGTCGCGTATGAAAATACTATTCGATGTTATATTGCTGTTCCATGTTTTGTATATTAATCTAAACAAAAATCTATTGAAACGTACATGCGTTTCTTACCTTTGTCTCTGTTTTCTCTGCAGCTCATCTCAGCTCATGGAAAGCTTGCATCTTCCAAATGTAAGAATCCATCTTCTCCAAAACCACTTTGAGTTCTTTTTGTACTGAAGTTTTTGAGAAAGAGTTATATGCTGCTATTTACAGATAAAATGGATTTGCCCGACTGCTCCTACGCGTCCTGTTTCAAGTCTTGGTGGATATACCTGCACTGCTTGTATGATAATTTGGCTTTCTTTTTGATGTATTTCGCTTGAAATCTTCAGTAACATCTTTTTATGTTTCTAAATGTGATACTTGAATTGCAAACTTAGTAAATGGTTGTACATTAATTAGGGTTTGATGTTGGGGAAATTTCTGAAGACAGTCATGATGATATGGAAGGGTTAGATGCTTCAGCTTCACATATTGCAAACCTTTTGTCCTCTGAACCGCCAGATGGTAACCAAGAGATATAACCTACTTTTTAGATTATAAAATACCAACCATCGATACCTTTAAATTTATCTTTCTGGTTTTATAGTTAAAGTGGGGATAGGTGGTTTTAGCATGGGAGCAGCGATATCTCTTTACTCTGCCACTTGTTATGCTCTTGGACGTTATGGAAGTGGCCACACTTACCCTATAAACCTACGAGCTGTTGTAGGGCTCAGCGGCTGGCTTCCTAGTTGGAAGTAACTATGCTTCAAGCCCTCTTGTTGTGTGAACTTTCTTTTGTTTTAACTTAATGTACATATAGTTCTTTTTCCATACTGAGAGAAGCCTGAACTTAACTTTGTAGGAACTTAAGGAGCAAAATAGAATGTTCATATGACGCTGCAAGGCGTGCTACATCATTACCAATCATACTTACACATGGAACTGGTATGTGTAAGATAAAGTCATTTTGTAATCAACATGTACTCATTTTTGCTTTAACTAATGACTGCCTGTTTCATGTCACAGCCGATGATGTGGTTCCTTATAGGTTTGGAGAGAAATCTGCGCAGTCTCTTAGCATGGCTGGATTTCGACAAGCTATCTTTAAGCCATATGAAGGGTATTCACATAATATAGGAGTTGCAGAAATAATTTAATTTGTCATTTGTTTGAACATACTTGTAAAGAGTTATGGGTTTATACTAATGTGTAGACTTGGTCACTACACTGTTCCCAAAGAAATGGAAGAAGTCGTTCATTGGCTCACAACAAGGCTCGGGCTAGAGGGCTCACGCTAAACAATACAGACTGCGATGCATCTAGCTATATAGGAGCTATGGTCGACCACAAATAACAAATAATAACTGGGAAAGAATTTGGGTGAAAAAAATGATGTAAACTTGAGTTAGTAGAATGCATAATGGGTGGGTTTCTTGGGGGAGGAGAGGGGGGGGGGGGGG
>CAKOAT010106043.1:67780-94218 GCA_932364175.1 Eruca vesicaria subsp. sativa | reverse complement strand
ATTTTCCTTACAATATTATTACAGTAATTAAAATATGGGGTGCACTGATCCAAAATGAGGTAGAGGTTCATTGCAAAATAGTTGAGGAGATAGTAGAAAATTACATATATGGGCTCAGATCACTGAGTAGTAGTTGAATCAATAATTCAACATTTGAATGTGATGTAATAAAATTGTTGCATTTATAAAAAATGAAGTGGATTCACACGAGTTGAATCTATTCAATATGTTAAAAGAAAAAAAAAAGATTCACATTACCATATGTTCATTTTCCTTGGTTCTATAGGTTTTTATTTTCACTTAATTATTTGAATTCAATTATCTTATAGTAAAATGTTTTTTTCTAAAATAAAAAATATATCAAAATTCAGAACTCTTTATGAACTATAAATAAAGAATAGTCGCATTTCATTTAAATATAGAAAAAACTATCATTTTTGGTATATACCCCCTCTGTTTCATTATAAACACTACAAGAAAACGAGTTTATAGCGACCACATAATTCGTCGTTAATCAGTCGTAATAGGGCTATTACGACTAACTAACGACGAAGTGTGATTGGTCGTTAGGCGCTAGTCATAATAGATAAGTGGTTGTAGATTGGTCGTAAATTACGATAACACGCGCTAGTTGTACCTTAGTCGTAATATTACGACCAACGCGTTGGTCGTAACATAGACGGAACGACTGTAGTCATAAAGGTGTAGTAAATGCTTTCGTAGTTAATTAGTCATAAAGTGACGTAAATAATTCGTAATTCATTGGTCATAATTCGGAGGAGTTAAGTGGTCGTAAATATTAGTAGTTCATTAGTCGTAAAATTTTTGTAGTTCATTGGTTGTAAATTATCTGTAGTATTATTAATATATAATAAATTAAAACATATTGATTTTTTAAATTATTTTTTATTTAATTTGATATAAAAGAGAAAATATAAAATCAACCTTCATAAAAACATAATATCCATAATATAACCGAAAAACATATAATATCCATAATATATCCATATAATATCCAAATTAAATAAAACAAAAAAAAACTATGCATTAAGATTGATGTCGTCGAAGAGACCGGACTGGTCCGCACGTCGCTCTAAATCCGCCTGCTCTTCCAGAGTGGGATCATCATCAGTGGGGTTTAAACTCGGTCGTAGAGCCTCCCATGCAGAGACAACAGTCGGGGCCGGGTTCGAGTTCTGCATCATCAGATCGAGCAAATTTTCCATAGCCTTAAATTTGTCATTGTGCTCGTGGATGACTTTGTTGGCAGCTTCCAAATCAGTCCGGAGAGAGGAGTCTTCATCTATTCTTGCAGCATGCTCAGCTCTTGCTCTCGGAACATCGTTCACAGACTCGATCCCAACTATACGTCCCCTTTTCTTCGGGGCAACCTACAATTGATCATAAAAAATTTAGTGAATTAATATATATGTGAAAATTAAATTTTTTTTTTAATATGTATATAAACAAAATAACTTATATTTTACCTCCTCAAAAATTTTGTCCTGCTCGATGGTGGAAAGCTGGACCGGTGCACCTCCCGGATTTTGTTGCGACAGCTGAGTCTGAACCTCCTCGATCCTAGCCTCTACGTCGTTATATATCTTCTCTGCTCAAAGATGCGAGAAAGTGCCATCGGAATGCTGGTGTGTCATCTTGTAAAGGCGGGCGAGAGATGGTGGTGCGCCTTCTTTGGCAGCCTATATTAAAAACAAATTAATTAAATTAATTTGTATGTTAAATAAGTTAATAAGAACTAAAAATATCAAATACTTACAATTTGTAGTGCCCTCTTAGCATGTGGAGTCTGCCCAGAAGTATGAGGCACCGGCGGGTTACCCTCAGCATCAGGGGTCATTCGGACAGCAGAGTACTTGGCAGAATTATCTTGTGATTCAGGCAACATCCAAAAAGCCTTCAATCCTCTCCAAACGTCATCGCTGAGGTAGCTCTTCTTTGCATGATCATGTTTTTACCTCCAGTTCTCCTTTCAATCGCCAATGATGTTCTTTAGACGAGCAGCCGCCCTTTTGTTGAACCCTCTCTTGACCTCTTCGTTGACACCGATAGACCAATTCCATTTTTACTACGGAAAATATAATTAATCAAATTATTAATCTTTAAATCAAAAATATATAAAATTATATTTAAAACTTACCGCAAAGCACTTGAACCAAGTAACACGAAGGTGTTCTGGTGTAGGAGTCCAGTTCAGATGCGCATACCAAAAATTAGACCTGATGATCTCTCCAACGCTACCTCCCAAATCATTGTCGGTATCAAACCTATAATTTTTTTTAAAAAAAATATTAATTAATTGTTACATATATAAAATTAAAACTAAAATTAATTTAATTAAAATAATTACCAAAACGTGCCGGGTCGTTTATATGGATCCACGATTCGTAAACCTTCTCGTCCCGGCATCTGGAGAATGTCCTCCACCGTATATCTTGCATATGGTGCGTTCGCCGGCACCATCAAATCTGGATGGAGAGCTGCAGTAGCCGAGGAGCATGAGGTGGTGGAACATACTGCGAAGCAGCTGGAGGCGGCTGAGACGGCTGAGCCTGAGGCGGTGGAACATGCTGCTGCAGAGGATCCTCCTGATGATGATACTGAGGCTGCTGAGGATCATACTGATGTTGGTCGGGGTTAAAAGGAAAGTAGACTTTATGAGGATCAAAATGTGGGTAGTATGGAGCATCGGCAGCAGGGTCGTATGCCCGAGGAGGCACAAACGGAACACCATGTGTTTGGCTCTCCGGAACAGTATGCTGGCTGGAAGATGTGCCGGTGCCGGAAGAAGAAGCTGTTTGGTTCGATGGCTGACCAAGAAATGTAGATCCGTACGAGTTATTAGAAGTAAGGTTCCGAAGTCTCTTTCTACCGCTCATTGCAATATATCGTCAATCTGAATTTTTTTTTTTTTAAAACGAAAAAGGTTATTAAAAACAAATCAAATTTATTATTTAAAAATACAAATGTAATCTAAACAAATTCTGACATAATCTATATCAATCCTAAACTAATTTCAAACCTAATCTAATCACCTAACTAACCACCTAAATCTAAAACCAAAACTAAAAAAACAAAATTACCTCGAGAAGAAGCTGAGTCGTTGTTAGAGAGTAGGGATGAGAAACTGAATTGCTTCGACGATGTTCGAGTATATATAGAAAATCGTCGTAGTCGTACATTAGTCGTAAAGTTAAGACGACTGTGGGACCATTCGTAGTTAAGTAGTCGTAAAATTACGACGAATGAGGGACAAAATAAATTAACGACCAATTAGGGTCGGATATTTACGACCAATCATGGACCAAATTTAGTTACGGCCAATTAGGGTCTGCCCTTTACGACCAATGAGAGACAAATAAAGGACAAAGCTCTCTAGTTACGACCAATGTGGGACAATTATTTACGACTAATTAGAGTCGAATTGTTGTTTGGTTGTAACTTAGTCGTAAGGTCCCCACACCGAATCCCTAAACCCCAAAACCTCAAACCCCAAAACTCAAACCTCAAATCTAATCACTTGTGAAACCCCAAACCCTTAATATCAAACCCAAAATGTAAAAAAAGTTAATCAAAATCACTTTTCATCAGGAACAACATAATATAATACACAAACACGACAATATCATAAATCTTATACAAACTTCAATCCAAAATACTAATGATAAGTTGGAAACAACATAAATATGATACAAACGCCAACCCTAATCACTCGTCATCAGAAACATCATCATCCACTTCATCATTTTCTGCAAGTTCATCTTCGTTAGCTTCGTCCGTAATTGCATCGATATCTTCTGGAAGTTCTTCATATCTCGGATTATACTGATCAACAAGTACGATATCATCAACAGCTTGCTCAGGTACTTCTACTGCATTTACGGCATCTTCTTGTAAATGCGGTTGTTCATCAGTCAATACCCGACCCCGAGGTGTAACCTTTATAGCGGCTAACCAAGAACTTCCAGATTGTCTGATCCTTGGGTACGGAATAAAACAAACTTGGTCTGCTTGAGAAGCCAAGATGTAGGGCTCAAATTTGTTGTACCTCCGTGTAGCATTTATATCAACAAAACCAAACTTGCTATACCTAACACCTCTATTGACAGTGGGATCAAACCACTCGCATTTGAAGAGAACACATTTCAGCTTCATGCCAGGGAACTCCACTTCGATGATTTCTTGTAAAATACCATAGAAATCTGTTTCACCTTTCACACTTACTCCGTAGTTCATTGTTGCTCGCCGGCTTCCATATTCGTAAGTGTGAAAAGTGTAACCACGTATGAAATACATAGATGCTGTGGTGACCTTTACGACCGGACCTTGTATTAATTCGTGTAACCACAGAGGATAAAACGGATCATCATAATCAACCTGGATCATCAACATATACAGATAAATATATAAGTTCATTAAATATATAACTTAATTACCTGCATTTTTAACCACTTAATTACCTATGTTTTTAACCACTTTAAAAAGTGTTGGTCTTTCCTTTTGTTGAGATCATTGGTTGATATCCCTTGTATAGCTTCCTCGACTTGGGAAATGAAATCCCTGTTTTAAAATAAAATGATCATTAATAAGGAGTATATATGTGGTATAATTTTATGACAAAAATAAAACTACTTACTCGACGAATAACTCAAGCTCCTCGCAGTTGAGGAGTATATATGTGTGGGAACTGTGAACGTCTGGAACATCTTCAACAATATATGTTGGCACAACACCACCATCATCATATCTGCTTGTATTCCTTTTCTGTGTCCGGACTTGTGATCCAAAGTAGTACGACGTGAAGTGAGATGTTTCCGTATTCAAGCTTCCAACAACTATTGAACTTTCCACCCTTGCCAGATTTTTTGCTTTCCCTTTTAAATGTTTCAGGGCTCGCTCGTAAGGATACATCCTTCCATTATGAACTGGTCCACGAAGCATTGCTTCATATGGAAGGTGGATAACAAGATGCTCCATGACGTCAAGAAAGGTTGGAGGGAATTGTTTTTCCAAATTACACATCAAGATCGGGATATTCTCATCAAGTTGTCTGATTACATCTACAGTTAAGGTGCGTGCGCTAAGATCTCTGAAAAAAGCCCCAATGCCTATAAATAATGCACAAAAATTTTATAAGTTTATTCAAACAGAAAGTAATAATAACTTTAAATATTTTTTACGTACCTGCAAGTGCTTCATGAACATTTTTGGGAAGCAACTCCGCAAATGCAAATGGTAGGAGTCGTTGCATAATCACATGACAGTCATGACTCTTCATCCCTGAAAAATTTTGTCCTTGTTGATCAACACATTTTGATAGATTTGAAACATATCCATAATAAAACTTCACATCTGATGCTACCCACTTAAACAACGCTGCTTTTGCTGCTGTTGACAATCTGAAAATCGGAACCGGAATTTTCCCATCATTTCTAATATGCAGCTCAACCCTGGAACATAATGCAGACAAATCCAATCTTGAGTTCTTGTTGTCTTTTGTCTTCCCAGGGACGTTCAACAAAGTATTAATTATGTTTTCAAAGAAACTTTTCTCTATATGCATCACATTAAGATTATGGCGCAGAAGTAAATCTTTCCAATATGGAAGTTCCCAAAATATACTCTTCTTGTGCCAATTATGTTGTGTTCCGTACCCATCAGGCATATTTGCAGGCGTATGCCAATTACCTCCTCTGCTGACTGTGTCTAATCCTCCATAGTAATCAATTTCTTTCTCGATTTCTTCTCTAGATAAATATGGTGGAGCGGTGTCCCGTACAACCCTTTTTGACCGAAACAATTTCTTATTCCTTCGGTACGGATGGTTAACGGGAAGAAATCTGCGAGGAAAATCAAACCAAGACGTCTTACTACCATTCTTCAGCTGAAATGCATCTGTGCTTCCCATACAATAAGGACAAGATAGCCTCCCATGCGTCGTCCAACCGGACAACATCCCGTATGCAGGAAAATCACTAATGGTCCACAAAAGAACTGCGCGCATTGTGAAGATTGTTTTTGTTGAGCAGTCATATGTATGTACGTCTGTTGACCATAATTCATTCAATTCTTGAATCAAAGGTTGTAGAAAAACATCCAGTGACCTCTTCAGATGCTTTGGTCCAGGTATCAATATACTCATGAAAAGCAATTCCTTTCCATACACATCTCTGGTGGAAGGTTGTAAGGCGTCAAGAAGACTGGCCAAAGTGAGTACTGTCTTCCAGACATTCCGAATGGACTAAAGTCATCTGTGCAGAGCCCATGATAAAACGTTCCGGGGGTTTCTTGCAAAATCAGGGTACATCGAATTCAAGTGTTTCCACGCTTTTGCATCAGCGGGATGATTTATCTCACCTTCCTTCTGAGTATGTTCCGCATGCCATCTCATAGAGTCTGCCGTCTTCTCAGATTGATATAATCTCTTCAGTCTATCCTTAATACGTAAGTACCACATCCGCTGGTACGGCACTCTATTCCGTCCACGTCCTTGCGGTTTATATCGTGGTTTCTTACAAAATTTACACTCTAACAATTCTGCATTGTCTCCCTAGTATATCATACAATTGTCTATACACACATCAATCATCTCTGAAGGTAAGCCATGACTATGAACAAGTTTCTGAATCTCATAATAAGATTCAGCTCACAAATTATCTTCAGGCAAATACTCTTTAAACAACTCAGCCCATGCATCCATAAAAACTTCAGGTAAGTTATGATCAGTTTTGATATTCATCATCCTAGCTGCCAATGATAATTTAGAAAGACCTTCTCTACAACCTTCATAAATTGGCTCATTAGCTGCTGCTAGCATTTCATAAAAACTTTTTGCATCCAAGTTAGGGCCCTATACATTTTCTACCTCCTCTATTACTGATGTTGTTTCACGAAATGCATCTGTAACTATATCATGCATCCTATCATGATCTACCATATGATCCTCTTGAAGGTAACTTTCAGAAGGCAAATGTGGTGCTTCTCTGTTATGAACATTTTCAACCTGATTACTACTACTAGCTTCATTCCTATTATCACCTTCTCCGTGGTTATACCAGATACAGTAATGTAGAGTAAATCATCTATTTACTATATGTTTCCAAACCGTTTCACAGCAACAAACTTTGTATTGTTGCATTTACGACATGGACAGAACTTTTACCCGTTTCCTTCGTGAGAGGCGTCTGTCCGGCCTGGTACATGAATACTTTTGCTCCGTTCAGAAATTCATCTTTTACTCTTCCCCTTGAATCTTTATGCGCATACATCCAACTCCGAATCTCATAAATATTTCTAGACATTTTTTGCGTCTTTTTTCTTTTACAAATTAGAGTGAGGGAGAAGATCGTATTTATAGAGAAATTTTGATTTTGGTAAGTACGATTTTACAACGAATTTACGTTTTAAACTACCAATGTACAACTTCATTTGCACTAAAATAGTCGTAAAACAAGTAATTAGTCGTAACATAGTCGTACAATTGCCACCAATGTACAACAACACCTTTTACGACCAAGTTACATCTAATAGTTGTACATTGGTCGTAAATTTACGACCCATGTACAACAAATGGTCGTAATGTAGACCTAAATTACGACTAATAAGGGACCACCTTTGCAATATTCAAAAAAGGAGAGAAGAAAGATACTAGAATCACAACTCCGTAACGAGATTTACGTTTATACATACGTAATTCTCTTACTACTTGTGATCCCAGTATCTCTCTTCTCTCTTTTTTCAATGATTTATTAAATATTTTTCTAATTTGATAAATGGGTTGGGAGTATTTATATAAAATGTTGTAATATTTGGAAAAAAGAGAAGAAAGACATTGGTATCACAAGTCGGTAATGAGATCTACATTAATACGTAAATCTCTTTACTGTTGATCCCAGTATCTTTTTCCCTTTTTCAAATATTTATTAATTTTTTTTAAAAATTTGAGAAAGGGACCGGGGTGTATATATAGGACACATTACGACCAATTAACCACTACGGCTTTACGTCGATGTACCCGCGTAATTACGACCAATTCGCTTCGGTTGCCCTTTGTAGTCATAATGTGGTCGTACTTTACGACCAATGTATGGTCGATGTATTTTGGTCGTAATAGTACGACCAATTTACGTTGACTTGTCTTTGCCCTCGTAACTTGGTTGTAACTTTACCTCTAATTTACGACTACTCGTTTTAGTCGTAATGTAGAAGTAAATTCGATGTAAAATTACGACCACATGTTTTGTGCTCGTAATTTGTAGTCGCTAATGGCTCGTTCTCTTGTAGTGAAATGTCATTTTAAAAAGTTGTGCATATGGATTACATAAATAATTAATTTTGCATATTTTCTATATAAACAGAAAAATCTATACACGTAACCACATTTTAACCAATAGAAAAACAAATTACATAAAAAAGTTAATAAAATTTGCATTGAAAATCGAAAACGATACTTATTTTGTAAAAAAATATTTTCTCTACAACGACACTTAATATGAAACGGAGGAAGTATTTTATAGCTTTTTATCAATTATTCTAGTATTTTAAATTTTCTTAGTTCATGATATTAATTTTTAAAATAGTTAAAAAGGATAAATAAAAAATAAAAAATGAAAATTATTAAAATGTCATTTTAATTATTCAAGTTAACTATATTTTAAAAAAATATTAATATGTAGTTGTTAAAATTATAATGGTGAGGTAAGGTGTTAAGTTTTATTTTAAAAACTATTGTATAGATCAAATATAAAAATGGATGTCGAATATTTAGGTAGAAGAAAAAGAAGATTAAATGAAGTGATAAAAAATGATGTTGAATTTTTATTTTTTGTGACAAGGATGTTGAATTATGTATACTAATGTAAATGATCTTAAGATAGTCAGAGTGACACTTTCTCAAAGAGGTTTGTACAACTAAAATAATCAGAAAATTAGAAAAGTAGAAAAAAAATCTTGTATTCGAGTGAGCTCTCTTTTCAAAACTTTAAGGAATTTTCCTGAATTTGAAGTACCACCTCTGTGAATACTACTTATTATAAAAAGTTTATCTAAAACAGTTTTGATTGCCAAAAAAAGATTTTTGTTTTAAATTATTTTTTATGGAGAGAAACTTAAAATAATAAGATGAGGTACACTCTCTCTATGTGACACCTTCTTACTGATTCAGCTTCTTTTTAAACAAAAATTACTAATAAAATTATAGTAAAAAGAGAAACATCCATTAAATATTGTCTAAAATCATTAGCAGTTGTTTGATTCTCTAGTAGGAAGACATCAATGAGTTTTTACTCCAATGATTACTATACAATCATTATCTTCTATTCTAAAAGGAAAAAAAATGAAAATATATTATTTTCTATTTAATTATTAATTTACTATACAATCTATTATTTGTAAAAATTTACCATTTCACCATTTTATTTTATTTCATTTTATAACAGACTAGGACCCGGCCTGCCCTACGGGCAGGATATAATCTAAAAATAATTTAAATAGTTAGAGTAAATATTTTTGATTTTTATTTAATATTTGTTGTTATTTAAAAAAAATTTTTTTATAGTAGTATGAAACATTATTATTATTATTATTATTATTTTTTTTTTGTCAACCGCCCATGTACTCTAGATCAAGTGGTGACCAGTTGAGTCGATTCTTTGAGGAGAAACTCCGTCTGGCCGGGTCTGATCTATATGGGAAAATGAATAGCCTCTATTCCTTGCTTCTTTAGCTAATGCATCCGCTCGTCCATTTCTACTCCGTGGAATATGAGATATACTCACATCCTCGAAATCCTCTCGTAGTCGCTGAAACACCTCGATCTCTGTCGCGAAAGCCGGCCAGTCCTCCGGTCTAGTAGACATATCCACTAGATCTGAACAGTCCGTCTCAATCCGTATCGAAAGCATCCTCAAATCTCTCATACATGAGATTGCCCACAGTAGGCCTTCCATCTCGGCATGCAAAGCTGATAGGCTTCTTCTACACGCCCGTAATCCGAACCATTCAGAACCCATTTGATCCTTGAGACTCCACCCTAAGCCACTGACACTACCATTATCGATCCATGATGCATCAATTTGGCATGTAGGGGTTTGAGGGATCATAGGGAGCTCTGAACTATGAGGTACCTCATGATCCTCAATTACTTCCTCCTTCTCGTTTGCCTTCTTCCAACATTCTGCCTCAAGAGACGCATATTGAAGAGTGTCCATTGGAGATACTTCTTTCCCATTAAAGAGTTTGTCGTTCCTTGCCTTCCAAATATACCAACAGATCCATGGAAAGATGTCGAATTGTGGTCTCCGAGGAGCCACTTCTTTTCGTTTCCAAAACAGAAAGTTCATGTTTTGGTAAATAGATGTACTCGGGAAGTCACCCGGAATGGACGGATAGTCCGATAAAGCCCAAACCGGCATGGCAGGGGGGCACTCAAAAAGGAGATGGTTAATCGACTCCACTGGGCCAGCACATCTAGGACAACTCCTATCGGTGCCCAGGTGTCTATAAGTGAGCCTCTCTGCTGTCTTATAGACATTATTTATTGATTGTTATTCTTTATTCAGTTTCATTCCCATTACAATTAACTAAATTTCTCCGTACGATTAATAAAATTGTTTATTTGAAGTTTTATTCTATTTTTATTTTGATGGTGTAAAATTGTTGATTTATTTGTTTGATTTGAAGTTATCTAGTTTTATTTATTCTTTTACATTATTTTATATTGTGCGTCNTAATAAAATTGTTTATTTGAAGTTTTATTCTATTTTTATTTTGATGGTGTAAAATTGTTGATTTATTTGTTTGATTTGAAGTTATCTAGTTTTATTTATTCTTTTACATTATTTTATATTGTGCGTCTCTTATTCGACTATTTAACTATATATTTAATTTTACACAGTTGTGGACCTATGTTTATAGTTTTTTTTTAAAATACTTGACATAAATATTTAAAAAATAAATTCTACATTTGTTTATTTAGAATAAGTTAACATATCTCTTTTTATATAAGAAATTATTCATTTTTGTTTTATATATATTTTTCTGTATTTTATTATATTTCTCCTAACAATTATTTTTAGTATCTATTAAATTAAATTTTTATTGTGGTCTTATTTTCGTAATTTTTTTTAATATATTATGTATTACTATCTCTTAAAATAATTGTTAATTAACTCCAAATCTAAAACCAATGTCTTAAAATTAATAGTTTTTTTAAATATAATATGTCAAATGGATTATCAACCAATAGCATTAAAATCTTCTTGATTATCAACCAAGAACAGTTCTTGAAATCAAGGAACAAAAAAAGAACATGCTTCATTAGGTGACGAAGTATGCTCCTAAAGTAACCTTTATAAGAAAGCAAAGGCCTTTCACTCCACGTCCTCCTTAAAACCTCTGCGAAAATGACTGTCCCTATCTCCACCACATGCTTGCCTTGCCTTGCAAACTCTGCAACTTCAACACCATCTTCATTATCCTTAACAATCCCCATTTTACCATGAACCAAGAAATCCTGACATCTTCTTCATGTTTGAAGAATTTAAGAAACGGCTCCTGCCGGACCAGGCCACCACCTTCTTACCCACATTGAAACCCGACATTCTAAAACAAATTAGCATTATTGTAAAAATCAAGAACCAAATATACTAATAAAAGTAAAAAAAAAGAAAAACAAAAGCTTTCACTGTCAAAGAAACTATTTATGCAAACCATGAACCCAACCATAAATCTGAATGAGACATTTATCATCCTCTTCTTTGGATGCTTCTGCAATTCTTCTTTCTATGAAGAGCAAAGGAAATTGCACATAGCATAGAGTCAAAAACGCTATAAGAAAAAATATACAACATTGTTTCTCGAAGAAGAGGCTTAGTAGAGACTGGGTTCTACAAAAAGAGTCAGAATTATCATCCTTACAAACAAATGGACTGCAAAAACCACATAAACCGAATGAGTTTGGGTAGGGACCAAAAGAAGAGAGATCTGCAAATTAGCGAGCACAGTTGCATTACATTGGTGAACAAAAGTTTCAGCTACAATGCGTGCCCCACACAAGATTGATATGACAGTGTAGGAAAAGTAAAGTACAAACTAAACACATGTTTGATACATAGCATAACAGATTTCTTCAGTACCGAAGAAGGGCATAACATTATAGAAGAAGAAGACTATATTCATTACAGATAAAGGCAACTTAACACTATTACAGGAAGAGAATAAAATTTACCTTGTGGAGATGGAAAGACAATGCATCTCCACTTCTTTCCTGCTGTTCTTCGACACCTTCCTGGTTCATTATCCGATTGCACTCTGTAAACAAAACCCACCACGATCTACAATAAAAGAAGCACATCCATAATCCATCATTGAGCAAGCCATTTCTGAGAAAGCTTGAAAGTCAAGGTATTACCTTGAAGACAGTGTCTGGAGAACATCTTCTCTTTAAATAGATGATGGTTTTATTATTTTTTTATTCCTTTTCATGTTTTATCAAAAAAACCTTCCCTTTACTTGATATCAATTTGTAAAACAGATAAAATCTTAGGATGCCTTTATATGATTTTAAAGAGAGTGTATATATGTGTGTACCTTCTTTTGAACAGTGGAACCTAAAGGTTTGAGTTCTTTTGTTAACGCTATCAATCTTCTTACGAACCATAGACACTTCTTTCTTCATAGGGTCTGCCATAGACTCGAGCTCCTGTATAGCAAAAGACAACAAAAGTAACCNAAACCAAACTGTTTTATGGATGAAGAGACCAAAAAAAAATTCAAAAAACTTTTGTTCCTAAGACAATACAAACCTAGTCACAAACATGTGTGTACATATATATAGAGGATTTAAACAAAAAAATCTCTGTCACAAAATAAACTAACACTAAAAAGCAGAGATAACAATGCCAAGATATACCTTCTACAGTCTTTCATTGGGTGATTCTCAAAGAAGCTTGAGTAAGAGACAAATGTGGATCCCATAAAACTTCATTATCATCATTGTCATAACAAATGCTTCTGATTTCTCTTCTTATTCTGCCATTTGAAATATCACTATATCTTTATATATAAAGTTCACATCCGTGTGAAGTTAGCTAAATATTATCGTCTAATCTATTAAGTAACAGTTAATGAGATATGGATGACGATAGACTTTTGTTTTAAAAAAAACAGATTCAAACACACAAATGAACAGATTCACAAACATAAACGGACACAAATCGAATCATACGGTAATCAGGAAAAAAATTGAATCAGTAGAAGTTCTAAGAGCTATGAATCTTAAAACAAGAACATAAAAGGTGAGTCAATAAAAGTTGATAGAGATACGAATCTCACATTTCCATCTATGAGGAGTAAATCAATGAACTGGATCTCCACACCGCGCCTCATTCGTCCTGCTTGCCGGAACTGATGATAGGAGTTTTTAGATTCCTATTCAAATGTCATAGTATAAAAGATATCGAACCAATTCTAAGCAATTATAAACCAATGGGACTACAAGACAAAGCTTAATCTAAGTGCTATCAATATTAAGATGGTTTTTAAAGTAAGAGAATACTAAATAAGCAATAAAGATCAAGCTTTCTTTCTAAATGAGAAGGTAGAACTCATGGGATAAGGGAACTGATCTTGGGGAATTAAGTTCAGTCTAAAGGTGCAAGCTTTTCATTCAATCTATTATCCTTAGGCCTAGACACATTCCTAAACAAATTCTATCCCTAGAAAAATGTTCATTTGCAAAGATAACTCAAACATCTAATCTCTTAGGTTGAATGTTATCTAAACAATCATTAAGATCTAGTCTATTAACCATCCAAACAACTTTAACATCAAATCTCTTTGGTAAAGAATGTTAGAAGCAATGAAGAGTTGGTTCAGGTATTTCATCAAACACCTTGTGGGCTTGAAATACCTAAAGATCAATTCTAGAGAGGCCAACTCTAAAATAGCATTAAAATCACCCTACAAGCAAGGAAATAGATGGATCTATACTCAAACACCCTAGATCTAGCTTAATCCCCCTTTGATCTCCCTAACCCATGAATCCAAAGATGTCTACTCACTAATAACCATGCTCACACTTAAACCTATGAAGGATTTAAGGTAAATCATGATTAGAAAGCAATGCAACACTTAAATAATATCAAGAACACAAGATAAAAGATGAAACTTAGATCAAAGGAATAAACTTTCACCAAAGTATCAAGTGTTTAGGAGAGAAAACAAGATAAGATCCCTAAAAACATGCTTAAAGGTATTTATATGGTACTTAAAAACGCTAATGGGCTTAACTCACAGGTTAATTAGGCCCAAAATAAAGCATAAACTCGACATATGAATAGTGCTGGAGCGGGGCTCAAAGGTCGGGTGAGACCCCGCACTGGTGCCCGCTTGAACTGGAGCGACCCCTCATGGTCGCGGTGAGACCTCGCTCCAACACTTCCAATATATTCTCCGGATGTCCTGTCCAGAGCGGGGTCTAAAGGTCGGGTGAGACCCCGCGCTAGTGCCCGCTTGAACTGGAGCGACCCCTCATGGTCGCTGTGAAAGGTCGCTCTGACACTTGATACACACTCCTCTTCGGGTGTGTCCTGTCCAGAGCGGGGCTAAAGGTCGGATGAGACCCCGCGCTGAAGCTCGCTCAAGATGGAGCGACCACCTAACCCCGCGGTGAAACCTCGCTGTGACACTTGAAACTCGCATGTTGATCATTTCAGCCTTTCTTGAACCAAAACTACTCCAAACTCCCTTATAAGCTTCTTGAGGTACTCCATCACCTAATGAAAACAAATGCAAATGGATATGCAACCTAAAAATGCTTTTATGCAATCCTAAACTCTAATATGCATAAAAAATGGTTAGTTAATTCAATGAAAATCACAAGATATCAGGAACCGGAGGAGCCGTGCCTGAACACCGGATGAGCACCGGCCGATCTGCAAGTCAGAGAAAAAATATTGGAACCATTTCGAAACAAAAGAATCTGGAGCACAGGACTTACGTGCTTTTATCATGGAGTTAACATAACATTGATGTCGAGACTGCGCAATTGAAACCGACCGTTTGAGATTCAGGCGAGTAAGAGATCGNAGAGAAAAAATATTGGAACCATTTCGAAACAAAAGAATCTGGAGCACAGGACTTACGTGCTTTTATCATGGAGTTAACATAACATTGATGTCGAGACTGCGCAATTGAAACCGACCGTTTGAGATTCAGGCGAGTAAGAGATCGTCACCTCTCGATGGGAAAGTCGAAAGTCTAGGGTTAGATGCTTTAAAAAAAAAAAAAATTAACGGGCCAGTCATAAACATGCGAAGCCCAAACGGAAATCAAGTGAGACCCAATAATAAAGTTTCTGATTTATGACATCATTTGATGATGTGGGTGAAGGAGAAGAGAGTGATCTTCTTCTTTATATATAATATAAAGATACCATAACTACAGTAATTATACAACTAAATGATTACATTAAAATAAAAAAAAAATTACAAATGTTAAAAATAGCTGATGTACTACAAATAGTACTTAAATGTGAAAGTTATACTATATAATTTCATTTTGGTGAAATGAAAATATATAAAAATGAGGAATCAATTTGTAAAATAAAAAATGCTGCTATAAAAATAAAGTAAATGAACATGATTATTCTATATTTGACGTATTAATAAATAAAATACCATTGAATATGCTCCTAAACTCCTTTGATTCGGTTAGGTTGACTCTTTAAGAGTTATATCTTACATTCCTATTTAGCCACCCTTGAAATATAAGATCCAAGTCTAGATAATATACAAAAAAGTGTTGAAAATATTACCATAAACCATTAGTTACATGTTTTCACATTGATTATATTTTTATATGAATCTTTATTCATTACAAAAATATAATTTCGTAAAAAAATTCTGTATTCATATTTTTCATAAAATCTACACAGACACGCAGATTTTTTCACCTTTTTGTTTTTATTTTTCTTTGTAGTATATTAGTTTTATGGTTCATAATTTTGTAGTATAATTTTATCTGTTCTATTAATTTAGTGTCTTTCAAGAAAAACTACTATACAAAGTTGTTGGATCAATTCCTTAGTTACCTAACATATTTTATTAGATATTTATATTACTCAATAAAAAATATAGCATTTAAAGAAAATCACAGAAAAAAATATTTTGTTGTCAATATAATAAATAGTGTGATCAGTTAGTCCAATTATTGCTAACCGTGTATAACTTTTGTATTCCCTTATCTATATTTCATTAATAAAGTTTTTTTTAACAATATGTATATATATTTGAAATATCCCAATTTTAGTTATCCTCCTGTATTATATGTCAAATTACATTTTATTTCTTAATATAATGCTAGGAAAATATATCCTTAATATTGTTGTACCAAAAGAAAATAAATAAATAAACTTTAAAACAAATAATAAAATTGAAATAAAATTGTGATGTTTAATGATTTATCAGTAATATATTCAGAAATCTTAGCAACTTTTTTATATCACAGATATTTTTAACAGAAGAAATTAAGATATTGTTCCTATCCTTATCTATAAATTTATTATCGTTATATCAATATAATATATAATATTGCATATATTTTGGTATTGAAAAACACATTTGAACTAAGTCTTAGAAAACCTTTTGGTATTTAACTATAAAATATATACAATATGAACTAATTCTATATTTAATAAATAATTTAAAAATAAAATATCTTAAGGTTTTGATTTTACAAGCATTTGTTTACAAAAATTAGAAATTATAGAAAGAATATTTAGAAGTCCTAAATATGAAGAAATTCAATCTTGATTTTTTTTCTTTGAAAATACTTAATTAAAACTTATTTTGGTCGTTTATTATCTTATATGCGTAAATTTATATTGTACTAGAATTTATATCATATTATATGAGACAAATTGATATGCTAAAATTATTCCTAATGAGAAAATTTGAAATTTCATGCAGTTGTAGTACTAACTACTAAGAGGTCAAATTTGTTCACAAAAAAAAAAAACGAGGTCAAATTTACAGAGACTCAAATCATTCAAATAATCTAAAAAGTAAAAACTGAGCAATTAAATTACATAACAAAATGTGGTTGTAAATGATTAGGAAGAGCGCTAGAGTTAGGACATTCACAGTTAATTTAGAATTCATGCTAGACAATTTGCTAAGAGTTTAGTTAAGTACCGTTCTAGAACTCAAAGCACAATTTTTTAATCAATCAACTTTTGTTGCAAATATTCTCTCCGTCTATAATCCTAAAATTGTAAATCTCTTTGCAAATTGAATCAATTCAGACAAGCATTAAGTATGAGTTTGATAAGTTCACTAAATCCTTAAATCAAATCTCTTTGCATATTGTTATTTAGCTCATCTAAAATTAATTCAAGAAATCAATAATACCTCCACAACCATCAATTATCCTAAGATCAAAATTTCAGGTGATCAATCTATAACTAGCATTAATCTTAATTCAGATGAAGAACTAACAAATTACCCCCACCAATTCGATCCAATCTAGCATTCATTCTTAACTTTTGAAAAACCCTAAATCTAACAGGTGGATTATTCAGACATAATCAATGAAACACGAATCATGGTCTAACTAAATTGCATTAAGAAAGTAAGAATAACAAAAAATTTCAAAATCTTCTATAAACAAGGCATGAGTTCTGACTTCACTCTCCGAAACCTCTTGCTCCAAATCTTAAAGTATGATAAGATAAAGTTACAAAAACTCTAAAAACCTAACATATAGTATAAAACATGAATTTAAATTGTTTGCAAATAAATATAACACTTTGGACCATTTTGTTGGGAAAGCTTGGTCGTAATGGGTGTCGACCGACACCAGGTACTTAGTTCGGATCTGACATGATCTTTTTCAGTTTCATTTCTCCACAAGCTCCGAAGTGTTTTTGAATCTCTAAACTGGCTAAAATGCACATGAACCTACAATTGACTTGATAAAGACAAAAAACATACATAAAATACTCTAAAAGAAATCCTAATAATATATTTTTATATTGGTCAAAAACCCCATAAACCATGATATATCAAAAATTCTAATAATTTATGTGTATCAATAACATATTGATTTAAAATATATTAGTTTTATTGGCCCAATATTAATAGAAAAGAAACAAAAATGTGTTTCAACGCGGATTGTATCCTAGTAATCACTATAATCATGATTAATTTAATATACTAAAGATTTGGTTAATAGTATATTATATCTTATATATACATTGTTTTTCTTTTTTCCATTATTACATTTTTAATAATCTATTACTCACAATTTTAGGAAAGAATAATATTATTTACCATGTTATTTATAATAGTACATATTAAACCCCACTATATTAAACATTCCTGTTTACACTTTGTTAAAAAACACTCTTGACATTTAAGTATATTATTATTATTATTCTTTTCAATAAATTATTTTTGTTTGAGATATTAAAGTAATAATTTGTAATATTTTTTTTTCTCTTACTAGTGTTCTTTTTCTTTATTTTAATGAGATTTTCTTTTTTCTTTCAGTCATAGATATAATATTTTAAAAATGAAATAACTATTGTATTCTATATGCTTATATATTAAATAATTATTTAATATATATTTATGTATCTATAGTTTGTTTAGGTGGACATTCTGATAGGAAACAGTCCCAAGTTAGCATACGAAGGATTTTAAATTTCTGGCCAAAGTTAATATAATATAGAAATTTTAATAATCATAAAATATAATATAAATTCAAAATAGAAATATTCAAACAACCCCATTAGATAAAAGTAAGAAAATGATTATCAGCTACACGAATAAAATGTCATCACATGGCTACACATCTGACAAAAACAATGTATTGAGAATTATACAAACTATATGATTCATATGGCAGCATCCATGAACTATCTATACTATCAAAACAAAAATATTTAAAAAATCTACTGTAAAAAGTTATTGGATCTATTCATTAGCAATTTAATATATCAATAGTTATTATTTTAGTCATTAATTACATTCTCCTTACATTTGCCTAATCAAAACTAACTTTCCAATTGTTCTAAAATAAATAAAAAATTGCAATAATCCGTGGACATATGGATCCCACCAAATGTTTCATCAGTAAAATTTTCACTGCAGTAAATTAAACTAAATTATGCTCGCAAATTCACACTATCAGTAAAATTATTCAAGATTTTGCCATTCATAGGTCGACAATTTTTTTTTTCATTCATAATCGGTAGGTCCCCAACAGATGTTTCGTGGGATGCTTGAATGAAAAAGAAATACACTTCATTGTTTTGGTGAACATAAATTGTGAAATTTAAATATCATCAAAAAAATTTCAAGTAATAGAGATTCTGATAATCTTATTTTATGGAGCCAAGTGTGATTAAAACAAAATTTTGCTCACACAAATTTACGATGGGTCCAACCAGAGCCGGTCCTAACTTTTTGGTGGCTAGAAGCGAAGAAAAAAAAAAGGCTGGTTCATAAATTTTTTTACTAATCGTATTGAATTAAAAAAAACTAGTGTTAAACAAAACTGGTCTAAAACATAAAAAATCAATGCATCACTGTTGAAATATGATTCTTCTTGCATTTCTTTCCGCAAACTCATTCATCAAAGTTGTATAATCAATCTTCTCATCCATATCCCTTTCGATCGACAACACTGATAATCCATTAAGTCTCTCTTGTGACATACTTGACCGTTGATAAGATTTTATGAGCTTCAACTTTGAAAAATATCTTTCTGCTGAGGCAACGGAAACATGAATTATCATCATTATACGATATGCTGTCCATGTATTTGGATAACAACTTTCCCTCTTTTTTTAAAATCTCCAATATTTCAGCAACCTTCTTGATACCTTTAGGTAAACCCCCTCTCAAAAGCTCCAGTTCCCAAAACAAATCATTACCATCAATATCAGAATAATTACCATGTTTCAGAAAAGCTTCAAGGTTAGTACAAGAAATCATTAGCTTGTCATCTTCTGCTAGCTTCAGTTTTTTAAAGTCGAATAAAAATCCAAAAGTCTTTTCATAACCATGAAGCTGATCAAACCTTGTCTCAAGAGAAACCAAACCTTGATCCACAATTTTGATGAAGTAGTTGATCCTAAAGTCTTCTTCTGGTGTTAATATCACATCTTCTCCAACTTTATCTGGCTCTTCATCATGAAAATATTGTTTTTCTAGTAGGACGTTTTGCTTTTCTAGAGAACACATGATCAATTTTCATTTCTCTAGCAATCTTTTCAGCTTCTATCTTGGCTGCTTGAAAGCCTGTTTCTCTATAGTCCTTAAAAAAAGAAACAAGTCCTTTCAGTTGAGCAATAGCAATATCAATATCCATATCCATATCTACTGACTGCAGGATCTTGCTTACTTTGTTAACAACAAACAAAAGCTCATACCAAATAACCATTCCAAACAGAAACTCAAAACTCCCTATTCCATGGGTTTCACTCATGGCAAGAGACTCAGCATCACTTCTTGTTCCCGGATTCTTACTGTTTTCTGCCAAGTAAAACAATGCTTCTCGTATCTTAGGAGCTTGAAACCGTATTGCTTCGATGCTGTTGATGCGACTCTCCCAACGAGTTTGTGATAATGGCTTAACTGTAATGCCATTCACAATTTCTTTAAAAATGTCACAGTTATTTGTTGAAGAGGAAAACAAGTGTTATATGCGTTGAACAACACCAAAAAACGCTACTGCTATGTCCGACGAAGAAGCAATATCTGAGAGTGCAAGATTCAAACTATGGCAACCACATGGTGTGTAAACAGCTCTTGGATTAATTTCCAGCAATCTCTTTTGTACTCCTTTATGTTTACCTTTCATATTTGACCCATTATCATAACCTTGCCCTCTAATGTCATCAATATTCAACCCCAAATTAACCAATATATTTTTAAGGGTGCCAAAAAGACCTTCACCAGATTTGTCTTTAATTTCCAAGAGTTTCGAAAAGAACTCTTTGATCTTTCGTGAGGTCTCAGAAATATCTACACATCGGATGACCAGTGACATCTGTTCTGTGAGGCTGATATCAGGAGTACAATCAAGAATAACTGAATAGTATTTTGCACATAGAATTTTCTTTAAGATCATTGTTTTGATCTCACTCCCAAGCATTTGTATCAACTCATTTTGAATTTTGTGACTCAAATAATGATTACGAGTTTCATGCTTTTCAATTCGTCTAATGTGCTCTTTCGTCACTTCATCAAAATCTGCAAATACTTCAATCATTCCCAAAAAATTCCCATTACCAGCCACACAGATCTTGTCACTCTTTCCACAAAATGCCATATTTTGTTTAGCATGGCCTTTCACCAATGCAATTATCCTCAACAATACATCTCTTCAGTATTTTTTCTCTTTGTTAACCTCTTCTTCAATATGTTTGTCAATGGTCTGAGTCGTCTTTAGTCTCACTTCTAGCTCTATCCATTGAGTCATACATACGATATGATTTTGACTTTTTTTCATGCTCCTTTAGCATTTTTGAAATATTTCTCCAGTCATTGTATCCACTGGTTGCAATCTGATTAGAGTTTCTGTCTTGAGTAAATAGTCTACAGAAAAAACAGAAGATCTTATCTTTTACTTTGGAGTAAAGTAACCAGTGTCTATCTTGCTTCTCTCCATTTCTTATTTCTCTTGTATAAGACGAATGAGAAAAACATCTACCAACATAATCTCTTGGAAAATGGTAATCAATCGGCAACCGCATAGTTGGATCTTTCTGGACAAGAAAATCTCTGATTCTATTATCAATTTTTTTTCCAGTTTCCAGGATCATCGACATCTCCACTTATTTGGTATTCTTTAACACCATCCATTTTTTCTCTCTTCGTCCTTATTTTCAGTATCTTTTTTGCTCTCACTACCAGCTTCGCTCCCATTATTATTCCTATTCTGATCCACATCCAAGTTTTGTTCATCCTCATCAATATCACCATCCTCCATATCTTCTATAGTCTCATCTTCGACAACCTCATCATATTTAGGAGCTTCGGTTTTTTTAACATACCTTAACATTGAATTAGCTTGAGATTTTATGAAAGCTTCTTCTTTTTTCTTTTTTCTTTCTTTTTCAGCACCCCCATCTCTTTTCTAATTCTTTTAGGACCCATTTTTCTGCAATGATTAAAAGAATATTAGTTACTATGAACAAGCACATATAGACTATCACGAGAAGATAAAATATGTTTAAAATATGAAAATAACCAACTATGTTACAGAATAATGGATTTACCACTTGATCAAGAAGAAGAGAAGACAATTGGTTTCTAGTTATAGAAATAGAAAAGAATAAGTAAGGGATTCAAGTTATATGAATTAGAATGATGATATCAATTGAGGAGATGTTTAGACTTGAGTTTGGGACAATGGCAAAAAAAAAAGACGCAAAATTTTAGGTCAACCCTATTTTCCTTTTTTTTTTAAAGTTAATTTAGCATTACTTTTATTGTAAATTCGGAAAAAAATAAAAAATTTGCGACATGGGGGTATCGAATCCAGGGCCAGCCGCATTAAGCCCTCACGTTAAGCCACTACACCACCGTGTATCCTTATAATTTTGTGGCCGGAAATTTTATATATATTTGTCGGCCGCAAGCGAGTGCTTGATGGGCTTGGCCAAGGACCGCCTCTGGGTCCAACTGGTGACCACTCTAAAAAGGACAGGAACTATAGGAAAAATAAGCCAAAGGAATAATAAGGAAAAAATTAAAAGGAAAAACTGTAGACAAGGAACTTAATCAATTGTTATAGTTAATGGTAACCAAAACAGAGGAAAAAAAATTCAAAGAAAAAATAATTTAATAATTAACTCTAAAAATAATAAATGGACGTAAATAAGTTCCTTGGTCTAAGTTTCATGTTTCTACATTTCAGTCGCCTACAATGCATGTATCCATAATTACAAAACAAAAACTTTTCATTAGGAGATACTAGATGAGAGCTAAGTCTATAATTGTTAAATATACATAACACTAAAGAGAAAAACACAAACCTATTGCCGACGAGAACCAAGTCTTTTATCTGACCAAAATTGTGTAGCAATCTGATCTCGAACGATCTTCATATAAACTGCTTCTTCATTTCCTCGTACTTCATTTTCATCATCTGAATCGTTCTCACTTTGATTCATATGCACACCATTATTCTCTGTAGTCGCTTCCTCAAAATCGACATCTTTAATTTTATTCCACCGAATAAATTGTGAAGCCCCATCGTTGCAAATATAACTTTCCTCTGTGTCGAGATATCGTACCTTGAGAATTCATTTAAAACCCTCCACTTTTTCTTCCATACTCCAAACGTACGTTCAATAACTTAACGTAATGATGCGTGCCATCTCTTGAACATTTCTCTACTATTTCTTGGAGGCTCACAATTTATAAATTCTTGAAGATGATATCGAGTACCTTCTTTTCTTTCTTTTCAGTACGGAGCTAAAAAACCACGTCTATTTGCATAACCAGAATCTACGAGATAATACTTCTCTCAAGGAGGCTAAGGAAACAACGGATCATCTCGCATAGCTGTATCTAGCACTCTAGAGTCATGTGTTGATCCTGCCATTCCAACGAAACAATATGTAAAAAGCATATCTTGATCACATATTCCTAGAACATTTAGACTTGCTGTTCCTTACCGGTTCACAAATCGCAATGCATCACGACCTGGAGTCACCATAATAGGTATATGTGTTCCATCAAGAGCCCCGATAGATCCATTAAAATAAGGCCAATATCGTTTATCTCCTTGTAGATTATTAGATATTGCTTCAAACTCATAAGCTGTTCTTGGCCGTAAATAGTCAACTGCCAATTTCAACATTGCTCCAAGAACATGATGAAACTTTCTACCTATAGTCTCCTGAGCATGACCGAATCTTAAACCGATGTCTTGCTGAGTGTCATTTTGACCACAGAGAACAAGAAAAATTGCAACACTCTCATCGACTTTAGTATTGTGTGACTCTTGTAACCCATACCTTTTCTCAAGGACCTCACATAAACGGATAAATGCTTCTGAGCTCATACGAATAAGAGTATGGCACGAGATTTCATTGTTGTAGATTTGCGCCCGTATTATTTTCCAACCATTTCCCCATACGTTGTTCATTGGATTCTTACAAAAACTTCTTTTGTAATATTCTAATATAGGATGCAGGTACCTTTGCATAAATTATCTTCTTCCAATAACATAAGCTCCACTAACTCATCCTTTTCTAGATTTTCAATTCCACGAGAACGTAAATCTAGAATACGAAGATCCTGCACATATTTTTATAAACTTATTATTGATATAATCCTTAAAAAAACTCATGATTTTATAAATAAAAAATAAAATCCATATAAATATCAAACTTAATCCATAAAATAAATAAAATAATAAATCTCAAAACACTTAATCAAGCTTTTCAGCATCACTTCCATCATCATGTATATGAACTACACGTGCTGTATCTTTTGTTGATTCTTTTAACTCAGATGACTGCATCCCAAGTAATCCCATGAAATGAGTTCTATCAGTTTCAATTCCCATTGAACTAGTTCCAGTCATTCCAACATTCTGAAAGAGGTTTTGACTTGTCATTAGCAAATCAACATGAGGGCATGGGTTCCCGTATCTATCTATGCCAACTAAACTCTCCAAATATCTGATCTTAATTTCTTCACTCTCCAATTTTATAAATGCTTCACGGACATCTACTTCATTCTTCAACGGCTTATTTGCTGCCACCCAAAATACTCCAAGTTGTTCAATTGGTAATTTTTCTAGAACAGCCGTCGCATCACATATGATAGCTTCTGAACTTTTCGTGAGCGTAATTGTTCCAAAATGTATTGACGAGAATTTATTACACGTTGAAATCCACTCTCAACCTGTGTTTCAAAGCTACTTCTTCTTCTTGGAGGGCGGCGGTTTAATATGTTTCGAATTGCTGGTTGGGTTCCTTGATTGGTAGGCACATCTGTAATTGGTTCAACACTTTGATCTTCTTGCATTTGGTCAAATACTGTGTCATCGTTGCTAGCTAAAGAAGTCTGAGTCTGCTGGAGATGTTGGCCAAGCATATGGGGAGAATAGCGGTCATCCTGCTCAACATCATGTTCACCAAAATTTTGTTCTAGCAAATCTTTGAACGGCAACGGTTTCTTTTGCAACACGCTAACAAATTTTCCTCAACAGCAACTCCAGTGCGTTTCATCAGTTGACAATTGATACCCCATAGTTTACGAAAATAACCAACTTTGTTAGTTATTTCTGGATCCCAACAAATATTTTCTCCCACTAACTCAAGGTATTTGTTCTCATTTCTTTTCTTAGCAGCAGCATCAGGCATTCTACTACGGTAATCTCCTGCTCTTAACTCCGCAATGACAAGTTCAAGCATAACTTGACAGTTTGTCTTTCCACAGATACTAAAGTACATATTTCTAGTTATTAGCTTAAAATATCTATATTATACAATTGATTATTGCAGGAAAAAAATAAATTATATAATTACCTGGCCTTCACGATTGGTTTCACCATCGATTGTGGTTCTTGCCTCATTGTTTGACTTACGTCCACGACGTGCTCAACTTTGATTTCTTGGAGTTGACATAATAGCTGTAACATAAACACATGAACAAGTCTTATTATTAACCATCATTGTTCAGTGCGTATGTTTTCTTATTATACATATAATAAATCATCTTAAGAATATAGCTTACCTCCTCTTGTTTTTAGATGTAATTAGGGTTATATGAAATAAAGCTTGATGAACAAACGTTATATAGAAGAAGACAAACATAGAAGTTGGATTAAACTGTTAGTTTTCTTTTCTTTTGTGCAACTAAAAAATGTTAGTTTTCTATAAATTATTTGATACATTAACATATTAATATAATTTTTACTAGATTTTATAGTTTTCCTTTTGGTTCCTTATCTAATTTGAAGTGGAACATATTTACATTATAATTCCCCATAAGAAAAGGAACATGGAGGAATTACTAATTCCTACATGTAATAAAATTTTCATGCAACTAGTTAAAAAAAACAGGAACTAAGAGGAACGTAGTATTCCCTGCTATTCTTTTCCTCAAATAATGTCACCAGTTGGACCCGATGAAATGAGATTACACATATTACCTGGAATTTGAAAATTTGGTATCGACTGATTTTGGTGTCTTACAATCTATACTATTAAAAGGGACTAATCGAGGCTCATGGGAGCGTCCACCTCATCATAATAACCCTATTCAAAAAGATGCCACATGGCAAATTTAAAGTTTTACATTTTAATATTACTAATTTTCAATAATATATAAACATACAACATAAAAATAGAAATACTATATCAAACATATGTAAAATTACCATTTTTCACTAAA
>CAKOAT010106043.1:55010-66949 GCA_932364175.1 Eruca vesicaria subsp. sativa | reverse complement strand
TTCTCTCTCCTTGAGTTATATATATTGATGTTGATGGTACTTCTATTAAAATGGACTAATTGAGATTCTAAGAAGCATGCACATCATTGTAGAACCTCTCTTCGAAAAATATAAAAAAATAATAATAAACAATATAAGGAAAATAAATAATTATTTAATATACAATAGAAATATAAAAAATATTATATTAAATATCTATTTCGGAAATGTAGAATAAAAAGATAAGCAAATATGCAAAATAAAAATATGTAAATATATAACATAAGAAATATAATATTACAATAAACATCTATAATATTATTATCATAAAAATAAATAAATATACAATATAATAAATATAAAACTTATACAATCTAAAAATAGAACTATTACATTGAACATTTATCTGAAAAATAAAAAATATAAGAAAAATAAAAAATAGTAAATATACAAAAAAAATAGAAATATCACTTCAAAAATATTTCTGGATAATATATAATAAAATAATTAATAAGAAAATATAAAATATAAAAATAGGTAAGCATACAATATAAGAAATAAAAATATTACATTAAACATCTATTGTTATATTGTCAAAAAAAAAATATACAATATAAAAACAAATATAAAATTAGTAAATATACAATATAAAAAATAGAAATATTACATTAAAAATCTATTTGAAAAATGTATAATAAAATAAGTAATAAGTATATATGCAATATAAAATAGGTAAATATACAGTATAAGAAATATAAATATTACATTAAACATCTAGCATAAAATTATCATTTAAATTAAAAGGAAACATATTAAAATAAATAAATATACAATATAAGAAAAAAATAAACAAAAAGTAAATATACAATATAGGAAATAAAAACCAAATTAAACATTTATCTTAAAAATATACAGTAAAATAAATAATAGGCAAATATACACTATAAAAACAATAGAAAAGGTAAATTAAAAATATATTGTAATATTAGAATAGGTAAATATAAAATATAAAATAAATAATATGTTAATAGACAATATAAGAAATAAAAATATTACATTAAACATCTATCGTAGTATTACCCTTTGATATAAAAGTAAGAAATTAGAATAACTAAATATACAATATAAAAAAATGAAAAGAAAAATTACAATAAATTGCTATCTGAAAAATGTAAAGCTTTAAATTTTTATTAGTTTGAAATATTTGTATGTAGAAATAAACAGTATAAAATAATATAATAATAAAAAAATATGCAATACAAAAAAAAATAGAAATCTTATATTAAACATATATTGTAATATTAGAATAGGTAAGAAGAAAATATAGAATAAATAATAAATATAAAAAATAAGAAATAGAAATATTACCTTAACATCATCTTTTTTTTTGACATCCTAAACATCTAGCATAATGTATGTAAATATACAATATAAGAAAAAATAAACAATAAGTAAATATGAAGAACTACATTAAACATCTATACGAAAATGTATAGTAAAATAAATAATAATTAAAATATACAATATAAGAAATAGAAATATTACATTAAATATCTATCATAATGTTTTCATTTGATATAAAGTAAGAAATTTGAGCAAATGTACAATATAAGAAATGAAAAACTAGATTAAATATCTATTTGAAAATGTAGAGTTTTACATTTTTATTATTTCAAAATATTTACATAAGTAAATATACAATATAAGATAAGATAAAATAAATAATAAGTAAATATACAATATAAGAAATAGAAATATTACATTAAACATCTGTCGCAATATTATTATTTGATGTANTCGCAATATTAGAATAAGTAAATATACAATAAAAACAAATAAAGAATAATTAAGTATACAATATAAAAATAGAAAACTAAATTAAAAATATATCTGAAAAATGTATAGTAAAATAAATAATAAGTAAATATGTGAATACATTTTGTATTCTGAAATAAATAATAATGCAAGGCTGGTAAATATACAACATCTATCAACATCTACTTTTGAGTATATGAATTAATGCAAGTTGTGTTTCAAAAATAAAATAGTTAACATTTGAAAATTAAATAGGTCCGCGCGTAGCGCGGATTAATCCCTAGTGTCATTAATACTTTTGCATATTGACAAACAACTTCCATATTTTAACTACTCTTAAATGATACAATAACTGAAAAAAAATCTTAAATGATACTTAGAGAATATATCAAAGATAGCAATGAATTATATCCTATATATTTGAATATCATAAGTTGCTAAATTAAACTTTTAACGAACCTAAACATAATCAATTTAAAAATTATTCAAAATTAAATGAATATATATATATGTTTTTTTTTTGAAACTAAATGAATATATATATTCAGTGTCCCATACCTAAGGACTATATTATACAGAAATTTATTTAAAAAAGTTTATTTGATTTCAAAAACAAATCCGCGCTTTTTATGCGCATGTCAAAATTTAGTTATGTGTTATATTTCTAGCACCGTCAACATCATTTTAATATCTAAAAATGTGTTATATTTGGAAACCGGCAACATCTAATTAAGTTATGACATTTTTTCACATGTTCTTGATTGTACAACTTTGTATTTAAATGTTTGATCTATGTTTTTATTTTGTTTATTGATCCTTTATATGTGTATTATGATTCATTTCAAAGAGTTTTAGTGTCGGAGTTCCATCATTTGTTGATGGATTTTAAATCTGACACATTTTAGTTATTAGGATAATGTTGATAGTGTTAAAAATATGGGAAGTTAACTCAACTAGTATGAATTTTATTAATTATTATCACAACCATACAAAACTTTTTTTTATTACTACCTTTTTTTTTAATACCCAGCGTTCCCTTTTTTTTACGTTGTGAGAAAAAACATATTTACAAGAATGCCACTATTTTTTTGTGCCACGTAGGCAAAAAATCGGGTCCACGTAAGAATGCGGCATAAAACTCAGCCTCAATATGATATGAACTTCGTAACGGCCGAGATATAGGTGCGTTGCGGCTGGCTTAACTAACCTATCTGACTTATGAGAAATAAGCTGAGTTATGAACATAACTCAGTCGATCGTTACGACTGACTTAAAAAAATCTGGCTGGTTAATTTGATAACGACTGAGTTACGGTCAGATATTACGACTGACGTATACATCCTTAGGCTGGTTCCTGGAAAATCCGACTGAGTTCTAGTTACCACACGACTGAGTTAACTATCGCGGCTGGTTAATTGATCGTCGACCGGCCGAGTTATGAGATGTTTTTACAGCTGAGTTATATTTAATCAGCCGTCATAAAGTGGAGTAACAGTAAACTCAGCTGATTTACGGCTGACTTTTTAGCGAAAGATTAATTACTAGAATAGCTTTCATTTGCCGGCTGGTTTATTTAACGATACAACTGACTTCTTACGTTTCATCTTTGTTATGGCTGACTGTTAACAAAAAGTTAATTACTAAAATAATATTCACGTTTTGATTGACTTACGGTGTATTAAGTGGCTGACTTATTGTGGCTGACTTAAATGTTCGTTTGGTGGCTGAATTACTGATTTTCCATGTCATCATCCATGTCAGCTTTTATTTTCCATGTCATTACTAACTACAACAACGAAATTAGGGTTTATTTTACAGACGCCGCTATCTGTTCTTCACCTTCTTCTCTTTCTCTGAAATCTTATGGATTCAGTAATTATTGTTTCAGGTAACTGGATTAAGAAAAACAGATGTGTATTCACACCCGACAGTAGAGGATGTATTGTTCTACATGCAGATGAGAAAACAACACACAACGAACTCGCAAAGTCAGTACTCGATGATTACGGATTGAATGAGTCGAGCCATCAGATTCAGCTAAGCCACCAATTCTCCAATAAAGCTTTGAAAACAATGGCTCACGACACGCCACCAGTTTACATCTCCAATACTCGTCAATTGCAAATATTTTTAAGCCTAAGGAAAACCGAAAGATTACGTCTCTGTGTAGAGATTACAGAGAACGAGGATGATGAGATCAGCCGGAAAGACGGAGCGGGAGAGAAGAGTAATATATTATACAGTTTCAGCTCAGAAGCAGAAGTCTCAAAAGTTGAATCCAGATACGATGGTTTTAGTTTGGAGGAGGAACAGAACGACAATGAGAATATCTTGGACGGAGAAAAACAGAAAGATGTTGGAGAAGATCAAGAAGGCGAAGAAGACAGTGAATTTGATAGCCGATTTGATATGTTCGACGACTCAGATGTTGCGTCATCCGAAGATGATAACTTTAGCTCATATGGTGAGTCTCCAGCACAAGACGAAGATTCACCGACACTACCGCCTAAAAGAGATCTTAGTTGACTGAAACTTCTTACAACTGGACCGGATCTAAGGGGGATTCAGAGGTTCTAAGGTTGGAGATGTCTTCGTTAAACCTTGCTGTTGGGTAACGATATCAGAGTAAAGCTGAGTTGGAAAGACAATTGAAACTTCTTACAGTGAGAGATCAATTTGATTTTGATGTGGAAGTATCCAATCCAGATTTACTCATTGTTAAATGTTGGGTTGGTGGATGTCTCTGGAGAGTTCGTGCTTCAACACAAGGGGATTCCCCGACATTCTATGTTCGTATTTACGATTCGGAATATACATGTTCTGTAACTGAGCGTTCTAATCGATCTCGACAAGCAACACCAGATATTTTAGGAGAATTGTACAGAAACTCTCTCGGCGACGTTGGTCCGGCCGTTCGACCTACGAGTGTGGGAATAGCTCTCAATAAACAGTTCGATCTCAAGGTAATTGTTGTGTATGGATGACTTATATCAACGTTACAGCTGAGTTATATCTACACTTTGTGGCTGACTTATATTAACGTCCGGCTGTGCTAGTTAAGTGATAGGCTGAGTTATATAAACATCGAACGATGCGGCTGAGTTAGTTGAATTATCTGGCTGGTTTATTTAAACTTCAACGTTTTGGCTTGGTAAGTTAAGTATATGGGCTGGGTTATGTATACGTTACGGCTGAGTTATTTAAGTTATCCGGCTGAGTTATTTATACGTTCAAGCTGAGTTACTTAAGTGATTTGGCTGAGTTATTTTTTGTATCATTTGGGCAGATGGATTATTGGAAATCATATAAGACTCTTAAATTTGCAAGGGAAATCGATATGGGAACACCTGAGAGTGGTTTTGAAAACTTTCCTTCTTACTTATTCCTGATTAGAAGAGCAAATCCTGATACAATAACTCTTCTTCAAATCGATGAGTTTGGAAGATTCTTGTATGTGTTCCTTGCGTTTGGCGCGAGCATAAATGGGTTTCCTTTCATGCGCAAATTTGTGGTTGTCATTGGTACGTTTCTTAATGGCAAATACAAAGGGACGTTTCTAACAACACTAGCTCAGGATGGAAACTTTCAGATTTTTTCAATCGCCTTCGGTGTGGTTGATACAGAAAATTACGATTCGTGGAACTGGTTTTTTACGCAACTAAAAGTTTTGATTCCTGACGACAAGGGTCTTGCGATAATCTCAGATAGGCATAACTCGATTGGGAAGGCTATTTGAATTGTGTATCCGTTGGCTTCTCGAGGAATTTGCACGTACCATTTATATAAGAACATTTTGGGATGGTACAAAGGGAAAGATGTATGGTGAAGAATGCGGCAAGATGTTTCAGGATGCCTGACTTTAATGCAATGTTCGAGACGATTGAAGCTATTAATCCTGAGCTTCATGGGTACCTCCAAAGAGCCGATGTCAAACTGTGGGCGCGTGTTCATTTCCCAGGCGAAAGGTACAATTTGATGACTACGAACATAGCGGAATCAATGAATAGAGCAGGGGCGGACCCAGAAAAATTTTTGGTGTGTGGCACAAATAACATTTCTAACATATGGAAATATTTAAATGGGTAGTTATAATATAATTGACACAAGATAGTTATGGTTGACAAAGAAAAAAAAGATAGTTATGAAATATATTTTAAAATTTGATTCTGGAACACTGCCGATTTTGAGTATAAAACAAAAATTGAATTTCAGACCACAATTATTAGCAGAACCGTCTCAAATAAATTTTAGACCATGTTCAAAAAAATTAACGATATATTTATTATTTAATAATTTTTTTAAACATTAATAACTATGTTTGATGTTTCTTTAAAGATTATAAGTTCTAATCTAGCAATATATCTGTTTTTTTTTTAAAATATCATAATTTATCTATATATTTCTTAAAAGTTCTTAATTTTTCATTATTTTTTCCTTATTTTTATATTTTTATATTTTTTTTATATTTAAGACCCTGTTCAACCGCTCCACTTACACATGCTATTAAACGGCCATGATTATTAGGTATTCTTTATTTTTACAGAATATTTATTAGTCTACTGATAAGTAAGGTTGTCATTCACGAATTATTATTTAGCTTATAGCTCATTATTTGTCTAATCTAATTTCTAATTATTTTGTGGTCTTTATAATTTATGGGTAAGTTATGTTCTTTAAAAACTAAAAAAATGTTCAATAAAACTAATTTTTAATAAAATTGTAGATTTATAACATATCACTTACAATCAGTCATAAAGAAAAATTATACACACAATAACTACGTTACAAAAAGACCAAAAAGGGAAATGAGATCAATTTTCGAAAAATAAATAAAAGTGGAAGCTAGAAAAAAATAAAATGAAAAAAGAAAATGTTGAGAGCATCATATAGAACCCATTAGCATATACCAAAAAACACATCACCCGGTTCATTCCTTTGTAAAACATTGCATGAAGCGCAATTTATAGGAATTCTTGAATTAATAAAACATGAACCGATTAAAAACTTTCTAACATAGTATGGGGCACGTGCCCCATCCACCTTAGCCGTAGATCCGCCCCTGGAATAGAGCATTATCAAATGCTAGAGGTCTTAACATTGTTCGACTACTAGAATCGATACGGGTTATGATGACTAGATGGTTTGCTGAACGGAGAGAGGATGCTGAAACGCAGCGAACCATGCTTACACGTGCTGTAGAGAAACTACTACTTGTAAGTCAGTCGTACTTATTAAATAAGTCAACCGTTTCATTTAGTAAGTCAGCCTAAGTAGATATCATAACTCAGCCGTATTAATGATAAGTCAGCCTAAATAGATTTCATAAGTAAGCTGTATCAATGATAAGTCAGCCTAAATAGATGTCATAAGTCAGCCTAATATTTTAATAAGTCAACCTAAGTAGATTTCATAACTCAGTCTCTAATGTTTTTCATTGTTTAGGGTCGTGTTACTACCGCGAGACTGTTGACTGTACAAAGAATCGATACTCATCACACTGAAGTTACATATGGTGAGTCTTTGCATGTTGTTAACTTGGAAAGGAGAAAATGCACATGCCGCCGTGTCCAGCTGAAGAGATTACCATGTTCGCATGCAATTGCAGCTGCGGAGTCCAGGAATGTTTGTCATATATCTCTGTGCAGTCCTTACTATACCAGCGCTTTTTTGGTGAGCGCATATGCCAATTCAGTTATGCCGGTTGATTCAGCGCTACCAGTTCCAGATAACGTGGTTAACATAGCATGCTTTCCCCCGTCTATTCGTCTTCATCCAGGAAGGCCTAAGAAAAATAGGATGAAATCTTCTTTAGAGGTTGCACTTGAAAACAAACGTCCTAGGAAAGAACACACATGTTCTCGTTGTAGACAGAGTGGACATAATGTGAAAACTTGTCCGATTTAAAAGTGTTGTATTGATATGTAGACTATGTTGTATTACAACTGAGTTATTGATTTTAATGTTTCTAATTATGGCTGAGTTATTAACATGCTAGGACTGAATTATAGTTCTACTACGGCTGAGTTATAGTCTACTGCGGCTAAGTTAAATAAAAGGCTGAGTTACTAATATATGACTGAGTTAAATAAAAGTGTAAGTTTAATAAAAGGCTGAGTTAGAGCATATCGTGGCCCAGTTAAATAAAAGGCTGAGTATTAATATATTGTGGCTAAGTTAATTAAAAGGCTAAATTAAGTAAAAGGCTTAGTTAATAATTTACTGCGGCTGAGTTATTAATATTAAAGCGGCTGAGTTACATAAATGCTACGGCTGACTTTCAAAATAACATAACTAAATATCAAACGCAACCTTTCTGAACCCCAAAGTTATAAGGTCCAAATTCTTCAAACATATCCACGAGAGCAAGCCAAACTCTGGTTAGCATCCAATCAGGCTTCTGCCCACCAAGCGCCCAATTCCTCTTCAACACCCGCATTTGATGACGAAATATCGTTCTGGCTAAGCGATTAAAACTCTCCCAAACTTCGTAATTATGTTTCGGATCCCAAGTGTTATTACGCTAAAAAATAAATAAAATAACATAACAAATATTAGAAACATAAGAGCTGTCAAATTTAATAGGGATACAAAATGGATGCTTACAGCGAGTTCAAGAAACCAGCGTTCCTTAAAATGAGAGGGAATGACACGGTAAGTCGGCCACTCATGAACCCACCCTTCTCGAAGAATTGGCGAGATCGCAACCGATAGGTCATGCAAGAATCTAAACCACTCTACGGTGGTTTTGGAGACATTTACACCAAAACCAGGGTTCAGAAAGGGTAGGTTATCCCAATCTGCCGAGCTTAGAATAGCATTGACATTGTTCGCTAGCGATAGAGACCAACCAGGGACAACCGACATAACTGTTTCTATAATACGAGAGAAAAACCACAAGAGGACTATATATAGAGAGGTATTAGAATGCCAAAGGTAAAGAAGAAATTTAATACTGAGTTATTTTGTTCCCGCCCAAAAACACAAAAGGTTGCGGTTATGGCGGCTGAGTTATTGACATGCTACGACTGGTCACAATTAACCTGAAATTAAAGGCTGAGTTATTGAAATATAAAACTTAATTAATGACATGGTACAGTTGAGTTATTAATGCTCTTACGGGTGAGTTATTGAAATATAAAACTGAATTGATGACATGGTACGGTTGAGTTATTAATGCTCTTACGGCTGAGTTATTGAAATATAAAACGGAACGTTGCATGCCATGCGAGGATCATGAAAGGTCGTCTTCTCGAAAATAGAAGACCCCTTTTCAACTCTTTATATTAACACGCAATCAGTTCACCCTTGTCGACAAAAACTGATTATCTTAGAAAATGGAAGGTTTCCCAATTCTTGAAATGCCTGAAGAAATTCAAGCGTTAGTTGTTGAACGTGTGGCCAGTAATTCCATTAAAGATTTTATAACCTCAGAGCTTCGTGCAAGTCGATGAAGGCGTTAACAGAGCGGCGTAGGGTATATCATTTTTTTGATTTGCTATCATATCCATGGGAAGCCCCTATGCCGAATTTGTTGTTCCGAACTTGTTACGCTGAGGGAAACCCAAGCACACTATATATGAAGGGTGTCCAGTTTTTCTTCTCATATGAGCTTCGAGAAGAAGGTCTTACTGTCATGAAGAGTGCAGCGGATGCAGGATATGAGCGTGCCGTGTATGCATACGCAATGATTAGGAAAAAATTTTGGAATGAAGAGGAGTACTTTGCTCGTTTCACAAGGGAATCTTATGCTAGGGTTGGGGAACTAGTGCGATCTGTGAAATGGGGATGGGGTTTGTGGCACGGCGACGACTTCCGCTCAAAGAAGTTGGATTTCATTTCATCTTTAATGCCATCGTTCACCAGTTGCCAATGTTGTGCTGTTGTGGAAAGAAACTGGTTCAGCCTGTGGACCATTGGTACCAGTAAGGGTGACAGCATGTGTGACCGTTGGTTCTGGATTAAAGAGGTTGGGCTGTTCTTCAATGATTTTGAACCGATGAGCTTGGTTTCTGACACAAGCAAGTGGTGAAGATGTATTTTTATTTTGATTTTCTTTGCAATTTTAGTTTGTAGACTATTGGTTGTATTACAACCGGGTTATGGATTCTAGTTTTTTTCTTTGAAATTTCAATTTCTGTATACAAAGTGGCTGAGTTAACTAAATAATGCGACCGAGTTATTAATTAGTTGATAATACAAGAGATCTCATAATACAAAGTGGCTGAGTTAACTAAATAATGTGACCGAGTTCTCGACAGGCTGAGTTATTAATTAGTTGATAATACAAGAGATCTCATAATACAAAGGGGCTGAGTTAACTAAATAATGTGACCGAGTTCTCTACAGGACGAGTTATTGAAATTGACGCCTGGGTTATTATTCCCAACTGGCTGAGTTATTGAACTTTAAGGCTGAGTTATTGAACTTTAAGGCTGAGTTATTGAAATTGAGGCTGAGTTTTTGAAATTGACGGCTGAGTTGAAGAGACTAAAAAAGAGTGCATTACAAGTCCAAAAGAAGCATAGTACATTACAAGAGTTATGAGATGGAAACAAACCAAAGGACCTAGCTAGTACATTCATTACAACCTTAGGCAGTACGACCGGTGAGACGAAGGGACGACGAAGTTGAGCAAGAAGCAATGTGACCTGCATAACAAGACAAAGTATACTAAACTCAGCCACAAAGTATACTAAACTCAGCCATAAGAAAGAACACTCTTCGCAATTCAACTCCAACAGAAAAGACTCACCACTCTTTCTAGTCAAGTGTTTGCTCAGTATTTCAGAACACTCTTTGCTTTCCGGACATACACACATCAATGGAGAAGTTTTCCCATCTCCAACCACATTGAACACAATTAAGTCTCCTATGTCGTATCTGTATCAAAACAGAACTTTCTCCAGCCTTTTCTGATGTAATATATGCCGCCTGATTCGTTAAATCGCAAACTCACAGTCCATGAGTTTCCCTCTTTGTTCACTAGTATCATCTATTGGCATTGTTTGTTCAAAGCACTAGAACGCGTAGCAGCCACAGGAAGATGCTGCAAACACAAAACGTTAAGATGCTGCAAACACAAGTTTATCTTCTTTTATATTTCAAATAGAGACACAAAACGTAAACTACTCACAAGTTTGTCTTCTTTCAGATTTGAAGCAGTGACCTTAGTTAAATAACAGTAGTCGAATGAGAAAGAAGACAATGCCCCTGTTCCTCCTGAAACATAAGAAACAATTTTCCACATCAAAAAAATATGACAAGATTGCTATGCTATTACGGTTAACTTTGATTGAAGCATCACCCGCAGCATCATCATTCGCGTCAGCTTCGTCCTTGATGATGTGAGGATGTGTATATTGAATCTCACAACAGCTATGACCAAAAGGAGTGACATGAAACACCATGTCTCCTTCGAGTTTGAAAATGGCAATGTCACCAATTCGAAGGTCATGTGCCCTGGTGAAATCTTCCCAACCTACGGTGAGTCTCCTGCCTTCTTGTATCACTTCCCAAGTGTTATCTGAAGTGTCTGATCTTAGTTTCCATGTTTTCTGGTTCATCTTCCCTTCTATTTTCTTTGAGAAAAAGGCAAGTGGTATTGTCTGCAAGTCAGAAAAGACAAAGTTAAGCAAAACTCAAAATTAGGAACCAGTAAAGAGTGTGTATACAGCGCCACTCTGGAAACCAGTAAGCAGAGGCTGGAAGAAATGGGGGTTCATGCGGAATCGCCATCTGCAAACAAGAAACGAATGTATGTCTGAGTTTTAGAGACTCAAACTAAGATCGAGTTCAAACCCTAATCGAGTAAAACCCAAATCAAAACGTACAACGAAGAAGTCATGATGCAACCTAATCTAAATCAAGAAAAATCAACAAGTTTAAGGCTTCGATCTACCTTGAGTACACGAAGAAATAAAATCGCCTAAAAGGGTCGCTGAGAGCTTTTTTCGTGAGAGAGATACGGAAACGTCGATAATGATTTTTTTCATTTTCCAAAGCCGTATACATTATTCCACCGATCCAATCATATAATGCCACGTGGATTTGTTGATCTCTTAACAAAAAGGCTGGGTTATTGAACTTTAGGGCTGAGTTTGTGAAATAAAAGGCCGGGTTATTGAACTTTAGGGCTGAGTTATGAT
>CAKOAT010106043.1:1203-38708 GCA_932364175.1 Eruca vesicaria subsp. sativa | reverse complement strand
CAATCTTGTAATTACTTGAAGATGATGAGGGTGAGAGAGTAAATATGTTATTTTCGAAACCAAAAAAAAAAAAAATTTGATGGCATTTTCGTGAATTATATGAACTTGTGGGGTGAATTGGGCAAAATAAAGTTCCAAAAAAAAGGGAGGTTAGTTTTGTGGTTGACTTCAAGTTTCAGGTCAATTCTGCAAAAAGCCCGAGATAAAAACCGATTCCTTAAAACAGAGTCCTTCTTGTTTCATCTGGAGTAAGAGTTTATCTATTGTGGAAAACTTTCTTTATCAATTTAAAACATATCATGTTTTTTTATTTTTATCAAAAGCGCCAAGAGATTTTTTTTCTACCTTCTCTTGGTTCTCATTTTTAGAAGATTCCAAGTTTATAAAATAAATATATCTAAACTATTAAAACTGAAGTACATTTTGTACTTAATCCTGACTTTTCCACAATAATTACCATCATATGCCACTGACTTAAATATTTTCTATTTAATATGTGATATTTTAAAATTGAACCCTTCTTAGAAGTTTATTAAATATATCTAATGTTACTAACAGAGAAGCATAATATAAATTAACATTTTTTAATTGTTCAGTCTTTTAACAAATTAATTAAAAACAGTGCAGAGATTTTGAAAATATGGTCGTGAGGGTTAGGGTTTTCATCCTCCTTTGATCTTAGCGAATCAGCTACCTTCTCTCATTTCTGTTTCGATTCAACGTTCGATTGAACTAGATTCTATATATCTAATCTATGTTGGATTTGATTATTCATATTGGTGATCCTTGCTTCTCACATGTATCCTTGATTCAATGGTGGTTCACAGTATGAAGCATTGATATCCTTTATTGTGTATCTAATCATAAACGAATCAATTATAACTGTTTGATTTGACTTCTGATTTGACTTTTGATTGAATTTGGGCTTGGATTTTTTGTGTATCCCCCATGAATTTGGAGAGTGCAATCATGATCAAGCAGCTTCTTTCATCAGTTTAAGACATGTAACTTAATTATTATAAGGTTCCAACAGATTCTTATATGGCTAAATACTTCGCACATATTACATGGTGACTACTGATTTCACTTGGTGTTGCAATGCCATCTCTTCTCTTGCACATTCTTACACGGTAAAAACCATTTGACAACATATATTCTAATGACTTTTACTTCACTTCTTTTTCTTAGTCCAAGCACTGATATAAACTGTCATCTGTATTTTATGGTGGGTTTTGTTAATCGATGATGTCTTGTGGATATTTCTCATCTTACCAGAAAATCTAAAGGTAACCTATGGTTTTCATTTTTATAAGCCATATTCATGTTATGATCTCATGTCTCGGGCACTTAACAATGCTCTTATTTCTTTTTATCCTCATATGGGTTACAGAGATCTTCAACTACGCTCAAGATGATAAGATAATAGTAATTAATGAAGATATCTTCATTCTTGATTGTCGCACTGAAATATATGCCTAGGTTGGGCGACAAGTTGTCCCCAAGAAGAAGCCACAAGTTTTAGTTATTGCCCATTGGAGAGGTACTTAAGTTCCATTCAACTTATATTAACGTAGCAAAACTATAAAACTGTTTTTATAGATCCTCTGCCTCAGCAGAAGTTCCTTAAGCATGATTTCCTTTTAGAGAATCTAGCAAACAAAGCACCGATACATGTAACAGAGGGAAATAAACCTTCATTTTTTACTAGGTTCTTCACATTGGACTCTTCTAAATTTGCAAATTTGCAGTAAGTGACATCTCTCTCTGCACTTTATGAAACTTTGCTCCATGGAATCTAACTTGTATTAAATGATAAAACGGCTTCTCTCAGCTGCATGGGAAACTCATTCCAGAAAATGTCACTGTTCTGAGAAACAAAGGAAAGCCGCTTCTAAATGTAAAAAGCTTTACCTCATTTGGTTACATTTATGCAAAATATATCTCTGCACTTATGTCTTATGCGTTGCATTTTTTTTTTGCTCAAAAACCTGAAAAGAGAGTACCCGTGTGCCATGTACAACAGCCTGTCCAGCGTTCCAACCAAATCGCAGCCGTAGCCTTTCCAAGTAAGAACACGCAAATATCTTAAAACTCTCACAGTATACCCATGACTATATTCTATTCTACAAAACTTAACTTTTCCTTTAGTTTCAAAAAAACTTAACTTTTCCTTTACAAAGTTTAATCTTTAATTTGAAAAATTCTTAGGTATTCTTAAATTCTGCAGTCAGGTTGTCTTAATCTCCTCTTTAAATATTATCAATAGTTTAATGACCGAAAAAAATTCTCTGAAAAAGTTCGATTGAGTCAACCACATATGTAGGTTGAAGTGAAACTTTCCAACAAAATTTATGTCAGAAATATTTATTAGAGAAGGTGTATTTTCTTCCAATATTGTTTGGAGAGCCTAGGAGGAATAATTGATGATATGATAAAAATGTAATTACGTGTAAGCATCGAAACTTTTGTTCTCTTAAAATGTATACTATATAAATGAAAACAAATACCCGTGCGGACGCACGGGTCAATCTCTAGTTTATGGTTTAAGTATCCTTTATTGCTAGGATCAGTGATTTTCTATAAATATAGAAGGAGACAGCGTTAATTTTAAAAATGGATTAAGAATATATTTTTAAAAAAATATTGATTGATGAGGATTCTGCAATGAACAAGAAGAAATGAAGAAGAAGGATCACATGACAAATTTTGTTTAACTACTTACTATCCATTTTTTAACCTATCTTCGTCTTTCGTTTTCTACATATAATTTTTATAAGATTTTCTCTTCTATAAAGTAAAAAATAAGAATGAAAAATATTTTACATATTTTATATACTGATAAGATCTATTTAATGTAAAAATGATAATAGTGTTCTAAATTAATAATTATAAAGTATATAAGTATGAATATTCAAATTTAATATTAATTTAACTTCAATTGTTAATAATTAATACATGTCAATATTAAAATTATTTTAAAAACTGATGTAGTTGTTATGTTATTTTTCCTGTTAATACATAATGACATCATTTACGATAACTGTTGTAAATATTTAGTCCTCTTTCATCATCATTTATTAATAAATGATGTAAACTTTTTGCATCACCACTTTCATTTATATAAAAAGATATTCTTACATCATTTATAACTAATGTAAAAAAAAAAATTGATGTTAAGCTCTTTTTGGTAGTGATTATCTAAACTATTAAAAAAGAAGTACAATTTAGAATTAACCCTAAATATTTCTTAATATTTATCATTTCATGCCACTGGTCTTATGGTCATTTAACACCTTTTATAACTGACCTCTTTAAATTTAAATCTATCCAATGAAATCAACATTTGACACAACCAATCAAAAATCGTATTGATCTCGGTTCGCCTTACTGCCGCAAAAACAAAAATTATTGAGATTCATTTAAAATAAAAAAAATCTGTAAAAATAAAAAACATAAAAAATAATATATCTTTTACTACAATATTAAATATTAAAATCACCATTAACCAATCATGCAATTTTGTCCTCAATCTGCTACTAAAATAACATGTATACATAATCCAATAATTATGCCAAAAAAAAAAAAGAACTATACCAACTATTATCCAGGGAAAAGATTTAAATTTAAATACAAGTTAATGTCTAATATTAAATCTAACCCAAACCTTGAAAATGGGTACATATATTAGACTAATTATCAAATTATCTCGATTTTGTGTATTGTAATTCCAAAGCAAACCGGATGCATCATATGGTGTATAATCTACTTAGTTATCATTAATTAGCTCCNTCCTTGGGGGGGGGGGGGGAATTACATAAAAATTCATGAAAAATAAATTGTTATGTAATACTATAATGTGATAATGATCTTTAACAATAAAGTTGGCTTTTTACACTCCTTGGGAGAAAAAATACACGTAGCCCCTCTTTGTAGTAGGTCTTCTGTGAATTTTTGTTTATGTTTGGCCTTGTAATTGTGAAGGTCCGTTAGTGGCTTAGTTACCTCTTCAGTATAGGGTTTCTTTGTTCTTCCGCCAGCGTGAGAATTTTTCAGTTGGGGCAGACTCAACTGCAATGGAGGGTGCTACGTCTCTTCCTTTTGCTCTTCTTTACTCCACCTTGCCTCATTCAATACGACCCCTAGCCTTCCCCCCCGATCGACCGATTTGTGCTTCAGAATTAAATCCTCCGACAGAAATGAAAATAACAACTTCAAAGAGAAGAAAATCATTGTCTGTTGATTATCCTGAGATTACGATGGCTAATTCCAGCATCCTACTTTCCGACCTGAAATCCGGCAGGTGCTCCAACACGGCGGAAGTCCGATTGCTCCAACTGCGGGAGGCTCAAAATGTCAGGAAAGGTTGTAAATTGATGAGTGTTGTTGACATGGTGATTGTGTTATGTTTGTGATATTCACTCATCACCGATGATTTTAGTGGCCTCTCCCCTGATATTGATGATCCACTTTAGAAAGCTCTTAAAACCTTCTCTTCCACAACAAACCAAAGCTTCGTCTCCCAAGACCTCTGAAATCAAATCACAACACAAAACTACATTTATTGCTTCTTTCTTTATTGATTATCTTAGTCCTCTGCAGGCCCGGCCCGAGACGGAAGCGTTAGAAGCGGGCGCGTAGGGGCCCAAGCCCTTATCCAATTTTTTCTAAGCTAATTTTTTTTCAAAAAAATATATATATATTTACATCAACTAAAATCTAAATTTTGTGTGGGGTCTTCAATACAGCTGGACCGGTACTGGTCCTCTGTATTTTGTAATGGCCAGTTTAGCATATATGGTATTGATTTTGCGTTTCTTGCCTTAGAATTTAAGTTTCAGTTCATGTTTCCTAATTAAAAATCTACATGATTTTTTTTGTATACGTTTTAATATTCAATTACCATCTGCCTATATTGTAGCATAAGAAAATTCTTAAAGTTGATGTTCAAGGGTGATAAAACAAGCATCCTTAAAACTATAGGTGACATGTCTGCTATTTGTTGTAAATCTGCTCATCACGAGTTTTTTCCTCAGTTGATTGGTATGTCATTACGAGTTTTGTCTGCCTTGAATCATTTTTTTTCGGTATGTCACCACCTTTATGATTTCCGACGGATACGTAGATTGCTTAACCATGTAAAATAAACTGAACCATGTAGTAAAATAGTCAAATCAGAACTTGTTCATGTTGAAACCCAAACAGAGTTATACAACTATGTGGCAACAAAATCCTTACTGATGAGTTGAATCAAGTGTATGATAGACAAGATTAAAGTAACAAAAACCAACCGCCTGTGGATAAGAGCAATCATACCATGCAAGCTTTTGAGAAACTCTCAACGATGAACAAGCCTTGACTTGAAGATATTTCACTTTTGTGATGGTATGATGGACATAACAGAAGAAACCGAGGTAGACTTCACTATCTCACATTATAGTCCTAGATGTAGAGCTTTTAGGTGATTTTAACCATTTATTTAATTGGAATGTTACATTGACAGTCATCAGGAGAAAATAGCTTACTACCATCAAAGTGAAACTGCCTCTGCAGGTTTTAGTGGTGGGTTAACAAAATCAGTGCGGAATGGTAAAAAATGTGAAATAGTGGTGAATGTGCATACATATGCTTTTAATAATAGACTGCCTGAATAATAGAAAATTTATTTAATATACAGGGCTCTAAATGTATATTCCAACTGTGGGAACCGAAATCCACCTACTGTCAATAAATCGTAAATAAGGAAACTTCGGGAAAACCCTAAGTTTCCAGAGGAACCGGCTATCTGCAGAACCGCACAACGAAGATTAAGAAAACGACGAACTTAGAATTTAAAAGAGAATAAACGAAATGGAGAGCAAAGAGGTTCTTATTCCGAATCTGCGTAAGAACTGTTACAACGAGGGTAGTCTTAGCTGCGTGAGCCGTCGGCGAAATCTCTAGAAGTCTAAGAATGAAAACCCTAGTTGAGACGCAGCTCGCTAACAGAAAACGGAAATATTCCTAAATGCTAATTTTTGGTGTTGAGAGCTCTGAAAATCGTCTCTACTTCTGCCCTATACCTCTTGCTTATATACTCCCTGCCTTGGCGATTCGATCTTTCAATTTTTCCCGGATTTGAGTGTATCGGGAATCTTCCATTTTTCTCGATCCTTCATTTTCTTCCGCAGAAATCTTCTATTTGTCTTCAAACTTGCCTTTTATCTTTGAGCTTGAAATTTATTTTCCTTCTGCGAGTAAACCGCCAAAACGTTATCGTATCTTCGGGTTAGATTCTGTTGAGATCGCGAGATGGGCTTTTATCGCGTTTTAGGACCTTCCGGGCCGTTTTGCGATAAATCCGTTTCTCGACCTTGTACGGAATCGTTTCCTGATTTGATGCCGTTTTTAGTAAATTCCTCGAGATAATCGTAATGTTTAGCTACATTTGTTTCTCGGTTAATCGTTTCCGTCTTTTACGATTTACTAGATATTTTTATTAAAAACGCGTTTTTACGATTTACTCGACGTTTTTATTAAAAATACGTTTTTACGACTTTAACGAAAAATCTCGGATAAATCATATATTTTAGGTGATTTTGGGTGTCTTGTTTAACCGTTACCGTTTTATACGATTTCTTCGAGTTCTTTTCGAGAAAACGGAGTTTTACGGTTTTTATCGTAAAATTTGAACGATAAGTCGGATCGAGACGAAACGAGAGACATTCAGCCGTGGTTCAGAATGGGACCGTGTCGAAGGACGTAAGTTTTGAATCGTGGATGCGGGAGATCGAGGCTCGGGATGGTCGGTTCAACATACGGAGAATCGAGCCGGTCCGATCCAGCTCGCCGGTTTGACGAACTGTCCGAGAAATCTCTAGTTCACCAGCAGGCGAACTAGTCGGGAAGTTCCTAGTTCGCCAGCAGGCGAACTAGTCGTGACTAGTTCGCGTTTTGCGGCGGTTTCGGTTTTTTTGCGGTTTTATAAAACAATTCCCGAGTTTTATAAAACGACTTCTCGAGTTTTATAAAACGATTCTCGAGTTTTAGAAAACGATCTTTGATTTTTATAAAACGACTTCTTGAGTTTAATAAAACGATCTTCGAGTTTTATAAAACGACTTCTCGAGTTTTATAAAACGATTCTCGAGTTTACTCGACGTTTTTATAAAGAATACGTTTTTTACGACTTTAAAGAAAAATCTCGGATAAATCGTATAGTTTAGGCGATGTTGGGTGTCTTGTTTAACCGTTACCGTTTTATACGATTTCTTCGAGTTCTATTCGAGAAAACGGAGTTTTACGGTTTTTATCGTAAAATTCGAACGATAAGTTGGATCGAGACGAAACGAGAGACATTTTGGCTGTGGTTCAGAATGCGACCGTGTCAAAGGACGTAAGTCTCGCATCGTGGATGCGGGCGATCGAGGCTCGGGATGGTCGGTTCAACGTACGGAGAATCGAGCCGGTCCGATCCAGCTCGCCGGTTTGACAAACTGTCCGGGAAATTCTAGTTCGCCTGCTGGCGAACTAAGCCAAGCTGGCTTAGTTCGCCAGCAGGCGAACTAGTCGGGAAGTTCCTAGTTTGCCTGCTGGCGAACTAAGCCAGCTTGGCTTAGTTCGCCAGCAAGCGAACTAGTCGGAAGCTTCTAGTTCTCCTGCTGGCGAACTAGTCGGGAAGCTTCTAGTTCGCGTGCTGGCGAACTAAGCCAGCTTGGCTTAGTTCGCCAACAGGCAAACTAGTCGTGACTAGTTCGCGTTTTGCGGCGGTTTCGGTTTTCGCGGTTTTATAAAACGATTCTCGAGTTTTATAAAATGACTTCTCGAGTTTTATAAAACGATTCTCTAGTTTTATAAAACGATCTTTGAGTTTTATAAAACGATTTCTCGAGTTTTATAAAACGATCTTTGAGTTTTATAAAACGACTTCTCGAGTTTTATAAAACGATTCTCGAGTTTTATAAAACGATTCTCGAGTTCTATAATACGACTTCTCGAGTTTTATAAAACGATCTTCGAGTTTTATAAAACGATTCTCGAGTTTTATAGAACGATTCTCGAGTTTTATCTAACGATTCTCGAGTTTTATAAAACGACTTCTCGAGTTTTATAAAATGATTCTCGAGTTTTATAAAACGATTCTCGAGTTTTGTAAAACGATCTTTGGGTTTTATACAACGACTTCTCGAGTTTTATAAAATGATCTTCGAGTTTTATAAAACGATCTTCGAGTTTTATAAAACGACTTCTCGAGTTTTATAAAACGATTCTCGAGTTTTATAAAACGATTCTCGAGTTTTATATAATGATTCTCGAGTTTTATAAAACGATCTTCGAGTTTTATAAAACGATTTCTCGAGTTTTATAAAACGATCTCTCGAGTTTTATAAAACGTATTTTTATTTTTACTTTTGCGGAGACTTTTAGCCATTGATTCCGTCGTGACCGATTTTGACACCAATACCAACAACCTTCTGCAGATAACCTTGATTTGGAGCTAACAAGAAGGTGGATAGCTAAAGGAGCATCAGTTGGTTGATACTATGTATGTCAAATGGGCTCTAAAACTATGGGTCACCAAAGACCAAACCCGATTGGAGTGACCAAATTAGGTCCAAACGTTTAGGTTGTCCAAGTGGTTAAAACCCCATAAAGTCCAAACTTATTGGGCTTACCCATTTGGAAATCCTATCCAATAAACTTAAAACAATTAGGGTTTTCATTTGGGGAAAAACAAAAATCTGAAACCAAAATTTTCTCTCGAGCCTCTCTCTCTCTGCCTTGCCTCTCGTCTCTCTTCTTCGAGTCTTCCATTTTCTGCTTCGAGTCTTCGACTTTCTGCTCAACTCTCCGTCTCTCGAGCCACGTTTCTTCGTCTCGGCTCTCCTCTCTTTTCCTCAACTCTCTGAATTTCACTTTCTCTCGTCTTTGATTTGATTTTGATATGTTTTGATTCTGGGTTTTCGATTTGATGAGTTTTGCGAATCTGGGCTTTCTACTTAATTGCTTTTAGTTTGATTTTCAAGTTTGATTTCATGTGTCTTTTGATTTTATCGATTGTTTCTGATGACTGATGAGTTTGTTTCTTATAAGTTATAATAAGTGACGTTTTGTTGATGAGTGATGACTAAATAATAATAGTTGTTTCTGTTGATAAGCTTGATTCAAAGTTATATGCTCTCAAATTATGTGTGTTTGTACTCTCATGTGCTGATGTGTTTATAGAAGTTATTTTGGTTTATCTTTAAGCTTGATCCTCTATATCTTTATTTTATAGTAAGTAGTAACTATGTGTTGTTTCTATGATGGTTTGTGTTGAGTGTTTGTTCGTTTGTTTGTAAGCTTGATCCTTTGTATCTTCTTTGTGTTGATTCTACAGATGGATAGGAACATACTGAGTTTGAACGATGATGATGACTACCTAATTAGATATGATGATGATTTAGAACATGCTATAGGCGAGAACAATCCTATTGCTGTGGAAGATTCTCTCACGAGTACTGCTGAGGTGAAAGATGAACATAAGCGTCGACACTCTAAATGCTGGAATAACTTCGACATAAAAGGAGCGAGGAAGCCTGATGGGAAATACAAAATAATTTGCATGTACTGTAAACATCACTACAACATAGATTTGCATAGAAGTGGGACTTCTATTTTGCTTAGGCATTCCACACGGTGCTCTCAAACCCCTGGTAGTGCTAGTACCTCTAAAGCTAAGAAGATAGATCAGTTAGTTTTTCGAGAAATGATTGTTGTCACTATTTTCGAGCATGATCTCCCTTATTCCTTTGTCGAATATAGAAGGGTTAGGGAAGCTTTTCATTATGCCAATCCGACCATCCAGTTCTGGTGTAGAAACACAGCAGTTGCAGATGTCTTTAAGGTTTTTGAGAGAGAGAGAATGAAGCTAGTTGAAGTCCTAAGAGAGATTCCGGGTAGGGTTTGTCTTACTACTGATCTGTGGAGAGCAATAACCAATTTAACCATTGAAGGTTATCTCTGTCTTACTGCTCACTACATTGTTGCTAACTGAAAATTTCAAGCTAAGATTCTCTCTTTTTCGCTTTTTCTCCTCCCCATTCTGGTCCCGCCATTGCTAGGAAACTGATAGAGCTGATTAGAGGATGGGGTTTAGATAGGAAGGTGTTCACATTAACCGTTGATAACACCTCCTCTAATGATAACATGCAATGATTTTTAAAGAGGCATCTTAAAAAGAATTTAGTTTGCAGTGGTGAGTTTTTTCACATAAGATGTGCTGCTCACATTTTAAACCCTATTGTCCAAGATGGGTTATCGGTGATAAGTGAAGACTTGGAGAAAACCAGAGATAGCATTAAGTTTGTCAAGGTTACGGAGTCTAGAGAGCTCTTGTTTCAAGGCTGCGTAGAGACTGCTGGGATTAAAAAGATAGGTTGTTTAGTTTTAGATGTTACCACACGGTGGAACTCAACCTTTAAGATGTTGTCTAGGGCTGTTCACTACAAAGAGGCGTTTAAGCATCTTGCAGAAATCGAGACAAGTTACCATTGTTTGCCTACAGAGGCAAAATGGTTAAGAGCTGAGCTGATTTGTGGTTTGTTACAGCCGTTTGATGAGATGACAAAGCTCATTTCCGGCTCTTAATACCCTACAGCGAATTTGTATTTTATGGAAGTATGTAAAATTCAAAGTTGGTTGGGATCAAATGAGTTCCATGAAGATGAACTGATTGCTGAAATGGTGGCTTCCATGAGATTAAAGTTCAAAAAATACTGCGAAGATTACAATGATATTATAGCCATTGCAGCAATATTAGATCCTAGGCTAAAGTTTAAGGTTTAGAGTACTTCTACCATAGTCTAGATCCAGCAAGTTGTAAATCCAAAATGGATCACATAAGGAAAAAGATGACGAAGCTGTATGGAGTTTACAAAAAGAAGAATACTAGTGCTCAGAGCTCACAAGAAGCCGTTTCAGATAATCTACCTGCTGGTTACGCTGTAAGTTCTTTAAAGCATTGTTTTGGATGTGTTTTTTTTTCGTAATTGATCAACTAATAAATCTCTTGCTTTGTAGGATTTCTATGCTTTTTTCTCTCAACAAGGAGGAACAGGGAAATCTGCTTTGGATGTGTATTTAAATGAACCACTCCTGGATATGGTAGCATATCCAAGCTTAGATGTTATTGATAATTGGAAGGACAATTCCAGCAGGTTTAAGGAGCTGTCTCAAATGGCATGTGATGTGCTATGTATCCCAATAACAACAGTGTCGTCAGAGTCATCCTTTAGTGTTGGAAGGGTTCTCATCAAGTACAGGAGCCGGCTTTTTCCATCAAATGTTCAAGCTCTGATACGTGCTAGAAACTGGCTTCGTGGTTATGAAGTGATTGGTGAGTGTTGAATTTATCATGGAATTTTGATTTGTGACTGAAACTATGAGTAACTTCTCTTGTTTTATAGATGGATGTGATTTGGATGAGGAAGATAAGAAAGATGGCGTAGATGAGGAAACCGAAGAAAGTTGAAGGAAGAAGGTCTGGCTCAATTAAAGGTAACTTGGAATTTATGTTTGTGTCACTTGTTTATGAGGAAGAAGAAAAAACTGAATGATGGGTTTAGTATCACTAGGATTTAGGACAAACTGTTTCTGTGGTTTGTATTGATGGTTTGAGTTTGTGTATCTGATCATTAGGACTTAGGTTTAGGTTTAGTACAATGGTGAGTGGTGATGTATTACCAAAACCTCCTCAACTCCTTTTCTTCATTACTTCTTCTCTGTTTGTTTTTGCATTTATAGTAATAAATTAAATTATCTTCTCTGTTTGTTTTAAAACGCTTGATTTTGCTCCTTGTTTATGTTGCCTAAAGTGCTGTGATGTATCCATCTTGTAGTCAAGGATGCTGCTGCAACCTGAACTTGTAATGGAGGATGTAAGACTGTAAGAATGAAACGAATCTAAACTTGCATCAAATAAACTTTGTAAATCCTCTGAATTTGACCAATTTACATTAATTGTGTGATCATTTCACGTTTGTGGATTGGCTACATCATTTATATATAACTCTACATATTTTTTTTGTGTGTCTCTTGTTTTATATATTTGTGTCTCTTAATTTGCAATTTTCTCTTTTTTTTTGTTTGATAGGAGAAGATAAGAAGATATAGAAGATGAGACTTACGTACTTATTTGATTTCCATTATGTATGAAACTTATTTTTTTTTTATTATGTATCAACTTTATTATGCTTTTGGATTATATATCAAAAAATATAAATTTTTGTGTGTTAACACTAATTTTATTAATTTTTGGGTCCCATGGAAAGCCCATTTGGAATTGTCCTTTTGGGTTTTGGACAATTTGGTCTGGTACAGTTTGGGCTTTGAAAAATGAAATCCAATAAGCTTTTTTATTCATTTGGACATTTCCCAAATGGGCATGGTCAACCCATTTGACAATCCTAGTTGATACAATGGAAGTTGCAAGAAAAGCTTTCATGTTACGTGTGCAAAATTGACGCCATAATGAAGATGGGACAATGTAAGTGTTGCATAGATTATCTAACAATATTAAAAGGGGTATACAAAGCCCTGTGAAGCTATCCAAGTCGACAATTATATTCAACCAATAGAAAAATTGTATTTGGACACGTCATCACACTAAAGTCGATCTTATTGGGTTCTTTTGTTTTAGATTCGTTTTGTTCGACCCCGTGTCTTTTCTGATTCTTCTCTGATTATTCGGCATTCTATCTTCTCAACCGAAGTTCGATCCATCGACACCACTCCGTCTTTCCATCTCTGTGCAATCACAATTCTATTTCTCGATCTGTATTCTATTGATAATGAACGTCGTTTCTGAGCGTTGCAACTATATTCAATCCCCAAGCCACAGTCTGGCGACCTCCTCTTCAACTTCCCAATCTCTCTCTCTACACATACCTGATAGCCGCTTTCGATTTCTAATTTTGTTTCCGTTTGTCCATCCATTGAATCTTTCCGGCGATGGCACCGCCGCTCCGTTACACATACCTCCGATCGACAATTGGTGGTGGCTATCACACAAAGGAACCACCACTTCATTCCTCTGCATCTCCCTCTTCGCATTACTGATCCGATCGATTGGTACAGAAACGGCACTCACAATCTCACTTACTGGGGACTCGATTACCCTCCTTTAACTGCTTACCAGAGTTACATCCATGGGGTCTTACTCCGAGTGTTCAATCCTGAGTCCGTTTCTCTTCTTAGCTCTCGCGAGCACGAATCTTATCATTGGTAAGTTGTATAATGAGGATCTACAGATGTTAAATCTTGCCATAAAGCCTCCTTATTTTGTTATTGTTGTGTGTTTTAAGTTAAATTTAGTTTCTTTTGTGCAGAAAGCTACTGATGAGATGGACGGTTTTATCGTCTGATGCTCTCATATTCTTTCCAGCAGCTCTCTTTTTCGTGTTGGTGTACCATAGGGACTGTGCCAAGAGTGGAGTGGCGTGGCATATTGCTATGATTCTATTGAACCCTTGAAGGTGAAATTCTTCTCAGTAGCATCTGCTTCTTCTGGGGGGAAATATGGAGACCAGAAGAATCTTGAGATCAAACATTCACGGATTGGTGATAACTACCGCTCCATCAATGAGGTTTTGAATCAGATAAACTTCTTTGTCTTGGTTTGTGTGAGTTTTTGCTTTGATTTCGTTTTCTGTCAACAGGTTACTGCTGCTCTTTCACTGGTTTGGAGTCCTCGATTCTGATTGTTGGTATTGATATCACCAAGAGCAACAAGTGGACAGGTTAGACAAGTTATGATCTTTTATGTATATCCAATCTTTAAGTCTAGATTTTAAGTAAATGCTGCTCCGATCTGAAATTTGTCTGGTGATTTTATTTAGGAGCAAAATCATCTGGTATGAAGATCCATGCATTACATTGAAACAACTCCAAACCCTTATAGATTTCCTATCAAGATAACTTGATCCCATGTTAAGGATTCGGAGATGGTAATAACCCCAAATATATCTTATATCTGTTGATACAACATAATTCCTTTTATTATTTGTACTCGCAACTTTTTTTTTTGAATTGAAACAATTATGTAGTTTCAAGGCAAAGGGCCCTCCTGGCATTCCTCTTTGTGTGTATGATGTATTAAATATTGTTTCAGGAACTGCTTGCTTTCTTATTAGATGGGCTACATGAAGATTTGGTGAAACGAAAACCATACATTGAACTCAAAGATTCTGATAGTCGTCCGGATGATGAGGTTGCTGAAGAGCTTTGGAACTATCATAAGGCTCAGAATGATTCTGTAATACTTAACGTCTGCCAAGTAAGTATCTCGTACGATTTTATTAATCCTCAGTGTCTTTTATATTCCGGAGTCCTGTAACAGTACCTAAATATGGATCATGCAGAGATCTTATTACTGCGTTAGGTACTGCTTGTTGCTTAACCAATGACGAGAGCCTTTTACTTGCAGAGGTATGACTCTTGGCGCGTTTTTTTTTTATAATATCAATTTTTTTATTTTTTTGAATTCCCTCAGTAATTTATGGAATTACCCTCTCAGGTATATGACCACAAGGTCTTTAGATAATTTGAGAATCCCCTGGAGTCGGTGAGTTTGATAAAAGATGATGAGCATATTGTGGCTTATTGGATGAAGCAGATGCAGAAAGGATCCGGAGTAGCAAAACTTGAAATCCTTCATGGAGGGCAGGAAAGGTGAGCGTGCCGGGTTAATTTCTTACTCAAGAACTCTTCTTGATGGGTCGTAACTCTTGGATTCCATAGGGCTGTTCTGGAGAGTGTTAAACGCGGAGACGTGAAGCTTTTCGGGACTCCTTTTGTCACTTATGTCAGCACAGAACCACTGAATGGATCTGACGTTGATGCAGTGATCTCTTGATTTCTGTCCCCGCTACACAGGGTTCAAGCTTCATCTAAGATTCACAATGGAAGAGAAAATGGCCACCTTCCTAATGCTTCTACTGACGAAGCATCTGGAAGTATATCATCCCCAGATACTGAGATAGATGATGCATGTGATAGAGAGTTATCCTTCAGGATCTTTTTGTTATTTAATTTGGAATTACTAATGTGTGTTTTGATCAACTTCAGGGACACTGATACGATCTCCCTCACTTCCTACAAGACATTGTTGGTAAGAGCTACACATTCATCTCAAGCTTACTGATGTCAATTTCTCTTCTCACCATAATTCCATAAGACCTTTAATGTTTCAATCCTCATACAACTAACTACTAACAAGTTATATTATTTGTCCTAAGGGTGGGGGCAACAATCCTGATGATGATATGCATGGGGGAAATTGTGTTCCTTAAAAGTACCATTTTAGTGATTCCTCCTCAACAGGCAGTAATCCCCCTGAAATTATTGATGAGACGATTGTACCTGCAGAGGCTGTGCAACCAACATCAACCACTGACCATCTGGAACCTATCAGTGAGAATGTAAATGATCCACAGTCCTAGAAGGCCCGTAATGTTTAATTTCCTGCATGGAGAACGATGCAGGAACATATCTATGTTGCACTCAGTTAGGCTATCCAAATAAGGGTTAGGACACTTATCCACCATCAAATTAGGGATTTTCTGACTTTTGGTTCTGTTCTCAGAAAACAATTGGAGTTTTTAATATTACATATTGTTCTATATGAAATCCCAAGGTTATGAAAATTAGAGTGAAAGTCATTAACATTATTATTGGTCATTATTAGTGAAAGAGACTATCATCTAACAAACAAAAAAACTGTACCATACTGAGAACCAAACCACTCATACTTTATTAATATAAATTCTCCAGCTATCAAAACAAAGGTGAAGACAGAAAGAAGGATATGCACACAATATTTTAACTTTTATGGTAACCAAGTCTCTTAGTAGCGTAACTCTACTTAGTTAACGTCATGATGTCTCCAGATTATTTAGAACGACATACTAGAAATTAGTCTCTTTCAACTCTCTACAAAGTTAATTATCTTTTCACCTATTACTACTCATTTTCAAGAGGACCACATCATCTTTTTCCAGACAAATATCAACAACCTCCATTCCCGCATTCAAGTCCTACACTTGAGATGCAAGTACCACAATAACTTTTATTAGAGCTCAGTGTATTTGTTAATTAACTTTCATTAGAATCATCACTTACATTTGCTGCTTTGTCCTATTATGTTATCAGCACCATCCAAATTACAATCTATAATTAATAATACGAACATTATAATACTGATGCCCACTACATTATAATATATGAAAACTAACAATACAATCAAAACCTGTCACAAATTGATAACAACATCCCCAATAAATATCCAGTTAGCATATACTTTTTCCTACACCAAAACCCCAACATCAATGCACACAAACAAAAACCTTTCATGCCAAAACAATATAACAACCATAACAGCCCATCCCAACAACCAGCGCTTCACGTTTGAACTAATTATGAAATTGAAACGGGTAAAAAAATATTTAAATAAACTACAATGGAGGGAAATAATATCAATTTCAGATGACTGCTGGGCGAGAATCAAAAACTCTCTCAAAGAGATCTCTATTTCCATGAAGAGACGACGGTATCATACAAATATGGTCAACTTTAGGCCACAAACGAATTGCAATTTCAATGACATGAGTAAATTATGCAAGCACTATTACTACTATAAAAGGCTTAATCAATTTATTGAATTTGTGATAAATGAACAATATAAATGTGATAGTGGTGAGACAACATTGACTATACCGTATGTTAGAATTTTTAATTATTATCAATGTTGAATAACTAGCATTCCAAAAACTGCGGTGAATTTCTGATTTCTTTTGTATAGGACTTTGTCCAGTTTGTGTCTATAAGATATGTTATTAATATAATGTTATATTAATAATTATTATGAGTGAAGTGTTTGAACAAAAAAAAATTGGTTCAATGCAAGTATGTACTCCGGAATAAAGCTCTATAAGGAAAATTAGTGATCAGTTTAAATTTAAACATTTTTAACAAAACAAAATTCATCTTCATTAGGATTAACCACAACTTTTTGACTAAACGTTTTAAATTACAAAATTCACACTCAGATACAAAAAGAGAACAATAACAAACCACCTCAAATTAAAAAATGAATTCTACAATTATCTTCTCGGCAAAAAAAATTATAATAATAAAAGTCAAAAAGACTCACCAATTACCTCTAACAACATTTATGAAATTTCTGAAAATATTCAACAAATCAATTGTTTGCCTTTTATCAGATTGATAAAATTATTAGATCCATCACTTTAGAAATTATAAGAAAATTTAACAATTATGTTTATCATGTGTACTTCTAGAGATATTGATTTTATTGAGAGTAAATTTAAACTCATAATCACTAATTATACAATACAAATCCAATAGAATGAACAAAAAGGTAAAAAAAATCAAAATTTTAAATAATTGGAATATTATCTATCTTTACAGCAATAATATTTTAAATAATGTAATATGTGTTTTTATCACAATTTACGCTTTACAATCTAATATGCGTAACTTCATTTAAATTTTATATATCTGTCAAAATTTCCAATACATATTAGAGACATATTAAAATATAAATAATATTTTAAAATAAAATTAGAATTTAATGAAAATAATCCGGGTGTAGCCCACAAAATGTCTCTAGTATATATGATAGTTCCTAATACGGCCTTTTTAACACATCTTCTTATCAACAGATGCACTTTGTGATGCTATGCCCTTCAAATGCTTCCTCGAAGTTCCCATGTGAAGAGACTTATCCAAAAGAAAAAAATGCAAGCGTGTTCCCACTAAAAGTACTTCTTATTTTTGAAAATAGATAACTTATAATCAATGTATTTTCTCTAGGCCACAACACTCTCAGCCCAATCAAGTATCAAACAAACTGACAGCAGTTAGCTCCAAAGCAAGCCTTTACACGGATTACACAATAAATTGCTTGGTTCTATGTTCAAGACTTACAGATGAAGAGAAATAGAGGTTTTTTTTTTGCTTTTTTGCTTGTGATTTTGATCAAATCACCAATTTGTCAAAATGTCTCTATATCTTTTCTTGCAGGGATCAATTCATGTCTGAAGAAACACAGAATATGTAACCGAGCCAGGCCCAGCTCTGACCCATGGCCAAAGGGGCATAGGCCATGGGTCCAAATTTTTTTTTTGTATAAAAGGTAAAGAAAAAGGGCCTAATTTTAAGGAAAAAATGTCCAATTTTAAAGAAAAAGGGCCCAATTTTAAGAAAAAAATACAAATACTAAAAGAAAAAAACACAATTTTTATTAAAAACACATATAAAAAAGCCCTAGATTTTTCAAATACTATAGTAAATATAAAAAAAATATTTGCCATGGGCCCAAAAAAACTTTGAGCCGGGCCTGAACCGAGCCATAAGAGATTTCCATAGATGATCATGGAACACATCAAGGACCTTATATTGGAAGACATAGGCTTGAGCAAGGTTGGAATTCGTTTATCTCTATATATATGTTCCAACAGCTTTGAAAATACTAACATCTTAACAATTTCATTCACCAATACCCAAAACCAAAACTTTGTAATGGACTGAAGTCTTACATTATGGGATAATTTCGAGCTTGCTTACAAAGGGTATCTTCAAAATATGATTGTAGCAGCAGGAGGAACAATGTAGGTGACCCATTTCTAACTAATATGTACATTGTTTCTTTTACATTATTACTTAAAAATACATTTAAATTAAAAGAATAATTTCCACTCTAATTCTATGTTTGTTTTCAAATAAAACATATATTCTATGTTTTCATCTGCTTCTAAAGAGTTACTCGAAACTTTCATTTCTCAAAAACTTAGCAATAAAGGAAAAACACGATACAAATCCAAATGATTAATAAATATAATTAAGCTTCAAGAGCGTTGACACTTTTCCAATCACGACTCACCTCTGTTAAACAAATAACAATGACATAAGACAAACTGAAATACTTTAAAAGAACTTGTTAGATCATAGGTCTTAAGTGTTGATCTACAATATAATAACTTAAATGTATAATAAAATTAACAAACAACCCATGCTATTTTAACTATCACAAATAGAGTGAAATATTATTTGGAAAAATAGGGGTGTGTTCAAAAATATAAAGATAAAACATATTTGGAAAACGTGTTTAGTGAAATTATCGCTGCGCTTAGCATTATCGTAAGTGTATATCATTACCAAATACGAAGTTGATCGAAAGGTTTTACAAAAGTAGACTGACATCCATTCAAAACATTTTAAATCAGATGAATTATAAAAATCTAACAAACATGAATAACACAAAAGTTAAAATGTTAAATCTTTAATTGAATAACCAAGGAATTAAAAATTTATTTCATTAAAAAGATTTCGAATACAAGAACTAATAACAGAATATGTAAAAATCATTTAATAGAAATAATTAAAATACAATAATCAATTACATTATATTTGAAAACAAAAATTAAAATTAGTCCTTGAATAACACTAGGATTATATAACCTAGAGAATTAATATCAAAACCACTATCCAATAACACACTCTTACCTATTTAGAAAATGTTTCTCTTTAGATTAGCCACTACCAAAATATAAGAACATAATACCTGATTGTTGTAGTACTTCTAAAGCGACGAAAACTAACACCGAAATTACAAAAATATTTTATGTTAAAGAGTAAATAATTTTATATTTTAACACTTTACTTAGGTATTCAATAATATCAAATAATGGTGCATAATTTAAAATAAAATTAATATACCTAGATGTTCAATAGATATTGTATTTACAGATTTACAGAAAATTATATTAATCTCAGTAAAATACATATTAGAAGCCAGTTATTTTGGGCAGCTAATATTTTTTATAAATTGATGTTTACAATAGGAAATAATAAAGTCAAACCAGAACAAAGAGCATATGCTAAAGTAACAGAGCAATAAGCAAAAAAATTGATAGATAGAAACCATTACACTTACACAACCAAAGACATGTAAAAGTCCTCTAAACTCGATGTCAATAAGGTGAAAATTGAGATGAAACTAGGCCAAACAGAGAGCACATATGAAGCTCCAAAGACTGAAGTTGATACCACAACTGAGACATGAGTAAAATTCAGGACATTGGATTCAGATTCATTAGTAGGAACGACACAGTTGATATCATCCTCCATAAGGTTCCTGCCATAAAGCCCTCAAAATAAATGAAATACAACCAGGTGAAGATAGAAATTTGGAAACAAATTGTACCATTAACAAAGAAAAAGAGCGTTTATAAACAATAACCCATGACATAAAGAGATGAGAAATATAGTTTACGAAAAACTATTAGAAGCCAAATTATATATTTAAATCATTAGTAGTGTCAGAACTCCAAAAACTTTTTCTCAACTTCTATCACAACTAAAATACTCCTCGCTGCACTACGAGAAAGAGAGAGATACTGAGTGAGGAAAAGTTAAAGAGAACGTTCGAAAAATTGGAAGAAGAGAGATACATGCATCAGCCGAGTAGTTCAAAATATGGACATATATTCTTAAAAATTACACAATTGACAATTATTAAAAATATAGAATTATATCTAATTATTTAAAAAAAATCAAAATCAGTGAAGATTAACTAAAGATCACAAAATCCATTTTAGATAAAAAGCAAAATATTTTTTTACATAAATTCAATTTTTTTTATTTTAAAATAATTTCAAAACCAATTATGCAGAAACACAGTAAAATTTCTTCATATGTCTCCTAAATATTTACTTTACTAAAAAGCTAAATATATTTTAAATTATTACACGAAAATCCGACGCGTAACGCCGGCACCCCTAGTATTTGATAAAGGTGAGTTTCATTCAAAGAAGATAGTGTTCGTTAGGAATATGAACTATACTATTTGACCCAAATTATGAAGGGATTTTTGCAAATTTGACTCAAAACTCAAAGTCAAACACAAAACTAACTTTTCTTGTTTTTTGATTTTTGATTTTTCTTATTCACCCCACCTGTTCACATTATTTACGAAAATACCATTACACTTTTTTTTTTTTTTTTTTTTTGAAAATTGTTTTTTACTCTCTCAACCTCATCATCTTCAAGTATTTACAAGATTGACATTGCCATCAATACCCTAACTACCATGAACAACCAATTTGAAGCTCTTAATGCACCTAAAATCGATTTACACTCTCTCTTTCTCAATTGTTATGAACTAAAAACAACATCTCTTTCACTTTGTCTCCATATTCATACAAAAAACCCAAGCTATTGATTCAATTTTTTTTATGGTTGATAGACCCATTTAAGCATACAATTTGGTGGCTTACTTTCATTTGATATTCTAGGTGGTTGGAGAAGACTTTGTGTGCTAAGAAATTCATCTCACCTAGTTTAAGGTATGAAATTGAAATTTTTTCCAGATCTGTTGGCGTAGAAGACTTACTCGTAAGTCTTCTGGATGAGATGGACGACTTACTTTTAAGTCGTCCAGCTGGACGACTTATTTCTAAGTCTTCCAGCTTTTTATGTTAAAAAAAAAAAAATCTAGACGACTTATAAGTAAGTCGTCTAGGAAAAACGGGCTAATTTTGCATTTGACCGAATTGTGTCAGATATTTGACTTTTCCTGGACGACTTACCAGTAAATCGTCTCCGGAAAAGTTAAAATTTCAATATTTTATTAAATCTAGAAGACTTACGGATAAGTCGTCTAGATTTAATAAAATATTGAAATTTTAATTTTCCGGAGACAACTTACTGGTAAGTCGTCTAAGAAAAGTCAAATATCTGACACAATTCGGTCAAATGCAAAACTAGCCTGTTTTTTCTAGACGACTTACTTATAAGTCGTCTAGATTTTTTTTTTTAACATACAAAGCTGGACGACTTAGAATTAAGTCGTCTCATTTAAATTTCAATTGCAAAAATGACCTGTCTGGAAGACTTACAGTTAAATCGTCTGGACGACTTACGGTTGAGTCGTCTGGACGACTTACGGTTAAGTCGTCTGGACAACTTACTTGTATGTCGTCTGCGTCAATGACTAATAAATAAGTCATCTGGAAAGTCTTCCAGCTGGATGACTTTCCAGACGACTTAATTATTAGTCTTCTACTAAGTCGTCCAGGCTTTATGAGTATGTATTAAGAATTTGTGTTAGTCTTCTTAGATGACTAATAATTAAGTCATCTGGAAATTCTTCCAACTAGATGACTCTCCAGAAGACTTAGTGGTTGATTGGTAGAGCATTAGCATAAGCATTATGCTCTCTATTATCCAATCAACATTTGGCAAAGAAGCATTTAGAAAAGCATTTACCAAATGCAAATGATCTCCAAATGCTCTTTGCTCAATGCTCTCATATAGAGCTTTTGAGAGAGCATTTGCATATAGAAAATATAAAACTTAATAATATTTATATAATTAATTTATTTTTGTTTAAAAATATAAACAATATTTTATAATTAAATATAAATTTCTATTTTAAAAATAAAAATAAAAATTATAATTAATTTTTTTTTTAAAAAAATATTTCACATTTAAAATATAATATAATTTATATAATTACATATATCATTCATTATTTTTAATAACAAACATAACATAATATAATTTATATATTATCGATATAAACATATTATTTAGACACTAATAAAGAAATTATATATTAACTTTTATGATAATTTTATATATGAGTAATTTAGTGCTCTACCAACAAAATAAATAATAATAATTTATATATAAATTATAATTAATTTATATATAAATTATAATTAATTAATTTATTGAATAATAATTATAATTTAATAATAATTAATTAAATTATAACTATAATTTTATATATGAGTAATATGTTATATCCAAAAAAAATTAATATTTTAAAAAAAAATTAAAATTTTAAATATAATTTACATAATGAAAATCAATTATTTTAATAAAATTATATATTATTAATATATTATTTTATATATATTATTTTACTAACTATTATGACAATTTTAAAATTGTATACTGCTAATGCTCTACCAATCACTTTATTAAAAAAATTAATGAAAGCATACAGCTTCTGTAGCATACTGCTTCTGCAGCATACTGCTACTGCTTTATCATCTGCTGTACCAATCGAGGCCTTAATTATAAGTCTTCTGCTAAGTCGTCCATGCTTTATGAGTATGTATTAAGAATTTGTGTTAGTCTTCTCAGATGACTAATAATTAAGTCATTTGGAAAGTCTTCTAGCTGGATGATTTTCCAGAAGACTTAATTATAAGTCTTCTACTAAGTCGTCCAGGCTTTATGAGTATGTATTAAGAATTTGTGTTAGTCTTCTCAGATGACTAATAATTAANTGATTTTCCAGAAGACTTAATTATAAGTCTTCTACTAAGTCGTCCAGGCTTTATGAGTATGTATTAAGAATTTGTGTTAGTCTTCTCAGATGACTAATAATTAAGTCATCTGGAAAGTCTTCTAGCTGGATGTTTGATCTTCTTTGAATTTTACTAAGTTTTCTTGGTTGAATAGAGTGATAAAAATATTTGATCAAATTCCGTAATGTTTGATCTTCTGTGAATTTTACTAAATTTTCTTGGTTGAATAAAGTGATAAAAATATTTTTTTGAATTACTTGTATTTTTAAAAGTGTTAAATAACTTCATGATATGTAAATCTCATATTTTCATAATATTTTTCTCCCTTGATTTTACTAAATTTGACTAAGTTTTTCAACACAACCTTGTAAAACATAGAATATGCTTTAACACCAATGATGATTTGTTGGAAGAAAGGTTAAAATGCTTCTTAAAATGTTGTATCAATACGAGGCTGCTGATATTCTTGTTTATTAAGATGAGCAGAAGGCCATTGTGATTTATTATTGCATATGGGAGATCCAAAAGATGAAAAAAGCTACTGAAGTCTATTATTTCATTGATTTGTACATGTGTTAACACATTGTTAGCACATATATTACATAGGAACTGATTTTACAAAACTATAATAGATCATTCCTTTACAAAGACAAGCTTGGACTCCACTTGATATGAAAGAAGACAGCGTCAGAAAACTTTCAGAAAGTCAAGAAAACTTCCAGATGACTTACAGGAATTCCAGATGACTTACAGGAAGTCCAGACGACTTCCAGGTAAGTCGTCCCAGAAGTCTTTCGAGAAGACTTACAAGTAAGTCGTCCAGAAGACTTACAAGTAAGTCGTCCAGAAGACTTACAAGTAAGTCGTCCAGAAGACTTACAAGTAAGTCGTCCAGAAGACTTACAAGTAAGTCGTCCAGAAGACTTACAAGTAAGTCGTCCAGAAGACTTCTAGATCTGAAAAACCTGCATTTCAAGCCCAGATCTGAAAAACCTGCATATCAAAAAACATTCAAATGGCTTAAAACACGCAGAAAATGAGTGAAAGATTAGATATATATATATATACTTTTATAGAACACATAACATACATATCCAAATGAAGATGAGAACCATCTGATTAAAAACCTGCAAAAAAAAAGATAGATTAGTGAGAAAAATATGAGACATAACTGAAAAATTCATATAAAGTTAATAGATCTATCTTTAAATGAGTGGAATATGAGAATCATGTGATGAAAAACCTACAAAACAAGATAAGTTAATGAGAAAGACATGAGACAAAAACAATAAATTGATATAAAGTTTGGTGTTTATAAGTTCAAAGAGATTATAGAGAGGTTGGAGAGTTCTAGAAAGANGGAATATGAGAATCATGTGATGAAAAACCTACAAAACAAGATAAGTTAATGAGAAAGACATGAGACAAAAACAATAAATTGATATAAAGTTTGGTGTTTATAAGTTCAAAGAGATTATAGAGAGGTTGGAGAGTTCTAGAAAGATGAAAATTACATTTTTTGTTGCAAACATTTGAGAGGAGGAGAGAGAATGTGTAAAATTTTCTTTATATAAGGAAACAAAAAAAAAATTAGGTTAAATATTTTCGATTCAGATGACTGAAATATAAGTCGTCCATGAGACTTTAATAATTTTAGCGGGAAACTAAAATATTTCTAGCGGGAAACTAAAATAGAAGACTTTCGAGAAGACTTACAAGTAAGTCGTCCAGAAGACTTACAAGTAAGACGTCCAGAAGACTTACAAGTAAGACGTCCAGAAGACTTACAACTAAGTCGTCTAGAAGACTTATAACTAAGTCGTCCAGAAGACTTACAAGTAAGTTGTCTGGTTTAAATTATTCAAGCGGGAAAATAAAATTTTTTAAAATTTTAAGGCGGAATATTAGTACGACTTACTTGTAAGTCGTCTGTGTAAAATTATTTACCAGACGGCTGATATTTCAGTTGTCCAGACCCTAAACCCTAAACCCTAAACTAAATTGACTAAATTAACTAACTAACCACGTTATAAAATCAAATTATACTTAAATAGTGTTTACTATGCACAGAAATAAACACACTTAGGTAATTTTTAATTTTTCAAAAAAACATTTATGCTTTCGAAAATCTAACCCTAAGAAACACATACAATACTACAACATATATTGGTGAAACCTAAACTAAAGAATATCATGACTCACTACTTTCACTCATCTATGCTGAAAACAACTGACTTTTGTTATATTTTAATTTATATCTCTTAAGACATATGTTAATTATATAATCCCAATTTTTCGTTTATCAAGATATTTGTTACACAATTTTTAAATTATTTTTAAGAAAAACTATCCCAGACGACTTTAAGTTAAGTCGTCTGGACGACTTTAAGTTAAGTCGTCTGGACGACTTAGTTGAAAGTCGTCTGGGCAGACGACTTACGAGGGCTAGAAACGTAAAAAAAATACATTTTTTTTTGTTTGTTCACAAGGGGTTGGTTGTAATTTCAATAGCCCTTTAAATTACTTATGTATTTGATTCAAGTTTGGGTTTATTTTTGTATTTCAAATCAAGTTTTGAGTCATATTTGATAATTTTCCCAATTATGAAACCTATTCTATTGGATTCTGCCAAAAATCTAATGAGCCAAGTCCAAAAGATAGCGTAGTTTGATAACTTAACAAATTCTTTTATTCCTGAAAATATGACATAAAGTTTGTAAATCATTTGCTTACTTTCATGTCGACTAAAACCATCTCAATGGTCTCTCTCACGACACCTTAGTATTTGTTTCCAAAGATAAATTATTAATTTTATCTTAATCTTCCACATGGATTCAAATCAAAAACAAAATCTAAAGAAGCTATAATAAAGTAAAGATTTTTTTTTATTTAAAAAAAAACTATAGATTTTAATCGTTAAATTTTGTGGAGTTGTGCCCTGGAATGGTTGATTTATACACAATATACAGTCATTATATAGTATTAATTATCAAAATCTGTACTCACTAATGAGAAACATTTAGTAAAATAATATAATATTGGAGACTAATTTCTGCCACGATTAAATAAAAAATATTTAAATTATTTTATGGAAAATGTTTTGAATGCATTGTTTTATCATGCTTGCAAGGGTAATGTTGCATTTATTACTCGAATCAATTCAATATATCTCTATATAAATTGAATCAATTTGAAATCTTATTGAGATATTTTCATTGCATAGCAAAATATCAGGCTGTTAATTGTGTGAATGACTACCTACATTTGAATTATTTTAGGTAATTGGAAATGTATAGTAGGTTAACTTGAATAGTTATTATTTGTGTGTAAATCACGTAAAAGGAAAATAGTTGGGAACATATGCACATTAGGAAAATACTGTAAACAATAATCAAGATTCATTTCAAAATCTATTCTATTAAAATAGAGTCATTCTTTTTATCTACTGATACAAGTTGTCATTTAAATTTGGACCCTTTCTAAAATGTTACAAATAATACAAGTTATATAGTTGATTGAACCGCATTATTTAAATTAAACCAGCGGTTATTTATCTATTCTATTAAAATAGAGTCATTCTTTTTATCTACTGATACAAGTTGTCATTTAAATTTGGACCCTTTCTAAAATGTTACAAATAATACAAGTTATATAGTTGATTGAACCGCATTATTTAAATTAAACCAGCGGTTATTTATGGAATAGAGTTTTGGGCTTACTTTTGTTTTTATGACAGTTAATTGTTTGGTTTTTGGGCTTAGTATTAAAGAAAAACTCCAAAAAACATTAAATAAATTTTACACCTTAATGGATCAAAAATCAATTACTATTTTCAGGCCAAAAAATATTTAATATTTTCAACAAAACAAAATTATCTATTATTAATCACTTATTTAAATCATGTACTTTAAAACATGTTAACATTTTTAGCCCAAATGTATTTAATATTTTCAACAAAACAAAATTATCTATTATTAATCACTTATTTAAATCATGTACTTTAAAACATGTTAATATTTTTTATTTTAAATAACAATCACTCTATCTTGATAAATTTTAATGGTAACTTTTAAATAATTTATTGTTTTATTTTTCTTAAATAATTTAAAGATTTAAAAAAAATGTAAATCAAAACCAAAAAACCAAATCTAAAAACTAAAATCCAAAACCAAAAGCTGAAAACGCAGGTTATATTTTTTTTTTTTTTACAAAATAAACTATTTCAAAATTTTTAAAAAAATATTTTGTCATCTTTTCAGTTTTAAATTACATGTTCGATTAATTGAGATTTGTTTGTTGGTAATATCAGTTCAAACTAACTCAGCGGGTCTAAAAATTAAAAACCCAAATCAAAAGCTGAAAATCAAAAATAGAAACTTAAAAACTAAAAACCAAAATTTAAAACAATATCTAAAAATAAAAAATGAAACTAAAACTAATGAAAAACAACTATCACCACAAATTTTGGTAAACTAATTTTATACCAAAACATTCTTTAAATTAAGACAAAACCCAATTATATAAATTTTTAATCATAAAAAATTTCCGCGCTTTTAAAACGCGGGTCAAAATCTAGTTTTTAATTAAAGGATGGGTTACACACCAAAATTTCCTCTATACCAACCATTAACCGCCCACAATTTCGTCTTCCCTAAAATAACTACTAATCATAAAGTTATTTTTTGGTGTAAAGTGTGAATTAGTCATGAAAGTTAATAATGTAAATTTGGTTACGATTAGTATTTTCCCACAGAATTTCAATATGATTATATTTGAATTATCTTATCAACAAACTGGCAAATATCTGATTAATATTTTCTAGATATTCATAACCAATATCTTAGCAAATACGGTTAGTATTTTCCCACACAATTCTAAACAAATTTTAATTTATATGATGTCACTTTTTCATCATTTAAGTTGTTTCTTAATATCTAAACGAAGTCTAATTTAAAATTCAAAATCAGATATTTGAAATAAAAGATTGTATCCGAACGGGTACTTTAATACTCATTTTTAATTGATTCTATAAATAGATAAAAAAAAATTATTGTTAATCCTTTAAAATTCATGTTCTGAATGGAGTGGTTTCATTCAAACATATCTCATTGTTATGTTTTACATATAAAATAAATTCGCTGGAATTATGATGTTAAAGACAACTAATGAAATAATTAGGAAAAATTAAAAAATAATTGTAAAAGATAAAAAACTTAAAATAAGAACTATTGTTTTGTATTTTTTGTAACCAATGATATCCTAGTATTTGGAAAATACAATAAATGAAGTAGTTATAACTATTTGGAAAAAAAAAATGAACTAGTTAGAATTAGTTTAAAAGACAATAAAATATGTAAGTAATCAGTTAAAAAAGGATTTTTAACATAAAACCCCCTCAACTAAGTTTGTTTTGGGTAAAAACCCCTAAACTAAGAGCATGATTATTGCAAAAACCATTAAGGGTTCTTTAAGTGGGGCTTTGTGATTTTTTAATTATTAAAACTAAGATAAGGAACTTTGGTAAGGGATCCTTAATTGTAGTGGTTTATTGCAAGTCCCTTAATTTATGTTGTTATGAATAATAAATAATAGTTTTTATTAAACATTATTTTTTTCAAAGAAGATGAACTTTAATTATTTAATAAAACAAGATCAAACATAACATATTAAACATAGATGAGCACAATATCTTCACTCTTTGTCCATTTCCGTCGCTCTTTTGGAGCTGTGGCAGTGTCTGCCTCATAGTTTGAGGCATTAGTACCTTCACTACCAAGAAATGGAAGCTGTGATGAAGATAGTTGAACACTATCTTCATAGTTACCAAAAGTAACAGTTTGTTGACTATTTAATAGTTCAACAAACTTTGAGGGACCAGACGATGGATAGGAATCCATATCAACAAAGTTTGGAATGAGATAAAGAAGGAAGAGAAGGAAGCTTTTTTTAGAAAACGGTTTGCAATGAGATAAAGAAAGCAGAGAAGGTAGATTTTTTATACACAAAGACAGAAGAAGAGCATTGATCACATTCAACCACAACGGACTTGACATATATCCGTTACCCATTCATCACAAAAAAACTCTCTTTTCTATTTAAGACAACCATTACTCAGTCTAACTACCTCAAACACAATTTATTACCAACCTAACACATAGTTAAGATTCAAACCACAAACCAAAAATAGTGTTAAAGACAATGCCTATATCGAATGCTAACCAACTGTAAAATCAACAATAATAGCAACACATTTTTCCGTTCACAAACCAAGAGCAAAAACATTGATTTATCAAATTCAAAGAAAAGTAAAAAACAACAATAAAAGCTAATTCAACTGAGCAAAGACAATGGTTTTATCCAATTACAAATTCAGTACAACCAATAACAAGATTCAAAACATTCACAAGTTCAAAGGTATCGGTTATTCCTATACAAAAAATGCTTAATCCAATTCCACAGAACAAACACATCGATTTTATCCAACTGTAAAGATCAAAGACAGAGTGTTACCTTTCATAAAATTTCGTTGGGGTGGAGGAGAGGGGTTTGTCTACCAACGTTCACCTCCTCATCGAGAACAAATCATCTGCAAAGAAAGAAAACAGAAAATAAATAAGAAATCAAAGACAAAAAGATGTGTAAAAAAATCACTAGAATCATGATGAAATAGACATATAAAAGACATGCAACTCATCTTTTTTTCGGAATCGCCGACACATCGTCTTCCTCCGTCTCTCAAACAACGACACAAGATCTCGCCGTCTTCGTCGATCGATGAGACGAATCCTAGGAAGGGACGCTGTTTTCCGTCGTCGCCACCGAGAGCAACACCGTTGAGGCTAGGAGAACCACCGATTGTGAAAGAAATCGGCGAGAAATCGCCTTTCGCCATCGGAGAAAGAGAGAGAAGGAAGAGAGAAGGACGAAAGAAAGAATGAAAAAAAAAGACAAAACAACGCGACTCCACCAACGTTCGGTCGAATCCAGTGCCGACACGTGGCCGGAAGGGGCGTGCTTTCGTGACCTTCCTGAAGGTGCGTGTTTTGCTTTAATCTCTCACTTTTACTTATTTTTAATCATATTAATGCTAAGCTACGTGGTGGCGGGACTGCAATAATCGTGGTCTAAGTATTTAATGAAAAAACCTCCAAACTAACTTTATTTAGTGAATTAAACCCTCGCCGGTCATAATTACCAGTGCTACCGGTAAATCTTTAGTTTAGGAGTTTTATCATTAAACATAAAAAATAAAAAATAAAAAATAAAAAAAAATCAAAATATAATAATATTATCTAAATATTCGTAATTTTAATTTTCAAAACTAGCATTGTATAAATTTCTGTAAATATATGCGTGATTTCTTATCCTTGTAATATGGATTTTTAACTCTAAAATACCTTAACTAAGTTTTTTTGGGTAAAACCCCCCAAACTAACAAGTAAACCCTCATATTAAAGATAGTTGAAGGGTTTTTATCGTTAAAAATGTAAAAAAAAATTATAACATTATCTAAAAATTAATAACTTAAATTTTGAAAATTAGCATTTTTCAAAATTTCTGTAAATATATGAGTTTGATTTGTTTTAACATCAGCATTATATATATATATATATATATAGATTAAAATTTTTAAACACCAAAATATAATAAAAATCATCTAAAGATTTATTATTACATTTTTATTAAATAAAATATAATTTTTATTCTGTTTTCTTGTTTTTGTATTTATAACTTTTGATAATTTTATTACAGGTAAATCTTTAGATAATTTTTGTTATATTTTCTTGGTTTTTACATTTTCAATTTATACATATATAATTTTGATTTTAAAAGGATAACAAATCAGACTCATATAGTTACAGAATGTTTTTTTTAAATGCAAGTTTTGAAAATTAAAATTACGAATTCTTAGATAATGTTGTTATATTTTGAATTTTATTGATTTTTATGTTTAATGATAAAACCTCTAAACTGAAGATTTACCGGTAGTACAGGTAATTATGACCGGCGAGGGTTTAATTCAATAAATAAAATTAGTTTAGAGGTTTTTTTATTAAATACTTAGTTTAGGGGTTTTTACCCAAAACAAACTTAGTTGAGGGGTTTTTATGTTAAAAATCCTTAAAAAAACAAGAATTTTTTGTACTTCTGTCTTACTAGAGTAAATGATTAATAATTACTTCAAAAATGTATATTCCTTTTTGAAAACGTGTAAATCACGCTTGAGAAATATTTATCAAACATTTTTTGTTTAACCTACACATTCGGCCCAACCACACACACACACATATATATATATATATACTAGGTTAAGACCCGCGCTTTATGCGGAATGAGAGTGCTGTCAACAAAATTTAGTTATGTTACATATTCATACTATAGTTTGCATAATACATTATAAACAATATGTATAGTATATGATCGGTCATAAGCATATATGACCTTGTTCTTCATGTAATGGAATGACCCAAGAAAAAAATATATGATCTTATAGAATATAAGGATTTGTTATTCAAGAAAAAGAAGAAAAAGATAGGGGGCATCGCATACGCATTATATTAAACCCTAAACCCTAAAACATAAATCCTAAACCCTAAACCTTTCTAAATCCTAAACCATCAACAATTGACCCTAAATCCTAAAACAAATTTTCAATCTTTAACACTAAAAAGTTACCTTAAATCCTAAAGTCTAAACCCTAAAACCCTAAAGCCTAAACCCTAAAAGTTACCTTAACCTCAATTGTTAACCCTAAAGACTAAACCCTAAAACCTAAACCCTAAACCCTAAACCATAGAAATAAACTCTAAACCCTAAAACATAATCCCTAGATCACAATTCTAACTTTAAACCCTAAACATTCAAATATAAACCCTAAAATATTAACCCTAATTTCTAAACCTCAATTCTAAATCCTAAACCCTAAAACCTCAACTCTAAACCTTACTATCAACACTAAACTCTAAACCATAAAAGTAAACTAAACCCTAAAACCTAAACACTAAACCACAATTCTAAACCCTAAATCCTGAACCCAAATCCTAAACCCTAAAAAATTAACTTATATCCTAAACCCCAAACTCTAACCTAAACCCTAAACCCTAAAAAATCAACTTTAAACCCAAACCTCTAAAACATGAACATTAAGCCCTAGACCCTAAAACACCAACTCTAAACCCTAAAATCTAAACCTTAAACCTTAAACCTTAAAGTCTATCGTGAAGATTAATATATTATCTGGAAGCCCATCCTGAACACGCTCATTGTTTTCCAAATTTCACAATACATTATCTTTAATCCAGAAACTCATCCTGAACACGCTCAAAGCTTTCCAAAATTTAGAATACATTATCCTGAAGATTAATATACTAAACTCTAAATCCTAAAACATCAACTCTAAACCCTAAACACTAAACCTTACACTTTAAAGGCCAAACCCTAAAAAAATTACCTTAAATCCTAAAACATAAACCTTCAACCCGAAACTCTAAACCTAAACCCTAAACCCTAACAAAAATCAACCCAAAACCCGAACCCCTAAAACATGAACTTTAAGCCATAAATCCTAAAACATCAACTCAAAACTCTAAACCTTAAACCTTAAAGTCCATCGTGAAGATTAATATATTAACTGGAAGCCCATCCTGAACACGCTCATGGCTTTCCAAATTTTATAATACATTATCTTCAATCTGGAAACCCATACTGAACACGCTCTAGGCTTTCCAAATTTTAGAATACATTATCCTGAAGATTAATATACTAAACTGTAAACCATAAAACATCAACTCTAAACTCTAAACCTTACACTTTAAAGCCTAAACCCTAAAAAATTTACCTTAAATCCTAAAACCTAAACCTTCAACCCTAAACTCTAAACCTAAACCCTAAAAAAAATCAACCCAAAACCCAAACCTTTAAAACATGAACTTTAAGCCATAAACTCTAAAACATCTACTGTAAACCCTAAACTCTAAACCTTAAACCTTAAACTATATCCTGAAGATTAATATATTATCTGGAAGCCCATCCTGAACACGCTCATGGATTTCCAAACTTTATAACACATTATCTTCAATATGGAAACCCATCCTGAATACGCTCAAGGCTATCCAAATTTTAGAATACATTATCCTGAAGATTAATATACTAAACTCTAAAAATTTAAACCCTAATACATCAACTCTAAACCCTAAAATCTAATCCTAAAACCATAAATCCTATCCTAAAGATTAATATATTATCAGGAAGCCCATCCTGAACACGCTCAAGGCTTTCCAAGATTTATAATACATTATCTTGAAGATTTTTATATTATCCGGAAGCCCATCCTGAGCACGCTCAAGGCTTTCCAAAATTTATAATACATTATCCTGAAGATTAATATATTATCAGGAAGTCCATCCTGAACACGCTTAAGGCTTTCCAAATTTTATGATACATTATCCTGAAGATTAATATATTATCTGGAAGGCCATCCTGAACACGCTCAAGGCTTTCCAAATTTTATAATACATTATCCTGAAGATTAATATATTATCCGGAAGCCCATCCAGAACACGCTCAAGGCTTTCCAAAATTTATAATACATTATCCTGAAGATTAATATATTATCCGGAAGCCCATCCTGAACACACTCAAGACTTTCCAAATCTTATAATACATTACCGTGAAGCCTATCATGAACATTAATATAACATCCAGATTTTAATATATTAAGGGTTTTGGGGTTTCAGATTTGAATTTTGGAAAAATATAGAGTTTGAGGATTAAGGGTTAAAGTTGAGGGTTTATGGTTTAGATGTAGGGTTTAAATTTTATGTTTCAGAATGGTTTATAGTTGAAGTTTCAGGGTTTAGAGTTTAGAGTTGAGGTTTCAAGGTTTAGGGTTCTAGAATTGATGTTTCAGGGTTTAGAGTTGAAGTTTCAAAGTTTAGGGTTTAAAGTTGAAGTTTGAAGATTTAGGGTTTAAGATTTAATGTTTCAGGGTTTATAATTTAAAGATGAAGTTTCAAGGTGTAGGGTTTTAGAGTTGATGTGTCAGTGTTTAGGGTTTAGAGTTGAAATTTCAGGGTTAGAGTTTAGAGTTGAAGTTTCAGGGTTTAGAATTGATTTTTTAGGGTTTAGGGTTTATAGTTGAAGTGTCAGGGTTTAGGTTTTACAGTTGAAGTGTCAAGATTTAGGGTTCTAGAACTGATGTTTCAGAGTTTCGAGATGAAGTTTCAGGCATAAGGTTTTAGACTTGAATTTTCAGGGATTTGGGTTTAAAGTTGAAGTTTCAGGGTTTAGAGTTAAAGTTTCAGAGTTTAGGGTTTTAGAGTTGGATTTTCAGGGTATAGGGTTTAGAGTTGAAGTTTAAGGGTTTTAGAGTTGATGTTTAAGGGTTTAGAGTTAAAGTTTCAGAGTTTAGGGTTTTAGAGTTGGATTTTCAGGGTGTAGGGTTTAGAGTTGAAGTTTCATGGTTTAAGGTTTTAGAGCTGATGTTTCAGAGTTTAGAGTTGAAGTTTCAGGGTTTAGGGTTTTAGAGTTGATGTTTCAAGGGTTTAGAGGTAAAACATCAGGTTTTAGGGTTTTAGAGTTGATGTTTCAGGATTTAGGGTTTAGATTTGAAGTTTCAGGGTTGAAGGTTTTAGATTTGATGTTTCAGGGTTTAGAGTTGAAGTTTCAGGTTTTAGGGTTTTAGAGTTGATGTTTCAGGGTTTAGGGTTTACAGTTGAAGTTTCAAGGTTTAGGGTTTTAGAGTTGATATTTCAGGGTTTAGGGATTAGAGTTGAAGTTTTAGGGTTAGAGTTTTCTAGAGGTGATGTTTCAGTGGTTTAGAAGTAAAACATCAGGATTTATGTTTTTAGAGTTGATGTTTCAACATTTAGGGTTTAGATTTGAAATTTCAGGGTTTAAGATTTTAGAGTTGATGTTTTAGGGTTTAGAGTTGAAGTTTCAGGTTTTAGGGTTTTAAAGTTGATGTTTAAGGGTCTAGGGTTTAGAGTTGAAGTTTCATGGTTTAGGGTTTTAGAGTTGATATTTCAGGGTTTAGGGATTAGAGTTGAAGTTTTAGGGTTATAGTTTTTTAAAGTTGATGTTTCAGGGGTTTAGGAGTAAAACATCAGGATTTATGGTTTTAGAGTTGATATTTCAGGGTTTAGGGATTAGAGTTGAAGTTTTAGGGTTATAGTTTTTTAAAGTTGATGTTTCAGGGGTTTAGGAGTAAAACATCAGGATTTATGGTTTTAGAGTTGATGTTCCAGGATTTAGAGTTTATATTTGAAGTTTCAGGGTTTAAAGTTTTAGAGTTTATGTTTCAATTTAGAGTTGAAATTTTAGGTTTTAGGGTTTTAGAGTTGATGTTTCAGGGTTTAGGGTTTAGAGTTAGATTCAGTGTTTAGGGTTTTAGAGTTGATATTTCAGGGTTTAGAGATTAGAGTTGAAGTTTCAGGATTAAGGTTTAGAGTTGAAGTTTCTGTGATGAAGGTTTAGAATTGATGTTTTAAGGTTTATGGTTTAAATTGAAGTTGCAAAGTTTAGGGTTCTAAAATTGATATTTCAGGGTTTAGAGTAGAAGTTTCAGGGTTTAAGGTTTAGAAATGAAGTTTCATGGTTAGGGTTTTAGAGTAAATTAGTAAAAAAATGACATAAGGATAAATCATCTATTAATCTATTAATTTTAGTTAATCAAAAATGGGCATAAGGATAAATTATCCCTTTAATGAAACCTATTTTTTTGGGAATAAAAACTTGAATTGATGCTATTTTTTTTTTTTTTTTTTACATCAAACGGCTGCTCCATTAATCAAGCGACTTGAGGTGGTCTAGATAACCAGACCAGAACAGAACAACCAACGTACACAAGCTTACGATAAAAGGACCTAGCTAACTTAGCTAAAGAATCAGAAGCGCCATTCTGAAATCTAGGGACATAAGAGATCTTGAAGTCTGGAAAGTAGATCTTCAGCGTCATCAATTTTTGAATTAGTGCTATTTTAGTCTTTATTTCATATATATATAAATTTATTTCCTTCCTAATTTCCTGTAACATTGACTCCCATTCGTACTCACAGAAACAACATGTCTACTAAAGCAACTTTTATTCTTCTCGAAAATGTTAAACTAAGTAAAATTGCTTCATTGATGGAAACAATATTTTATAAACTGTTACTGTGTTACCCCTCTGCATTATTTTTTTTTATTAACATCAGGAGTCTATTCTCGACACTATTTTTATAAACTGTTGTTTTTTTTTTTATGTTTAGGAAAATATCATGAGAAGAAAATGACAGTATGGCAAAGGTGGAGAAAATACTAGGAATGAGAAACCAATTCACAGTAACACTACAAGAAAACTAAGCATTTACTAAGAAATTTTACTAGAAAAAATATTCCTCGTAAAGTTACTAAGCATTTACTAGGATCTTACGAGGAAAGCAAATTTCCTCGTAAGCTCCTCGAAAACTTACGAGAAACTATTTTCCTCGTAAGACCTTAGTAAATTTACGAGGATCTTACAAGGAAAAAGTACTTTTCCTCGTAAAGCCGTAGTAAAGACTTTCCTCGTAAAGGCATAGTAAAATATTACTACGAAATTAGGAGGAAACATTTTATTACTACGAAATTAGGAGGAAATGGATAGGAAATATCGAATTTAAATTAAACATGTGTTTTGTACCTACTTTTCCTAGCAATTTCCTAGTAAATGATCAGATTCGAAAATTTCTATAAATACCAACTTATGTGATTCATTTGAAACACACAAAAAAAAATCAGCTATAAGCTTGATCAAACACAAAAAAATGTCCGGTCCGGGAAATATTTTCGAGTTGAGGCAGTGGATGTATTCACACAGAGATAATAACGGGAGGGTGACGAACGAATTTCTGGAAGGGTTGGAGACGTTCATGCATCAAGCAGATTCTACACCACTCACGCAGGAAAGTGGTAAGATGTTCTGTCCTTGTCGAAAATGCTGCAATAGCAAATTAGGCCCTCGTGAAAATGTTTGGAAGCATTTAATAAATAGAGGTTTCATGCCATATTATTATATTTGGTATCAACATGGAGAAGATGCTAGTTGTAGGAATGAAGCTGGTAGCAGTAGTAATCAGGTTGAACCGGTTGATCATTTGCGTAATGAAGGTAGCAGTAGTTATAGCTATGATC
>CAKOAT010105932.1:4071-87863 GCA_932364175.1 Eruca vesicaria subsp. sativa | reverse complement strand
TCCTTAGGAGATAAGGATTGCTACAAATAAAGGGGATGATTATCCTAATCCTATAATGATTAGGATATCTACAACATATGGATAAATACAAGGGAGGATAATGACAAGTCTTGGCCGCCTAGTCTTGGGACTGAAGTAGACTGATGTGGTCTGGTCCATTTCCGGATATGTCCCAACCACCATCTTCATTTCTTAACATATGTTTTGCTGCAGTAATCATTGTATTTGCAAACATCCATTTATTTATCATCCAGTTAAAATGTTTATGATAAAATAAAATCACAGAATGGCCCATTCGTTGGTTCAAGTATCAATATGTCTCTCTGTATATATATACATTGGTCTGCTTCATCTTCCAAAAATATTGAATACTTTGTCGGAGACCTCTCTCTCTCTCCAAATATATTTTTCTTTCATCCAAAACAAATCTTCATCAATCTTCTTTAAATTCACGTGAATCTCCCGGATAATAGCAAACCAGTAGAAAAATTAAAACGTTAAATAATATTATCTGATACTATGAGTTGCAATGGATGTCGTGTTCTCCGGAAAGGTTGCAGCGAGAGTTGCATCCTCCGTCCCTGTATCCAGTGGATCGAATCCGCCGAAGCTCAAGGCCACGCCACCGTCTTCGTCGCTAAATTCTTCGGCCGTGCCGGTCTCATGTCATTCATCTCCTCCGTACCGGAATCTCAGTGCCCTGGTACTTAAACCAACTACTCCAGATCTTTTCTTTTCTTTAAACGGCATCATCGTTTTATAATCATCGTAGGGGTATTTTGATCATTTTCAGCTTTGTTTCAGTCCTTGCTCTACGAAGCTTGTGGAAGAATTGTGAATCCGGTGAACGGCGCCGTCAGGTTGTTGTGGATGAGGAACTGGAGTATCTGTCAAGTGGCGGTTGAGACGGTGCTCCGCGGTGGTTCTTTGAGACCGATCCCTGAGCCTCTTACATGTTACGGCGGATTCGGGGGATTTCCGTCGACGATTTCCAATGAAGCATCCGGGATTAGCACGGAGATGATGAATGATTCCGGTGACCGGAGTATCTACCACCACAGCCGATTCTCGGGCTCCAGGTCCAGATCGGTGGCTTCTCCGCCTAAACGGAGACGATTAGGGTCAGAACAACAACGACCGTCGCCGGAGCTAGATCTCTCTCTAATCCCTTTCCCGATTCGAATGACACCGTTCAAGGAGGAAACTCGTCGACCGGAAACACCATCGATGTACTCGGAGGAATCCATTATGACAGTGCCGTTTCTGGATAATGGTGAACGGTTTGTACGCAGCGGAGGAGAAACGGCAAATGGCCTGTTTGTTTCACCATCCAAATGACTCATCTGGATGAAGATTTAGACACTAAAAGTACAACTCATCTAGATGGATCATTCGGATGACTTTGAAATTTTAGGTTTAATTTTGAAGTCCATCTGGATGGACCAATTTGAACCATCTGGATGGAGATCGTTATTCCAAAATTGTAAAATGTCTATTATACCCTTTTATATAGTTCATAAATTACAAACCTAAACATACTATTATTTTGTAACTTACATGACAAAACCATATTTCCTCAAATAGCAAAACAGTATTTTTCTGCCAAAACCGTAAAAATACATTTTTCCACCAAAACTGCAAAAACGTGTTTTCTCGCCAAAATCGCAAAAAAACGGATTTCCTGCCAAAAATGCAAAACACGTTTTTCCGCCAAAACAGTAAAAACGTTTTTTCCCAGCTAAAAACGCAAAAATGTGTTTCCCGCCAAAACCGCAAAAACGCATTTTCCCTCCAAAACCGTAAAAACACGTTTTCTCGCTAAAATCGCAAAACTCGTTTTTCCGCCAAAACGCATTTTCCCGCAAAAACACGTTTTTCCGCCAAAACCGCAAAAATATGTTTTCCTACCAAAACCGCAAAAATACGTTTTCCTACCAAAACCGCAAAAATACGTTTTTCTACCAAAACCGCAAAAATCCGTTTTTCCGCGAATACGCATTTTCCCGCAAAAACCGAAAAACATGTTTTCCCGCCAAAACCGCAAACACACGTCTTCCTACCAAAACCGCAAAAATTCGTTTTCTCGCCAAAACGCGTTTTCCTGTAAAATCGCAAAATGCGTTTTCTCGTAAAAACCGCAAAAATACGTTTTCTGCTAAAATCGCAAAAACACGTTTTTCGCAAAAACGCGTTTTCCTGCAAAAACACATTTTTCCCGCATAAACGCATTTTTCCGCTAAAATCGCAAAAATGTGTTTCCTTGCTATAACTGCAAAAACGCATTTTTCAACTAAAACCGCAAAAATGTGTTTTCCCGCCAAAACATGTTTTCTCGCCAAAACTGCAAAACCCGTTTTTCTGCCAAATCTGCAAAAACTCATTTTCGCGTCAAAATTATAAAAGTTAATATATTTAAAATTAATATCATACATATGACTAAATCAAAACAAGGATATTTTAGTAATTTTTTTTACCAGACTCATCTAGATGAAGAAGAAAAATAGAGAAACAAATATGAGTCCATCTAGATGATCCATCTAGATGGACCATCTGGATAGACAAACAAACAATCTAAAAAATGTGAATGGACTATCTAGATAATTCATATAGATGGATTAGTTGGATGGAGATGATAGATGGTGAAATAAACAGCACCAAAGTTGTTCAACCTTTTCGCTTAAATGGCATCGTTTGGGTTTAAAAATTGTTATTTTTTGATAAACCTTTTTTGCCTCTTCGTGGATTAATATTTTGGGAAGTTAGCACACTGGCAAATTACGTGATTGTTTTTTATTATATCTGCTTAATTATGAAAAATTAACGTAAGTAGTGTGTACGATGAAGGAATATTTGATCCCAAAAAAAAATGTATATACAAAATAAATGATAGTAATAATCATGGGTGAAGTGAGATTACACATAATACACATCTTCCAAAACCAAAGGAACGGCCAGTTCTTTGCACCTAGCATACTTCGATTCTTTGAGGACCGACATGTTGCATTTGCGTATACACACATGATTATAGATTTAGAATACACATTGATATTATTCTTATAATAAACTTGGTTACCATCTATATATATAAACATGCTGAGATAATTATTGCTACTTGATATTTTTTTCACTTCACCCAGGTCAATTTTGGAGTCTTTGTAAAGCCACCAATATTGGTTTGAGCTTCTTAATTTTTATATAATGTTAGACTCTCCCGGACTATGCTCAAGTTTATTTTTATAAATTTTTAATTTTTAAAATATTAAGGTATTTCTATTCGATTATATAATTTATATATATTGAAAAGAATGACAAATAAAACTATTAAAATGAAATTTAAATGATTCAAATATAAAACGTAAGCAATAATAAAAGCGTACATATTACATTATTCAAAATATTATTACAGTAGAAACAATTTGGTTACAATTCAAAATCATTTTAAATTTTATTTTTTTAACTATTCATTCATTCAATCTTCTGGATTTTTTACTTAATTAGTGGCTAACATTTTTTTTTAAGTTTTAGCAATAAAACTATTTTTCTAGAAGTATGCATGATGAGCATAACATGATTTTTTTATAGGTACATGGCCTAACCTTAAGCCCAAAAATGAAAAATAAGATGACAAATTAATCAATAATTATATTCCAAGTATTTTGAAAACAATTTTATTTTCGGAATCTAATTATAATTTTAGAATAGTTTTATCAATATCTTCTCAAATTTCAACTCACTGTAACATCAATACCGGTCTCTCAAAATTAAGAAATGCAGACCCTGCAACATTAATATATTACTCATCACACTTAGATCACTGTTTGACCCAAGAAACAAAAATTTATCTACCATGTATTTATATAATCAATCTTTATGCAAGGAGATTGTACCTTTTACCAAACGGTTGTCATATTTCTCTCTTGATTCCCAACGAAGAAGACATGATGGCAAGTTTCAATCATGATGAGCATAACATGATTTTTTTTACAGGTACATGGCCTGACCTTAAGCCCAAAAATGAAAAATAAGATGACAAATTAATCAATAATTATATTCCAAGTATTTTTGAAAACAATTTTCTTTTCGGAATCTAGTTATAATTTTAGAATAGTTTTATCAATATCTTCTCAAGTTTCAACTCACTGTAACATCAATACCGGTCTCTCAAAATTAAGAAATGCAGACCCTGCAACATTAATTTATTACCCATCACACTTAGATCACTGTTTGACCCAAGAAACAAAAATTTATCTACCATGTATTTATATAATCAATCTTTATGCAAGGAGATTGTACCTTTTACCAAACGGTTGTCATATTTCTCTCTTGATTCCCAACGAAGAAGACATGATGGCAAGTTTCAATCATGATGAGCATAACATGATTTTTTTTACAGGTACATGGCCTGACCTTAAGCCCAAAAATGAAAAATAAGATGACAAATTAATCAATAATTATATTCCAAGTATTTTTGAAAACAATTTTCTTTTCGGAATCTAGTTATAATTTTAGAATAGTTTTATCAATATCTTCTCAAGTTTCAACTCACTGTAACATCAATACCGGTCTCTCAAAATTAAGAAATGCAGACCCTGCAACATTAATTTATTACCCATCACACTTAGATCACTGTTTGACCCAAGAAACAAAAATTTATCTACCATGTATTTATATAATAAATCTTTATGCAAGGAGATTGTACCTTCTACCAAACGGTTGTCATATTTCTCTCTTGATTCCCAACGAAGAAGACATGATGGCAAGTTTCAATCACTAAAAAGTCTCCATCAGTGAAAGGATGACAACAACATGCAAAGAAGTGAATAGTGAATCAAACAAATATACTCAAAAATGGAACTTTGTTCGAAATGTATATTTTGCAAAGGGAAAGGTGAATTCTCAGAGAGTGTATTAAGTGCAGTGGGAGCAAGATGTCTCCACCTCTGTGTTCTTTTAGCAAAATCAAGCTTGCTTTTAGCCTCTGAGTACTTGTCAAGGTCATTGATGTTCGTACCATAAGTTCCAAGAAATCTGCAAAAAAAAAAAAACCCCAACAGGTTTTAGCTAAAAACGAACTACATTTAAGCGATTGTGTTTTGTAAGTAGAGTAATCATACCTGACATCGTCCACATCAAATGAGTGAGGATTTCTACATGATCTGAAGGTGTTATCGGGGGAAAAGGCAACTGATCGGTGGCTGTAGAAATGAAAACCGGCCTTAAGATAATGTCCATACTAACTTTGTAACACCCGTCGCCTCCTACTTGGAGTACCGCGTGTCACCCGACGCGTTCTGAAATAACAATATGACACCCGTTTCCCTCTCTCTAGGGACAACGGGCCACCAATAATATCTCGTAACATAAAAATCCAAAATCCCAAATACACTCGCCCAAGCCCAAATAAAAGAAATCCGAATAAAATGTCCAATAGCACCAAGTCCGTCCAAATATCACCTTATTGCTTATCTCACCTGAAATGGAAAGAAAGAGGGGTGAGCGACTGGAGAGTCACTCAGTGAGATATGGGATCCTACCCTGAAGTCCGTAGACCCGGACATAGCACTCCAAATAAATATAAATTAATTCTAATGCATGTCAAACACGGTACCTAAAGTACCCACACAAACAAGCAATGGTCCTAGCGAGACGCACTCTCTGCCCACTAACAGGCCAAAAACACCACCCACACTAGGGCTAAACAACATAACAACCACTGAGGATAGTGCCCCGGCACCGCTCGTAGACGATTTATGGACCCTAAGTTACGGCACAACCGGTCGACTAAAGTTGGCCGTAACCCTAAAACAATCTGGCATACAGAAGTCCGTCTCCGTATCCGACCAAAAAATTACTAAATGATTTACATTAAGCGAAGCAATCAATGTTGAACCATCTGACACCTTATTCTGGTTTATGCAAAGAATTCTAAACCTAAACAAGCAGACACCAATCAGACCCTAAATTAGACTTAATTCACAAAGACAGAACACATTAGAAATAAATTATATTTATTTAAAGTTCTGAATCGCGTACGAATCGTTCGGAAGTAGACCCTCACCTCAGCAACTGGGGAAAAGTTGTATCTATGAACTCCATCTGCTCAAATAGATCCCAAATTTGAAATCAGATCGAAATTCCGAGTCAGAATAGCCTTCAAACTGTCGAAAACGGGCGTGTACAAAAAAGTCAACCCGCTGGTCAAAGATCAACCCGATCAACTCTGACCCAAGCCGGTCAACCCTTGACCAAATTGAAATCGAATTGGACCAATCGGTTTTCCTTAAAATTCGATTTCAATTGAACCGGATCCAAATCAATTACAAATCGGTTTACTCCTAACCAAAATTCAATTGATTTTAACCACCGGTTCACCTTAACCAAATCGCAATCGGATTGAACCGGGTCAAACCAGTCAACCAACCGGTTGACCGAGTCAACCAAGTTGACTCGGCTGAGTTGACCGAGTCACCGACGAGTCACCGGCGGCGACGGTGGCCCGGCGGCGTAGGGACGGCGGTCCGGCGGTCCGGCGGCAGCGACACGGCGGTCCGGCGGCGGAGCACGGCGGTCCGGCGGCGGAGCACGGCGGCAGAGACGATTCCCGGCGGCGGCGCATGTTTTTCACGCGCGTGCACGGCCAAACTTCCAGAGGCGCGTGCGGCTTCATCTGAGCTCCGATTGAGGCGTTTTTGGTGTCTACGGCTTCGTCTCAACGAGTAGAACACGGTGGTGGCCTTTCATGCACGAGATTCTCAACGATTCAGAAGTTATTGACGATTTACTAAACAGAGAAAACAAAGCTTCAACTCACTGCGATTTCTGGTTACTTTGGCCGTGGTGGACGGTGGTGATGAGCTCTGCCTAGTGTCGAAGAGTGGTGGTCCGGACGAGCTCCGGTGATGGCTCAGACATAAGGGTTTTCTCCATTCCTCTCTCTCTCTCTCTAATTCTTTTTCTTGCAACAAATAGAGCTGATGGGGTGGGAGCTGGGTATTTATAGGAGAAAAGGGGGGTATGGGGTGAGTCTTAGCCGGCTAACTAATTCCGGGGTTAGAGTCGGGTCGTTACAAACTTTTTCTCTAGAGTTGTTATGTATTTGCAAACCTGCTGAGGTAATGCCGAGTTACTAGATCACACCTGAAATTATATCTACTGAAACTCATGCATATATCTAAAAATGTCTATAAACATAACAAAAATTTGAACTCTACTCAATAGAGTTGATAAGGCATAGGTGAATCTGGTTTTAACTCACTTGGTTTAACATAATATCAAGCTTTTGATGGGCTAGTATTGACTGACCTTCTGCAGAAATTAACCATTAACGATCATTAAAAAATGTACAACTGAAGATGTATGAGATCAACCATTTGTGTTCTTTGGATTTTGTGGTACCACAGTGATGGCATCTTAAGTTCTCTAATGTTTCTTTCTTTTTCAAAATCTCAGAATATTAGTCTTATCTTCCCAATAATAATCATGATTCAAGTTATTCAATCAGTTTATTTTAACAATGATAATGGAATTTCAAAGAGTATACGAACCTGTTCATCGATGAGTAGCATTTTCAGACCAAGGAGGAGTTTGTTCACTGGGTTTCGAGCCTCCCAAAAATGAATCAGACGGAAACGCAACTCAGCCTCGTGGGGACCCAATGAGATATCTTTGAAGAGCATAACTGGGTGAGGATTGGCGGAGAAGACAAGTAATTTTCCGTTTTTTTCATGGCCATGGCTTGAGCTTAATCACAGGAGGTTGCCGATTTTTATGTGTCGAAAGAAAAGAAGTAGCAGTATATAAAGAATGAGGAAGAAGGGGAGGTGAAAAGAAATCATCAAGAAAAAATAAAAGCTCAGTCTTGATTAGAGAGAAGGAGAGGTAACAGAGAGGAGAGGAAGCTAAAGTGGAGAAGACGAAGCTTTTCTGAATTAGATTTCATAAAGATGAACTGGACTTTAGAGAAAATTTTAAGCCCAGAAAAATATACAGTCTCGATAAGCACTGTGACGTGGCAAAACGACATATTTCTATTGACTGATTACTTTTGCCTACGTGGATAGCTTCCCTGATTCTTATATCCCTCTTTTATTATTGTTTGATTAACATAAAAGTAACCAATAATGGATTCTTAAAATTAAATTGGTGGTTATTTTTGTGATTTGATAGCTTTAGAATCTTTGTTATAATTTATTTATTTTTTTCATCCTTCATTGGAAGAATCTCATTGAGGTTCATAAAAATTATTTATTTTTTATTTTTTTTAAGTTGAATGATTTGAAAGAAAATAATACATAATTTTTTTTATTAAAAATGATATAAAAGCATATTAAAAATACAAATACAAATCGTAAATGAGATAGACCGATTAGTTAAAATCTTGATTTGTTCCAATTTTTGTTATATATTCTCAATCAAATCCGTTTTCAATTGTTGATGTATTGTTTTGTTATGTCTAATGATACAAAACCCCGCATGGATTAGTAAGAGAGAAAAAGAAAAAAAAAACAAAAGAAAAGAGAAAGACACTTACAAAAGGAACCAATAAAAAATGATACATTAGGGATTCTTATTAAAAACTCTATTTTAAAAATCGGTTCTTAAATTTTTTTTTATTTTTGATTTAGTTTTTTGGCTTTTGTTTTTTAGAGTCCCTACTTAAGAACGTCCAATGTGCTCTTAAACTCTCTCTCAAACGTAAATGCAGGTCTCACGAATTATTTTTGTGTGAAATACAATTTCAATACATAGAGCGTATGAATACATAGTTGATAGTTTACAACTCCTAAAAACAAAACAAAAATGATTAGGTGTATTATATGAAGTACAAATCATCGTATTAGTATAGTATATTAACGTAATATGATAATTATGGATTATATAATGCATGTAGTTGGATTGAACCAAAAAAGTTGGGGGGGGGGGGTAAAGCTGCTTTTGTGAGGGGCCGAGGTGGCTTTTGGACGATCTTATGAGTCGTTTACTAATTACCTTCGTGGAATCTTCACTACGTTTATCTTTAGTTCTTCATTTCCTGCTTATGCTTCTGCTTCTTCGTCTTCACATCGTGGTTAATTGAAAAATAATAACAAGGTATATCTACTGTGCTTTGTGGATGATTATGGCGCATTAACAATGAAATAGACCACTAATATTTTTACACACCAATGCATTAACAATGAAATAGACCAATAATATTTTTACACACCAATAATATATTGATTCTACAAACATTATCTTTTTTTCATAAAACTGATCAAATCAGGAAAATCCAGTGACTAATTACGATTACAAAACTATTTTGGTCTCATATGATCGAATCTTTGTCGAATATGATGGTAAGTTTTATTGTAATAACAGTACTTAATACTCTCTATGTTTTAAAACATATATTTTTGTGTTTCACACATATTAAAATTTAATTTAATACATGCAATATTATTCTTTAGAATTAGCTATTTCTCATAAATTTAAACTAATAATATTTTAAGAAGTACAATTAAGTTTTAAAACTTTAAAGTTTATCATTTCTAACTAATAAAGTTAAGTATATAACTTTAAAACATGCATTTTCTTGAAACAAAATTTAGTTTTTTAAACGGATGGAGTATGAGACTGCACAAAATTAAAACATACGTTAGTAACTCAACTGGTGGCCTAGTTATATGAAGTGATTATTTAGCATTAGTCGAATAATATACAAAGTAATATATTGTACATCAACAGTGACTTTTCTTGTAATAATGAGACCTGTCACATTTTATCCCAAACAAAATGAAAATTGTTTGAAAATGAAATATATGATCGGACATAAGAAGTGATTTGGAGATCTTGCAAAGTAGGACCAACCAAAATTATTCTTTCGGACCAACCACCAATAAGGCTGGATATTTTATCCGTTAAATTTAATTCGATCCGAAAATTTCGGATATCCGTAAACTTTTGAATCAAAGCAAATATTTCATCCGTTTCGAATTAATTGTCATTCTGGAGAAAAAAATCGTTTCAAAATAAGTGTTGTTTTCAAGTTTCGAGACAAAATTTATTAGTTTTATATGATATTCTATTTTTTTCTATTGGTTGAAAAAGTGGTTAGGTGTATAGATAATTGTATTTTTTTCTTGAAAATATGTAAAATTAAATGTTTTCTTAATCTGTGTGAAAAACGTAGGATGACAATTAAAATGAAATGGAGGGAGTACTAAAAATTAATATCCATTAAAATCGAAGCAAATCACAAATATTAAAATTTGGGAAAACGAATATCTGATCCGATCGAGAAATATATAAATATATGTATATATTAATTATATTTAAAATTTTAAACGTATAAAATTATATAATTATTATTCTAGCACATGATTTTGAACAATTCTATTCACATTATTACTTATATAAATGTATTATATAAAAAAGAAAAACAAATTATGACAATTATATTTTTTGTTGTTAATTTTTGTGTTATTATAATTGCAACTTAAGCTTCAAAAATTACAAAATATGTAAATTTACTAGTTCTTTTAATTTTTATTTTATATATCATGCAAAAAAGTATTTTTGCAAAGCTATTTTATATCACAATTTTAAAATTATTTTTACTAATCAAAATGGATTAGATATCCGTAAATATTTGTAAATATCCGTAAATATCTATTTATTTTCCAGATATCCGTTTTTCCGGGTATCCGTATTTTTTCGAATGAAAACAAATACCAAAATTAGATATCCGTAATAATTAAAACAAATCACAAATACCGTGAAAAATCCAAATATCGAATCCGCGCACACTCCTAACCACCAATTGGCAAACAAATGCTTGTGGTCCACCGTTATTCTCCCTTCTTTCTCTGACCACCTAAATTTATGTCTTTTTATACATTTTTTTTACCTGAAATATCTATGAACAATCTTATCAAAGAGATTTCAACACTAACACTAGCATTTACAAATCCTAACACAAAATAAAGTTAATAGTTATCTCAAAAGTGAGATATCCCGTCAAAAGTGAGATCAGTTCATATTAATTTCTAAAGAGAAATATGGTTGTTGAATAGATTTGCTCTGTAGATATTCATATTCAAATGAACGAAAGCAAAAAGTCATTTTCACATTGGTAGCTAAGATAATACTGTATTTGTTTCAGATCAAATGTCATAATAGAAAAAAAAACTTCATTACAAAATATGTATTATTTTCAATGTAAATTTATTAATTTTATTATTTAATTTATTTTTCTAGTAGTTGAAATATGGTTAGGTACATAAGTAGTTTTGTTTGTATATTATATTAAAGTTATGTAAAAATAATTATTTTATTAATCTATGTGCACAAAATTAAAAGGACACATATTAAAATATAGAGAATATGATTTAATTTTACACAGCAGATAGATCGATCTAAAGTATTAAGCATTCTAAACACATCTCTTTGCCACTCAATGGCAAAATTTCATTTATTTTTCTATATAAACATGTTAAATATTTTTAGTTTTGTGATCATTCCAAATTTGTCATGACCTATCATCAAAAAAACCTTCTCACCTTAATAATTAATTAAGAAATGATTAGTGGATACCAAAAAACAGATATTCCTTATGTTTCATAATGTATTATTAGATTAAAAGCAATGATATTAATAAAACTGTTACTTTGTTAAGAGTAACATTTAATTAGTTATAAATAAACTGACATTATTTGTTTGGCCAAACTGTATATAATCTACTATAATTAAAAGCTCTTATATATTAAGAGCCTATGAGCTATGCCACGTCAGCCAATTTAATCAGTCAATAGGGGCTGCATTTTCTACTACGTCACTGCCATGTCGGATTGTTCAGGTCATTAATATGCTGATTCGTATAGGAAAACAACAAAGATTAGGCAGCAGAGTTGGTAAAACACAGCTCATGTTCGACTCCCACCAGTGATATTTTAATTTTTGTGACCCCACTAATATCCAATCCTGGGACCGCCCCTGCATCTGCTGTACCAGAAGGAGGGCGTTCAGCATCAAACAATCAGATTGTTGACCCAAAGAATGGAAAGAATGGTACACGATTAAGATTAGATCCACCTAAAAAACATAAATGACCATTACATTTCCTTATGTTTTATGTCATCCTTTTCGTTTGGTTATGCACTATAATTTAGATTTTTATCTATTTTTAATTAAACCCAACATGGTGGGTGGTGTTTAACCTATCAATATACATGTCTTCCTTTAAGCTCAAATTAAGTAAACGCAATATAGGCATTGAAGAACTCACTTCCTCTGCATGTTAAAATGTGTTAAAAATATAATTTGAGATGTTAAAACTATTCATCAAAAACTATTTATACAACTTCTGAGCTAATAGTGAATAATGAAACATTATATATATACATACACTCACAAAAGACCTGGAGAACAGAAATGACTTTATGTGGATCATGACCAATAAGTTTATGTGGATCAGGACCAATAAGTTTGGTTCCAATGTGTTTATAGAAGATAGTACACAAAAAAACAGAATTCTTTTGAATTACATTAAAAATAACTCCAGGCAACAAAACTTGCCTTTAAGCATTACTAGAATCTGAAACTGAAAATTTAACAATGTTTCTGTATTAATTTTTTGACACTTCTTACATAGAGGCATATTATACTAACATGGTACATTATTCTCTTTAGTTTAAATCTATTTAAGTTTGCCAAGAGGATTTCACAAAGTTAGGAACAATGTGCACTTAAATATATAATTATATGATCTTTACTTGGTTGACATATTCATAGATAAAACTAGGGGTGGCATGGATCGAATACTACCATAATTTTAAGTATTTGCGGTTTGCTTTTTATTTTACAGATATTTAATTTTTCGATTTGCTTTGTTTCGAAAAATTACGGATATTATTTGTGAAAAATTTACGGATATTTCATCCACTTTGTTCAATATAAATATATTTTTTAAAAAACTATACAAGTTTGTTTCCAAAAATATATTTTACATAACAAAGATTAGTGAAATTATATGTCTCACAAATTTTTAAAATTAGTTAATCTAAAATAATACATAAAATTTAAAGAAAATTATAGTTTTATAAAGATTTTATCTTCCTTTCTTAAGTTAATACTTTTATATGTAATTTTATAAATATAATTAATTAAATTATATATTAAAATAATAATTATATAAATTATGCATTTAAATTTATATATTTAATTGTATATATACACTTATTTTTATCAAAATTGGAACAGATCATATATCAGATTCTAATTTATTAGTATTTGTGATTTACTTCGATTTTAATGGATATTGAATTTTAATATTTACTTTGCTTCGAAAATTTACAGATATCCAGAATTTTCAAATCAAAATAGTCGATTCAAAATTTATGAATAAAATGTCCAACCCTAGAGAAACTGTTAAGAAGATTTCAAACACCCAAAAACTGATAAAACATAATTGTTTCATTAATTTTTTGTAAGGAAACAAATCATAATTGCGACTAGGAAATAAACTAAAACTACATAACCAAATGCACCACATTGTTAATATACAGTCGTCAAGGCAACCAAAACAAATACATCATAAATGTTTCAAATAAACTAAACAGTATTAAGAAAATGCATTTGTTAATAACACAAATAGTAAATAGTTAGAGATATAACAAGCGTTAGAGCACCTCCAATGGAGATTCTTCCCATTTAAAATTTTAAAATATGTATTATGTATATATATATATGTGTGTGTATATATTATATATGTGTGTATATATTATATATGTATAAATATTTGTGGAATCCTATAGAAGAATACCCTTTGGAGGTGGTTTTAGGATCACAAACGAAAGCTCCAAAAAAATTGAATCAATTAGTAGTTATGTATCTCTTTGTTTTCTAACTTTTAAGGATATACAAAACTAACTTATGCAATTCACTATGATTCATTTAAATGTTCGATTTTCTTTGACTATGTCGAAGTGAAATAAAATAATAAGAGTATATATATATATATATATATATATATATATATATCAAATTTACTGAATTATTTTTGTTAAATTTATATTCTCCAAAAATAGAGAATAATGAAGGTTACTGTCCTTTTAATTCAAACTAAAAATGTTTAGTACAATCTCAGACTATTTATTATTTGTTTGTTCAATTTATAATGATTTAATGCTTCATAAAATTAAATAAATAAATATATAATAGTTTTTACTATAACTTTCCGCCCGTAGGGCGGACCAAAACCCCTAAATGAGTGCATTCTTATCTAGGGTTGAATGGTTCTGTCCAGTTTAAGTTTCTATTTTTCTCAATTTAGTTTCCTTTCAGTTTGCATCTTTCAGAGTTCTTTCTCTTTCCAAACATTTTATCTATATAATTTCACCATTTATGAATGGTAATTGCTTATTGTTATGATTTTCAAACCACCCTTGCGCCTCTGACATGTGTTAATTACTCCTCTTTAAATATTTAGGAACTGATATCATATAATCCTTACTCCACCTATGAATTGTTAAAATTTGTTAGTTTTTTAACTATTACATATATTACATTGTTCATTACCGATATCATATAATTCCGTTAGACCCAACTAAAATTCAACTCCTTATTACTATTTTTCTCAAAAAGAATAATACTATTATTGGAATGATTATTTTTTTTCAACTTTATAAAGGAGAAGTTTAAATGCATATATATACTACTAATGCACGCCTTCTCTGGCGATTGGTTACAAAAAAATTAAACTCTAACTATTTCATAGAACATTATACAACTTATGCCTACAAGCTTATATATATTTTTTGATATTGAATTTCAATAGTTCGGAAATTGTATTCCCCAAAACCATCACATAAAATAAAATTAAAATTCAAATAATTGAAATAAAGTGATACCCTAAATATAAAAACTATATACAAAGACAAAAACTATAAAATAAGATAAAAAAATTGAAGTTTATGGAAAATAATCCGGACGTAGCCCGGAAAATCTCTAGTAAATATAAAAGTTACTTATATATGTGAGACTACCTATATTTTGAAACAAAAAAAATTCCCTAAAACTACTTACAATATAAAACAGAGAAAAAATTATCATTTTCTGCATAATAAACAAAACGAATGTTTATTTATTTTAAAGGCTAGAGTTGGCAAACCAAATGGTTATATTTTCAATTTTTTTTTTAAATAAGGAAAAGAGGTCCGTGTAAAGGAATCCTGAACTTTTGTTTTTCTTTGCAAGATAAACATGGATCCAAGAAAATGGAAGTCGGTACTATAACTCAAAATAATCAGGTTTCAAAAAAAAAAACTCAAAATAACCTGCAGTATAAGTTTTTCATTGATGAAGGTTGTATCAGTGAATGAGTTACCAAGTACCAACATTATGGCATTTCTTCTTCTTTTTATTTCCAGTTATTTTTAAAATTAGTTTAAGATGCCCAACGAACAAATCGCGTTTAGCTATATCATTTATTATCCCAATTCTAAGAAATTTGCGGTTAATTTCTATCAATATGTTGAAATTAAGATTTTGGGTCTGGAAATTTTGATAACTGTTACTCCCTCTGTTTTTATTCAACTATTTCTAAAATATTATAATTTTCTTGTCTTGATCCAAATTTTTGTTTTGCCAAAAGAGAAAAATCACAAAGTAGATTTTCATTGGTAGATAATATCACACACTTGAAATTAAACATAATACAAGGGTGGGTTTTATTATAAATGACTTTTGAAATTGTAGGATTCAATTTATTTTTCAACGTGGGAATCTATGTCGCAAAAGGGGGAATACTTACCAGTCTTTAAATAATCAAATAAAATATATTATCCTTGTTTTACAAAAACTCATTAGGATATTTCGGCCTTTGACTAACAACTAATATATTATTTACAACATATTTATTTAATTAATTTTTCTATAACAAATCTACATTATTATATTTTATATAAAATTTTAATCTACATGAAATATGTTTAAATTGTATTTGTGCCAAAGAGATGGAATGGCAGGAATATGTAGAAGGTGAGAGCCTGCGCAACCGTGAGACTCATATGAATTCTTAAGAAAAAAAGATATTTCAGATTTGGTAAGGATATTTTGGATTTTTTTTTTTAAAAGAAAAAAAGGATGACCATTCGCAGGTTGTCATGTGTCATGGAGATCTACAAATAGTGTAAGGATTCGTTAAGAAACAGTCATTATTTAAGGATCAACTCCTTAACTTTTGTGGATGCTCTGAGTACGTACTTTGGTGTTTTCATATTTCTGTAGAAGGAGAGTACTTTTGGTATTTTTGCTATGTTCGGTATTCGATTTAACTTGTACAAATAGTAAAATTTTAGATTTATATTTAGTTTGTTAAGAATAAAAACTCGTAATTTCAAATATTTGCTAAAAGATAGTGAGCTTTATTTATTTTGAAAACACTAAACTTTATCAATCATGTTATAGTTTTATTTTTGTTAGTCAAAGCCTACAACAAATTTCTATTAACTTGTATCAATCATGTTTTAGCTTTATCTTTATAGTTACAGCAAAAAAATTAAACCAAAATTTATTCTTATGTATTTTAGATAAAAACACCTACATCTTTGTTTTATATGTTGTAGACAGTGCAAAATGAAAAAAATATCTATAATAACATATAAATTAAAAATTGTAATAAAAATATCTATCAATATTTTAATTTAGTTTTGGGTGTTTTCAAAATTATTCAAATATTTTAAATAATATAAAATATTATTTACATATCACACTTTAAATAACAATAAACTTTGATAATTTATAGAAATCATTAAAACAAATTATTTTCTTTGATAAAAATAACCATTTTCTTATACATCACATATATTTATTTTGAAATATCTACAGCATATACCTTACAGCTACAATAAATTTAATTAGAGCAAAAGTCTCTGCAATAAAATCTACAGTAACAATTTTACATCTACAACCAACTTACCTATAGCTAAACTTTTACACCTAAATTTTTACAGCCACAGTCGAACCAATCATCACCATTCTCTTGATATTTGTAAGCTATTTTCACGTTACCTGCTAATTATTTGTAACACATGATAATTCGTTAAAATTTAAAGATAATTAACTTGAATTATTTATAAAAAATCATCTGGTTACTTTTTCCTATGTTTTAGTTGATGTATGGAAAAAATATAAAGAAAAGAGTAAGCTCAAGGATGTTTTGATAAATATCACTATGTTTAATTCACTTTTGAAAATAAAACGTAATTATTTTATAATGAGCTGTACTTTGTTAATTAGTAAAAATGATTAACAAGTCAACAACACCAAATAATTACTTTTATTTTAATATCTGATATTTTCTTTAAATTTTTAAAATATTTTGAATAGATTAGTTGATACTTTTTTTTAAATCAAACCATTTATTTATTTATATTTTGACAATATCAAATCAAATATTTATAAATTAAGTAGTAAATACATGAAATCCTCTCTCTAGAATTTCTCCAACCTCTTTCTAGAAAACACCAACTAAGATTTTCCGTCTCCGGTGGCCGGTGGCCTTGTTACTCTTTAGATTTTGTTTTTTTTGGTTGTATATAATTCTCGGTTTTGTCAAGCGAACTGATTTCTTCCGGTTGCGGATGCTACTTTCCGCAAGGCGACTTTTGATGTGTAGAGTCAAGAAAACAGAGCAATTTATCAATCCAACCTTTTCTATGTTTTGTTCTTGACCATATAATAAAAACCTTCAGTTTAAAACAAAGCTTCCTCCCTTTGAAGATTTTAACCCGGCTGTTTTCTTTGGATCTTCATCTTATTTGTAGTTATCCTCAACTTTTTGTTCTCTGAAGATATCAATCTTTGCTATATATATATCTCAGGCAATGTATTCTAAAGAGGCAAAACTGTGAGTTTTGCTTGATGACTTCGCGGTTTGAGGCTGGCTTAAGAAGAGTCAGAGCTTGCTAGTTTGCAGGTGTTTTGGCGATGGCGGTCTTTGAATCGATTGAAGTTACTAGGAGAGTCCCACACCCAGAAAAGAGATTGGAGATCCTTGGTAGCAGAAGCGCACATAGAGTGAAGCACAATACGAGTTCGGAACTGGCTAGATTGTTGAGAAGAGGCATCAATATTGGGCATAGATCAACGCAAAAGAAATCAAGACGGAGAACCATGCAGCGGTGAACCAGCGACAGAGCGGTGGCGGAGATTGCAGTGTTTGCATGAAGGCCACATGGATACCACGTGTCTTTGACAGGGCCGGCTTAGACTTTTGAAAGACCCTGGGGTAAAATTTTAAAATAGGCCCTCTACATATAAAACATGCTACTTATAAATTGTTATTACAACTAAAATACTAAAAACCAGTACTTCACAAAAATAAAATATTTTTTTTTGCATTCCTTCTTATAAATCTAATTAGCAATAAACTCAAAAAAAAATTGTTATTCTTCTCATGTTCTTCTTAGCTTTCTCACAATACCCAATGACTTCATGCTTGGACATGTTTCTTGAATCTGAAAAGCAAAGAAAAACAGTAGTCATCTAAAAAAAACAAAAAATCATAAGAAACGAGTTTTTCGAGCTTTACTCGATGCAAAATCATGAATAATAGTTTCAGAATCAATGTCTTCTAACATTTCTTTTTCAATATATAAAATAGCTAAACCATTCAATCTTTCTTGAGAAATCGAAGATCGTAAATAATTTTTAGTAATTTCAATTTTGAAAAACTTATTTCCGCTGAAGCTAGTCACATGTATACTCAAAAGAATGCGATAAGCAATTGAAACACTTTGATAACATCCCACACTTTCAAAAAACTCAAGAACTTCACTAAGTTCCATAGGCACAACAGCAGGTAAAGTAGTTTGCAAGATTCTCAATTCAGAATAAAAATCATCTAAATCAACATCTGAAGAATTGCCATGTGTAAAAGCTTTGTGAAAGTTAGTACAATGTTCTAGTAGTTCACTTTCACCTAATGCATTTAATTTTCTCAAATCAAATAAGAATCCAAAAACACTTTTAAAATTCACCATTTGATCAAATATGTTCTTGACTGAACTTATTGCCACTTCCACCACAACAAGAAAGTAATTAACTCTAAAATCATCTTCACTAGTTAATGCTTCTTCACCTAATTGAGTTTCATCAAATTGTTTTTTCCTAAAGATACGACGCTTATTTGGGAAGACGGATCAACATCCATATCATGAGCAATAGTTTGAGCTATACTCAAATTTGAGGCAAACCCTTCATGTCTATACCTCTCCAAAAACAAAACTACACCTTCTAATTGTTTCAAAGCATTATCAATGCACACAGATTTAGCTTGTAAGTTTTTACTCACAGAATTAATAGCAAACAAAATTTCATACCAAATGACCATGCCAAATAAGAATTCAAAATTATCAAATGACATTTTAAGCTTTCAGCATCACTATTGTCATAGAATCATCACATGATTCATAAAATTGTGGAGCTTGAAATCTGATTGCTTTGACACTTTTGATTCGACTTTCCCAACGAGTATTGCATAAATATTTCACTATAAATAAATGAACATGGTCAAGTAAAATCCTCCATCTCTTTGTAGAACGAGAAAACAAGGTATATATGCGCTGCAAAATTCCAAAAAATAAAATAGCTTTTAGACATGAATGAGCCATATCACTAACCACAAGATTAAGACTATGACAAGCACATGACTATTACAATGCTTTTGGATTTATATCAAGAAATTGTTTCTGAACACCTTGATGTTTTCCTTTCATATTGGAACCATTATCATAACCTTGACCTCTCACATCACCAACTTCAAGAGTAAGAGACTTAAGAGCATCTAACAATTTTTCAAAGAGTCCTAATCCGGATGTGTCATCTACCTTAAGAAACTATAAGAAGTATTCTTCTACTTTTACTTTTTTGTTTGACAGATTTACACATCGAATTATTAGAGTCATTTGCTCTTGATGGCTCACATCCGGTGTACAATCAAGAATGACAGAAAAATATTTTGTCTCTTTAATGACTTTTACAATGGAAACTTGAACATTATGAGTTAAAAAAAGAGATAAACTCATTTTGAATATTATGACCAAGATAATGATGATGGATTTCTTGACTTTGAATGCGCCTAATATGATCTTGAATTACCAAGTCAAATGCTGCAATCATCTCAATGGAGCCTAAGAAATTACCATTGTTATCTTGATAAAGTTTCTCAATTTTTCCTCTAAAATCCAAGTTTCGCTTATCAAGAAATTTCACAACTGCAATGATTCTATTTAAAACAAGTCTCCGACGCTCTTTTTCTTTTGCTATTTCCTTTTGCAGTTCTTTATCAATCGTCAAATTTTTCTCTAATCTAACTTTCGATTCATTCCAAGTTTTCATGTTAGTCATATGATCTACACTTCTTTCATGTTGTTTAAGCCTCTCATTAAGATGCTTCCAATCTCGTAATCCATCATTAGCTAATGAACTTAAGCAAACACCAGATTTAAACAGCTTGCAACAAAAACAGTAACATTTCTCCTCATGTTTTGAACAAACCAACCAATTTCTATCACTAATTTCTCTATTACTCAATTTACTAGAATAATAAGCATTTGAAAAATTTCTAGAGCTCTTATCTAAAGGAAACACAAGATTTAATTCTCTTTTAAACCCTTTTTCAACCAACAAATCTTTCATTGTATTATCAAGGTTAATCCAATACCTAGGATCATATATATCGATGAAAGAGTTTTTTTGTTCATGAACTTCAACATTAGATTCATCTAACACATCATCATGCTCATTCAAATGACTAATACCACGATCACTATCATTAAAATGATCATTTGATTCAACACTATTATCTTACTAGCAGGTTCATGATTTTCATTAGCATTTTTTATCACAAATTTATCCATAGAACCTCTCCGAGATTTTATAAATAATTCTGCTACCTTCCTTTTTTTTCTTTTTTTTTTGACATCCTGAATCACCAGCCATGATTTAAGTAAAATATCAAATAAACAGAAAAATATCACCTTATGATTTCAAAGAAAAGAGTGAACCTGAAATTAGAAAGAAAAAAACTTTAAAAATTTAGTTAGACCATTCACTAAATTATATATATAAACATTGGACTGGAAAAAAATATATGGAGACAAAATATAAATTGTATCATAAAAAAAAAATATTTTCTGAAATATTTTTCAAGTGAAAATTGTTTCACAAAATATATGATGGATCATGAATCACTAGTTTAAAAACAAAATCTTACCAGAGAGACTAGTGATCAAATTAACCTCTTTGATGTAGAAAAAAGTTCTGAGAATCTGAGATGTAGCAGAGGGAGTAAGGAGATGAAATGTTTTGATGTTTTGCTAGAACAAGTTAACAAAGAAAACACAAGAAACCCTAGATAATAATGTGTTGACACTTTATGTTTTGTACTTTAACTATTTTTTTGGGCTTCGTATGTTATAGCTTTATGGGCCCTTGGCCATATTTCAAACCCACGAGACACACTAACTTTGTATCTTATAGTTAACTAAATTTTTTTTTATGTTACAGACAAAAAAATTTTTGGCCCCCTCCCTCATGGGTCCTAAGGCAGTGCACCTTTTGTCTCCCCCCCCCTTGGAGGTTGGAGCCGGCCCTGATCACTAATCTAAAAACAAAATCTTACCAGAGAGACTAGTGATCAAATTCAACTCTTTGATGTAAAAAAGAAGTTCTGAAAATCTGAGATGTAGGAGAGGGAGTAAGGAGATGAAAAGTTTTGATGTTTTGCTAGAACAAGTTAACAAAGAAAACACAAGAAACCCTAGATAATAATGTGTCGACACTTTACGTTTTGTACTTTAACTACTTTTTTTATGGGCTTCGTATGTTATAGTTTTATGGGTCCTTGGCCATATTTCAAACCCACGACACACACACTAACTTTGTATCTTATAGTTAACTAAAAGTTTTTTTTTATGTTACATAAAAAAAATTTTGAGCCCCCATTTTCATGGATCCTAGGGCAGTGTATCTTTTGTCCCCCCTTAAAGCCGGTCCTGATTTTCGAAATCCCTAATATCAAACATGTGTTTTGTTAACGTGTTGAATATATTCACAAATGGGCTTAATCGTAGACTTTATTTATTGTTATTATTAGGTCTCTAAATTGTAAAGTCCGACTCAATGTAAACATGCTTTTAGGCTATTATAATGGAATTCGGTCGACAAAAAAAAAGGTAGTAAATACATGATGGATAACGTGTAATTGTGTCCAGGGTATCGAGTGGTAAGTATTTTTCAAAATAATCTTTCGTTCTGACTTTAAAAATGGCATAGAAAATTAAAGTTGGTGTTCCGCCATCTGAGGATTTTAATGAAAGATCTTCTCGAATAAAGGGAGTAGGGACATGTAAGTGGGGTTTATTTACATTCTCCAGTTTTCAGTCTCGTCCGTTCATTACACCTAATCAGTCTCTAATCATGAATTTACAAAATTTATGGAACTAATCTTTCTTTAATTTTGCTATTAGTTACGAGTAGGGAGTGCAATTTCTCTAAAATAAAAAGCCAGAATTTTTTATTTTTATTGGTACTATTGTGCTAAAATATAGCTATATAATAATATTAAGATATATATTACTATTTTCTTAGTTTTATTTTAGCACAATAGTACCAATAAAAATAAAAAAATTCTGGCTTTTTATTTTAGAGAAATTGCAATCCCTACTCGTAACTAATAGCAAAATTAAAGAAAGATTAGTTCCATAAATTTTGTAAATTCATGATTAGAGACTGATTAAGTGTAATGAACGGACGAGACTGAAAACTGGAGAATGTAAATAAACCCCACTTACATGTCCCTACTCCCTTTATTCGAGAAGATCTTTCATTAAAATCCTCAGATGGCGGAACACCAACTTTAATTTTCTATGCCATTTTTAAAGTCAGAACGAAAGATTATTTTGAAAAATAATTACCACTCGATACACTGGACACAATTACACGTTATCCATCATGTATTTACTACTTTTTTTTTTGCCAATGAAAACTTTGTCGACCGAATCTACACAGTTTGGTCGATGAGGATGAAGGTGTTACTTCGTGTTCATGATGTGTGGACACAATCAAATCCGGTTCAGATGATCAAAAGAAGAACAATGTTGCGACATCTCTTTTGTTTCAATCTTTTCCAGAGACGTTGATTATCCAGGTGGGAGAACGAGCGGCATCAAAAGATATATGGAACGCCATCCAGTCACGACACCTTGGAGCTGATCGTGTAAGGAATGCAAGAATGCAGACGTTGATGACGGAGTTTGATAGGTTGAAGATGGATGATAGCGATACGCTCGATGAATTTGCGGGAAATATATCGGGCTTATTATCTAAGGTAGCCTCGTTCGGAGAAAACATAGAAGAATCCAAGATGGTCAAGAAGTTCTTGAAGGATCTTTCGAGACACAAGTACATCCAGATTGTAGAATCGCTTGAGCAAGTCCTATACCTAAACTCTATGGGTTTTTAGGACATAGTTGGAAGACTTAAAGCGTATGAAGAGTGTGTAGGTGAAGAAACTCAGAAAGAGGACCAAAAACTGATGTTTTCGAATAATGAACAACACAGTCAGAGAAGTTATGAAAGTTTCTGTGGTAGATGTAAATGACGGAATGGTAGAGGAAGAGGTCGTGGTAGGTCACACAACCAAAACCATGTGTCACACACCGAGTATAAAAATTCAAAGAATGAGTGTTCAAAGGTGATATGTTGGAGATGTGTGACAAGCCGGGTCACTATAAAACTGTCTGTCCCGAGAAATCGGTGAAGAATTAAGAAACCAACATAAACGAGTCACAAGAAGCTGATACTCTATGTACACGAGGTGGTGTTCTTGAACGAAGATAAGGTGATTCCAAAGAAGCTTGATATCGACAAAGGGAATGCTAGTGTTTGGTATTTAGATAATGGAGCGAGCAATCACATGATACGAAACAAGGAGTTCTTTTCAAGTTTGAACCAAAACACCAAAGGGAAGGTAAAGTTTTTAATGGATTGTGTGTTGATATCATTGGAAAGGGTGTGATTGCCTTTGTGTGCAAGACTGGAGATAAGAAGGCTCTCAAAAACATCTACTACATACCCGACCTGAAGCACAACATATTGAGTCTTGGTCAAGCAACAGAAAACGATGTGAGGTTAACATGAAAGACGTCTATTTAAATCTCACGTATTCGTGTGGAAGCTTGCTTGTACGTGTTACAAGATCTCCAAATCGTCTCTACAATATGAAGATGAAGATGCTACATGGATGTGGCCTGATCGACTAAGACATATAAGAGATGGAGTATTGAACAACATGGTAAGGAAAGAGATGGTCGTAGGAATACCGTGTGTAACACACGAAGATAGCATGTGTGACGCATGTCTAGCATGGAAGCATATTAGACATTCATTCCCGACTAAAGCCATGTTTCATGCGATAAAACCTTTGGAGTTATTGCATGTAGATTTTGTGGATCAATCACACCACAAACGCCTGCAAATAGCAAGTATGTATTTTTCTTGATTGATGATTCTCTAGGTATATGTGGGTTATACTATTGAAGGAAAAGAGTGAGGTATTCGATCGATTCAAAAGGTTCAAAGAAAGTGTAGAGAAAAAAACCAGGTTAACCATCAAAATCATTCGCACCAATAGAAGAGGAGAGTTTACCTCAACTGAGTTCAATCTATTCTGTGAAGAGAATGAAGTTAAAAGGCACCTTACCGCGCCTTACACACCTCAACAAAACAATGTTGTGGAGAGGAGAAATCAAACTCTGATGGAAATGACAAGAAGTATGCTGAAGGTAATGAATAAGCCAAACTACCTGTGGGGGGGGGGGGGTTGTACCACATTCAACTTACCTCATGAACATAGTTCCTACAAAAGCCTTGATGGATCAAGCGCAATACGAGTGGCTCACATCGAAGAAACCAAAAATACAGCACTTGAGGATATTCGGTTCTGTAGCTCATGCGAAAATCACCGGGCCTTATCTGAAGAAATTGGATGAGAGATCATCTTGGAACTGATTCGAGTTCCAAACCTTATAGACTCTATGATCCTGTCGCAGGAAATGTGATGGTGAGCCGAGATGTGATTTTTGATGAGAAGAAAGCTTGGGATTGGACGTCTACAACAAACCAAGCTGATTGTGAACCAAGTATGCTTAAGCTTCCACATGAAGGTGATACAGAAGAAGGTAATGATCAAGGTGATGATCATGAACATGAAGCTATAAACCAAGATGAGGAGCACATTGGTCACGAAGAGAACCAAGACGGTGGTGGTCAACCATTGGTGACTAGACATGACCGCACCATAACACAACCAAGGTATCTCGATGATTATATGTTACTTACAGACCAAGAAAGTGCAATGTTGTTGCTCACAGGGATGGCAAGCCAGAGAACTATCTTGAGGCTGATAAAAGCATGTAATAGAAGAAAAACTTTGTCTATATGTAGAAGAAGCTAAAGTGGGTTAACATGGAACAGAAAGAGGAGTGAGAGAAGATCACTTAGGCATTTTTTTTACATATCTGTCCAATGTAACAAGTGATTTGTTTATATCAAGAAAATATTTGGATTTCTTTCTTTGTTTAATGATTTATGTCAGAGAAAAAATATAGCAGAGATGGATTCGAGAAGATAAAAAGAGCAGTACGAGATAGGATATTGTTACCAAAATTTGTAAACTTATTATTAAATTTAAATTTTTAGTGGTATTAATTGAGTTCCAACAAAATTGAGTTCCACTAGTTTTAGTAATCACTTGCAACCAGCAAATAGTAGCTTCTTTGCTTCGGAAAGAACAAAGGCAAAAAGAGTGTGAACAATAGTTAACCCGCATAGTTCCTCCAATGCTACGTCTCTCGAAAAGCTTCACGATCTCACGGATTGTGTGATGAACATTAAACTAGTTAAAATCATGGTTAAAGAAATTGGGCAGTTAATTAAAGAATTAAGTATAAAGGGAGATCGAGTAAAGAGGAGATGTATGCTTTGTATGTTGTAGATTGTTGACGCCATGAGTCGCAATAGGGTCACCATCGCCGTGAGATCGTAGTGATTGATCTTCGACATGGGAAGGTGGTTGTGATCGGAACATACAAAGCTTCTCTGTGAATATGTAATTCACATTTCTTACCAAAAGAGGGAGAAAGATGACACTGGGTACAAAAAAATATACATAATTCTGATTTTAATTACATTAGAGAAACCAGAGTTGAAATTAAGGTAAATTGGATATAATTCAATATTAAACTAAGGTTAGTTTACATAAACTTAGATTTCTGTCAAAAATCTGTCACCACATAAAGTATTAAGTTTTCCATAACATAAATTAATAAGCCTGCCACATATTTAAGTCGAAAATGTAACTCTGCCATACAAAAATAAGCCAAACAAGAAAATAAGTAGAAAAAAAAATCTACCATTTATAACAAACTAGATATGGACCCGTGCGTTGCACGGGTTTTATTTGATGTTTTAATATTTATAAAATATATAAAAATAATAATTCATGTCATGTTTTGAGGATTTATTTGCATATGTTGTGTGAGATTTATTTTAAAAGTTAAGAATTTGTTTTTCCATAAAGTTCCAGTTAGTATTTATATTTTAGTCAACACAGATTTTGTTTGATGTTTTAATTTTACAAAGAACATAAAATAATAAATTATTTTATATTTTAGGATTATTTTTGTATATGTTGTGTGAGATATTTCAGAATTTAAAATTTGTTTACCCATATAAATTGTGGTTAATATTTGTATTCTAATAATCATGGCACATAAGTGAATTGTTTTTAACTTCATACTTAAGGCCAGAGAAAATACTCATACCTAAAATTTTAAACCAAGTCCAATTCAAGTTTAAAATTAGAATGAAAAAAAATTGAAAGTTAAATAAAGTCAATCAAGTTAATGACAATATCATATACATATCATACACTTGTTATGTATCAATTCAGTGTTTGTTTTAACTTACTATATGTTATTCTTATTGTTTAAATATATTCTGATGTTTATTGGTTATTTTAGTGAATTTTTTATTGTCACTGTAAGATTTTTTTAACTTTTTATGCATTTGTGACCATCAATATTTTTTGGTTACATAATTTTGAATTTTTAATTATTCAACCATAGAAATAATTTTGATCATCACGTTTATCATTTAATTAGTGATAATAACCATCTATACATGTATCTTATAGCCACAAAAATTATGTGCATGTTGAATGCTCTAAATAACGATTGTGTGAATAACCGTTTATAATAAAACATAATTTTTAACCATAATTTTTATGAAGACAAAAACTATAATTTTGTGATAAATCCTAAAATAAATAAATAAATTATTTTACTATATATTGTAATAAAGTTAAAGAAGACGATCTTAGAGGTAATAAAGAAGTTCTTCTAATTTCATTTTAACTATATGACATTTAATATCATATATATCATTTGGAATTTTTATATAACTTTATAAATTTAATTTCATCCCTAAATATTAAACCCTAAACACTAAATCATAAATTCAGATGTTATATGCTTTTTATGTAGTATTAAAAATGGTATTTAAGTTATAGTATCTCAAACAATTTATTTAGTTTTTTCAGTTTTTGAATTTCTAAATTTTCCTATGTGTATTTAATTTATAGTTATTTTCGAATTACTTGTTTCACATTTCCAACTAACAATAAGACTGTTTTATATATTAAAATTATCTGTTATTAAATAGTTTTCTGAATTCATTTTAATGATATATTTTCATAACAATATTTTAATAAAATGAATTAGAAATACTATATATTAAAACACAGATGTAATAAGATACAATAAAACTTGATTTAAGTTTGACTAAATACATATAAAGAACATTTACGGTGATAATAATAATAATAAATTTTTATCACTAAACACAAAAATACCAAACATCTGTTTGATTTTTGTATGACCAAACACATAAAAAACCAATATAAAAACTAATCACGACAAACTCTTATTCTTTTATTTTTTTGTTAATTTGTTTTTCTTTTTTTTGCACATTTAATTAAATTGTTTTAGTATCATATATGTTTATCATCAAAATCCTTATGTTTTAAATTACTGTTAAATTATTTTTTTTTAAATTTTAATTTTCTTATGATTTAGAAAAAGAAAAAAAAATATTCTACAAATTATTTTATTTATATCTTAAAAAAATAATATTAAGTACTAATTTAAATTTTTGTTTATGATTTTAGAAAATAAAGATTACTATCATACAATCATATACAATTATTTTTTATTTGGAATTTCCAACTATTAGATTACTATCAAATAATTATTTCAATGCTATTAAATGAATTTAAAACTACTATTTTAAAATTCGTATCACTAATATTTTTTCAGTTAATTTTTTAATTAAATAATTTAATAATCAGGCATAAGCATAATGGTACATAAAAATAACAAATTGATGCTGACATTAACTTACCTACAACAGCATAAATAATTTTATAGCGCCAATAACAGCAAACACAAATAAGCATAATAGACACATTAACTTACATATATCAAAAGACTTATTTTGGATTCACCATACAATAGAATTCCATTATTTCATATTTGATATCTTTTAAAAAAGGAAACAAAATCTTGTTAAGCTATATTATGTTTTTAAAAATAAAAAATACAAAAATAAATAAATAATAATAATAATTAATAAAAACGAAAAAATAATTTTTTTAAGGAAAATATTTTAACACTAAACCCTAAACTCTAATCCTAAACCCTAAACCCCTAGATAAATCATAAACCTTTAGATAACTTTTATAAGAAAGTTCTTTAAAAAAATATTTTAACACTAAAAACTAAACCCTAAACTCTAGTCCTAAACCCTTGGGTAAATCATAAACACTAAACCCTAAACTCTAATCCTAAACCCTAAACCCTTGGGTGAATTATAAACACTAAATTTTTAAAACATTATAAGATTTATCCAAATATTTATGATTTACCCAGGGGTTTAGGGTTTAGGATTAGAGTTTTGGGTTTAGTGTTAAAATATTTTCTTTAAAAATAGTTATTTTTGTTTTTATTAATTATTATTATTTTTTATTTATTTTGTATTTTTATTTTTGAAAACATAATATTACTTAATAAGATTCTGTTTTCTTTTTAATAAGATATTAAATATGAAATATTGCAATCCTATTGGATGGTGAACCTAGAGGTTCACTCTAGGGGATGAACCCAAAAATACTACATACAAACACCTAAGTATAACTATTGTAATAACAAACGTATGACAACATGACAAATATGACAACAATAAAAATCATCACCAGTTTAAGCATAAATGAACATAAAAAAAAATTGAAATAATTATTCTACAAATATTATTTGTTTAGGATTTGAAAAAGGAAAACTACTATTAAATATTCTGTATAATTTTCTTCTGTTCAAGATTTTAGAAAAATGATAATTACTATCAAATATGTTTTCCAATTACCATTTCTTCAGGATTTTGTAAATCTTTTTACTAATTTTTTTTACAAAAAAATGGTTTAGAAAAATTACTGTTAAGAATTTCTAAATCTTGATATATGTATTTTGTTAATCATGATTAATTTTAACATATATAAAACTTTTAAACGGAAAAATACTATCAAATAATCTTTTACAGTAATTTTTTATTTAGGATATTAGAAAAGTCAATTAGTAATTGATAATTTATTTTACGAATTTTTGTTTAGGATTTGCAAAAAGGAAAATTACAATTAAACACTTTTTAATTTAAAATATTTACAATTTATGTGTTAAAAATTTCGTTTTATTTTTTAAATCTTTTTGTTTATGATTTGTGAAAAGAAAAATTACTATTAAACACTTTTAACTTCTTTTGTTTTTAGTTTCAAACAATTTTTAGAATTAATATCTTCAAAATTTAGTTTTGTTATCTTAGTATCTCTTATATATTACCTGCGAAGTGATTTCGCCACATGTCATTTCTATAATTAGTTTCACAAAAATAATGTGACATGGATACTAAAAATGATGATATGGCGCATAACAAAATACAACATTGATAATTACATTTAATGGTGATTTATTTTTTTGGTAAACATTTTAAATATGGTAATAACGCATACTTTATATTTAATGTTGATATTTATTTATGGAAAAAATTAAAATATGGTAATAAATCATAAAGCATCTTTAAAATACATATATTGAAATATAACATTACAAATTTTGAAATATTATTTTATTTTATTTTCATATTATACAATTTGTATTATTAAAGTTTTCAAAAATTTCTACAATTTTAAAAAAATATAAATTTCTAGTCCTAAAATCATTAGTTTCTTATATATCTACAAATTTTGTAAATACTGTTTAGTTTAAATTTTTGATAATTATACAATTTATATCACGTTTATTAATTTTATACACATTAACTCAATATATTTGAGCAATATAAATGAATAGAAAAATCTATATATGATTATAATATATATATATATATATATATATATATATATTAATTATGAGATAATTTAACACATGTCACAATCTTAAATATATATTGCCATGTATCGCAATCTTGTTAATTAATAACTTTGAAGAACCAAGCTTTATATAATAAGATCTGATACCTCATTCGCTAGACATATTCTTAAAAATTTGTTTCTATTTATATCGGACAATTAACTCTGCTGTGTAACCAAATCTGACGTTTTAAAGAAATTCTGATATCTTTTCATGGTAGATTTTTGTTTCTAACCATATTTTATAAACAGATTTATTATTCGATAGATTTGTTTTTTTGAAAATAAATATCCCAACGACCAAATGTTAATGACACTTTGGTAATGTTTTTTTTGTTATAACTATGGTCAATAACAATTTTGACCAGAAAAATCTTCTAATATTCTTTTGCAAAATATGATTTATTCTAGTAATAACACAATTTATTTGATTCATTTAAATAAATTGGAGACTTAGTCTTTCACATGATTCGAGGGGACATAGGCTTTGATATTGATCATTTATTTTAAGCTTCGAGGAGACATAGTCAACCATTTGACCTTTCCTTTTTTATTATTTGAGGAGACATAATCTACCATGTTGATCTTTTCATTTTTTAAGGTTCGAGGAGACATAATCTACCATTTTAATCTTTTTAAATTCACTGAGGTAAAACCTACAACGTGTTCGTCGGATCGTAAATACATGACCTATCTTAACAATTAGTTAGGAAAGACAACGCCTATCAGCCCAAAAGTAAATGGACAAGACATAGCCTATGACTTCAGAACAATAATAAAAATTTAATGAGAAAATATATTGAAAACACACACATTAGAGCATCTCCAACAACTCTCTTTATTTTAAAGGAGGAATCCACTAAAGATTAAGGGATAAAAAGATAGGTCTCCAACAATGGCCTTCAAAAGTTTTCTCTCAAAATTTTATATATTACATTTTAGTTCTCAATATTATTAATAATTAACTATAACCACTAAAGTTCTATAAAGAAACTATAAATATACATTTTCAATAATATTTATATAAAATAAAAGGCATCTTCAATAATAATATGTAGTCAAATATAATTATATATAATATAAAAAGTGTCAATAATGTATTTTTAGTTGAAATATTTTATAGAAACTATATCGATAAGTATTAAAACATGATATATAAAAGTTATCATGCAATTGTTAGATTTTACATAATTGTATGGACTAGAGGAAAAAATGAATAGTGTTTAAAGGGATCAACAATAATCCTTTATATTTGAAGTGTCACAATTCACCCATTTAAAAAATAAAATGATAAAGAGCGGTTGGAATGCAAAATTCATGAAAAAATAAAGGAATAAATGGTGGTTGGAGATGCTCTTAAACCTTACCTCTTATGTATAATTTCGTTTTGTATAAGAGTTTCATGCTGATAACATGTTATGAATTATTAGATGATATATATATATATATATATATATACATATATATATTGTTTTGTATTTTTATTTATGTATTATTATATTGTTTGTGTGTAAAGATGACAAAAGAGAAGACTAGTGAAAGCTTTTTATTTCACGCCTAATAATCTTTACAAGAGGAAGATGTACCTATTAATAGTAACATCTCTAATCCCACTCTATTTTTCACTTTAAAACAAAATTTTAGAGTAAAAGTGCTCCAATAGTACTTTATATCTCATTTTATATTAGAATGAAAAATTGGTTTATTCCAAATATAGAGTAACTTGTTTTCTTTTTGTTCATCACTCTATTTTTCACTATAAAATAGAGTACTATGGGAATAAACTCCAATTCTATTATAGAATAACTCTATTTTAAAGTAAAAATAGTGTAAATTATTGGAGATGGTCTAAGCCTTATATGGCTTAGTCATCTTCGCTTTATAAGAAACTAGTGGTGTGCCGGCGCTACGCGCCGGATTCATATATGTTATTATAAAAAATGCTGAGATTTATTTTGTGGCCTTAGTGAAGAGATTATGTTCATAAATTGGACGTTGTAACTATGTTGAAGACAATGATCTTTTCTGATTATTAGTCGAGTAGCGTAAGTGGTTGTTATTAATCGAAACAAATAAAAATATAGTAAAAATTCGATAGACTTTACAAAGTTAATTTAGTAAATACTTAAACATAAAGTACAGTTCATGTTTGTGAATAAAAAATGTAAATAGTTGTGTTTGTTTTGTGATTATGTTGTTTCAAGGAAGATAATATATAGTTTTATCAACTTAAAATAGTAACAATCCTATACAGATCGTTTATATCTTATACACAAAATAGTAACAATCCTAGATTGATCGTTTATATCTTAAACGCCACCATTCTCGTGACGAATTAGATCAAGTCCCGTGAGCATATGTAGATAATCAGAGATACAAAAGGCGAACTTAAACCCTAATGCTTCAAACATAGCTTCCATATGCTCAATATCCTCTGCCGTTGGTCCACCTTCAGGTGCGGTGTTTTTAGAGAACGTTCTTGTCCCGAACATAAGTTTATTGATAGCATTGCCACAGTAGTGTATCAAAGAAATCTGATCGGATATCCAAAGCACTTGAACCTCTTAATCTTATTCCAGCAGCGATTAGATTTTGATAGTGGGTGTTCCTAGTCAAGGATATCAAAGAAATATTTTTCTTTCTTTGAGGTTTCCTCTGCACAACATTACTAAACCACAAAGATACATACCCTTATCGTATTTTCCATAAGCAGATTGGCACAAGTGAGGTGATTAAGTGCTTTGATTGATTTGTGGTGGAAGAAGTACTGATTTATTACCTCACTATTAAGATGAGTTTCAGCTGATAGGTGTTCGATATGGGGGGAGGGGGGCTGGTGTGCGTGGTAGATATTTCTCTTGTAGCCAAGGCTGCCGTGGTTTAGATACGTAACTACTGGCTTTTGAAAATCGCAATGGTTGAAAAAATTAAGAATCAAGAGGTTGCATCAGAACTGTGTAGTGAAAGTATGTAGGAGATACGTAACTACTGGCTTTTGAAATTACACTGCATTTACAGTGTAAGCTAATCATTCAGTTGGGAGGCGTGTAGGCACCCTGCAACGATAAGCTTTAATTTGTAAGGTGGTTATAGCTTCTTAAATCCAATTTTTTTTTGTTATTTTTAGCAGTTTGTTATTTATAAATTTGTCTTCTAAGCGTATAGAATGTGTCAATATAGGTTATACAAGCTCTGAAATGTGTCTAATCTCTTATGAGAGGTGCAAGTGTTCATAATTTTCTATAATTGTAACTTCTTAAATTATTATCAGTTTATTACTTATAAATTTCCCATCTAAAACCTTATATATGTGGCAATCATTTTTTTTTTGAACAGATTTTTATATATGTGGCAATCATAAACCAAAGTGATATAAGCTCCGACATTTGTTTAAACAAAGTGATATAAGCTCTGCTCTTTGTTTATTCTTTTAGAAGTTGTGCAAGTGTTCATTAGCTCTGTAGTTTGTCTAATCTTATATGAGTTATGAAAGTGTTCATAATTTTCTATGATGGTATCTTCATAATTCTATTAATTTGTATTAATTATTATCATTTGTTACTTTAAATTGTGTACTCTAAAACGTCGAAGATGTTGCAATATATGTGATACAACCTATGCACCTTATTTAGTTATAAGCTGTGAAAGTGTTAATTATTTTATATGAAATATAAAGATGCATGAGAGCAAATTTTACAATAAGGTAAAAAAAAAATCTTTACAAAAAGGTGACTGTCGGTTTGATTTCTGAAACCTAAGGTAAGAAGACGACTTAACGGACTGAGAATGTGTGTAAATCTTAAAAAACAAATTCTGAAAGTTGGGTAATACATAAATCATTCTATAACTTGTCATTATATTTTGAAAAGCCCAAACCCATTTTGTCAAAAAAAACTCACAAAATTAGAATGTGACAAACCGAGATGAGAAGAATTAATTTTGTCCGGTTTGATTTCAATTAGTAATTGCTGACATGTCTTTTTTTGCCCCATGTTCTAATGCTGATGTGGAGGCTTGAGAAGTGAGAAAACTCAACTTTATTGTATAAGATAATGACATGTGAGGATCAGAAAGATAATACAAAGAAGGACAACTGTCCTCAGAGATAAATAATCATTATGTTTAACAAAATAGACATTGGCACACTAATATTGGTAAAATAAAATCTATACAATCAAAAAAAATATATATGCAATAAAAAAAAATACATTAGCACATTTCCGAATTATACACACGAATCAACTCGCAACTCTAGATTCAACACAAACAAATAATTTGTTGTACTAACTAGACCCGGCTTCCGTAAGTACCGACTGGTTTTTGGTAACCGGGATGAGAGTACTAATCCTGTACTTTCTTCTCACGAATGAAACTAATGGGGGTGTTATTGGATTATGTATTTATACAGATTTAGATTTCCTAATGACTCTAGTGTTATTCAATTATTACTTTTCAAAACTATACCAATATCTAGTGTTATTGGTTTATGAATTTATCATAAGTTGTTAAAAGTTTATAAAAATCTGGAGTTATTGGATTTGATATTTTACAAAGTCAAGAAAAATCTTGTGTTATTGAAAAGAAATGAAAATAACTGGTTTTACCATGACTTAGAAGTCTGTTGTTATTCGTTTATTGATTCTACATGTTTTTCTTCACAAAATCTGTTTAGCAAATGCATATTGTTCATGTATTCTCATATACTTTTTATAATTTAACCAAATTTAATTTATAGCATTTGAAAACAAACGATACCAAATTTTGGTAGCAACATGTATGTCTTCAGTCACTCATCACCGTAAAGACGGTCGTTACTTCCTCATTCACTCATTCTAATATTGGTAATTCAAACAAAATTTTGATATTAATTACAAAATGCTAACTAATTGCAGATAAAAATGTAGACTTTAATCGATGAGATTCTTACGAATATCAATGATTTGGGAAGTGGACACAAAGGACTTTGATCTAAAACAGAAAAAAAATATTTATATTTGCGAGCTATGAGAAGAAAACAATGAACTGCTGCAAAAATGAAAATACGTAAAGAATAATGGAAGAATAAGAAATAGAACACCAACTTGAAAAATGAAGTGGATAACAACAAATATAACAAAACAATATTTAAAGATGCTCTGTATAAGTCTATAATTATCTTCAGATAAAGAATCAAACAATTTACAAAACTCTTCCACGACATTTTAAGAAAATATAAAAATCTTAATAAATCTTCTAAAATTCAGAAACTAATTAATCTTAAGAAATCATCAAAACTCTTTCTAACTCACAAACTAATAACAGCCCCTAATTCTTTCTATTAATCACTACATGTACCAAGTAAAACAGGTAGAGAAAGGACCAACATCGCCATCGTAATCGAAAAAACACAAATAACATGCACAAAATAAAATAAAAAAGCAACACTACCACAAATAATTCATGATTTTGAAGTTCTTATTTTGTCTTTAAATGTCCCTGGAGCTATATTTCTCGCGAGAAATGGTGGTTTATCCTTCGGTTCTCAGAAAAAGGCAAATGACCAAGGGAGTTGATAGCTTGATGTGGTCTGCGGGCTTCAACTCTAGCGACCTCATTGGGCGGAAGCAACATACGTCAACAAAGTTATTTATTAAAATCTCTTGGGTTTGATTTATGTTCAATTATTAAAATTAAATTCTTCAATTTTCTATAAATTTTATTTCGAAAACGAGAATATAATAGATGAACTCGAGGCAGAAAGAAAGTCCCCTCCCATCGCTTAGTGAATAGTTTATCAAGAACATTTTTCATTTAACATCAGCAACAATTGGGATTCTCAACCAATAAATCTTACTTTATTATAAATATTTTAACAAAATGAATTAAGTTTTATTTGCTTTAAAGAATAAACCACTAAAAACATGACACATGTACAAGTAGTTTTCTCATTCTATTAAAAGTATTAAAATGCTTCTTTTTCTCTTTTGTTCATTTATAACTTCTTTAATATTCTTTAACGATAAGAAACACACTGAGGTACATTCACAGTTAAGAACATCAACACCGGTTGTTTTTTACATGAGTTTCTAGGTATATAATTTATAAAATAATACTATTTTCATTTCATTTTAATTGTCGTTTTAGGTTTTTACACAGACATTAAAAATACATTTAATTTTAAATATTTTCAAAATAAAAACACAATTACTTATACACCTAATCACATTTCAATTAATAGAAAAATAGAAAAATATATAAAGTTAATAAATGCTGCATCGAAACTATAAAATGACACTTATTTTGAAACAACAAATTTTCTCTACAATAACATATAAACTGAAACGGAGGAAGTATAATGTATGAGAGACGGAGAAAAAATAGAAGAATCATATACCCCAGAAGAAGCGTTCTTCAGATGTTGAAAGATTAGAAGTAAACTTGTCTTTACTTTATTGATGCACTTCTATTTTTTTTTTTAAATTTTAATCATGTATTTAATCTGTTATTAATAATAAATATATTAATAGTAAGGTACCCTACTTTAGAAACTAACCAGTAATGATGCTTTAATACTCTAATTGCACTCTAGAATAGAAGTTGACTAGAGGTTGTTATTTAATCAATATTTGTAATTTTGACTTAATTAAGAAGTTGTAGGTATTATTATGATTATCATTTCAAATCATCAATTAGACATTTTGTCACATACATTTTTCTGTTACCAATTTTATATATTTTCAGTTATAACACTTAATTAAAATTAGTGATGGCAAATGGGTCTTCCCGTCCCGGCCCGGCCCATACCGCTGCGGGCTTCACTTCATGCGGGTCGCGGCGGGTCGTCCCGCGAGGTCCCGCGGTCTCCATATGGGCTGTCCAATACCGCCCCGCAAAACTGATGGGCCTTTGCGGTCAAGCCCGCGGGTCTTCATATCCTTGCAGTATTAGTCTTTTTTTTTTTTTTTTTGCAGTATTAGTCTTGTAACAAGCCTCTACACTACATGCAATATAACATAACGGATTTAATTGTGTTTGTAGTTTAGTAAAGATGACTTAAAGGTAAGTAACATGCTAATGATCTGTTCAAAAAAAAAAAAAAAACATACAAATGCAATATTATGGAGTTGGACGTGAAGGCATATGGACTAAAGGCTAAAGTTAAAGGATTGAACTTGAACTTTCATTCCACAGCTACATAATGTACGTAAAGGAAAGATAAGTGAATCAAATGTTTTTCATAAATTCAAAGCGCATAACCAATGTTTAAAATTGTTAAATCCAAATTTAAATAAAACCAAACACCAAGTGAAACTGTGAAAGCTTCCAGTCCAAAAGTAAATAAAAAAAAACACAAAAACATAACAACAAATCACTCTTCTTGTTCTCCAACTTCACCACCCACAATTGATTCAAATGATGGAAGTGTCTCTACTTCCTCATTAACTTCATCTTCTGCAAGTGAGTTACTGAAGTTAGTAACTATATATTGAAACATAAGACTCCAAAATATATGATAATATGAACTTTTTACCATGTTCATAAGCTTCATATCCTTTTAGCCAATTCCTACTGCATATCAGAGCTTGCACATTTTTTGGAAGTAGACGGCTCCTATACTTGTTAAGAACTCGCGATCCAATACTAAATGAGGACTCTGAAGCCACTGTTGTTATAGGAATACTAAGTAGATCACAAGCCATCGCAGACAAGTCACCATACCGATGAGCATTATCTTTCCACCAATTGAGAATGTCTAAGCTCCGAAAACTAGTCATGTCCAAAGGTGGTTCATCAAGATAAGATTCTAGACCTGTTTTTCCATTAACAATGCCACTGACTTTGCGAAATGCCAAAAAATCCTATATAGAAATGAAAAAGTTAGCTGTTATTTTAAATTGAAAACAGAATGTAACTTATGGAAAAAAAAAAAAAACTCACATCATAGTTCTCAAACTCCCCTACTGTTCCAACAGCAGCAACAGTCTGTTGAACCGTCTCTCGTGGCTCTGTGGAATGTGAGTTTAACTTTGATTTTTTGTCGTAGGTTGCATAAAGCTTACCAAGCTTTTTTTGCAACTTCTTCATCTTGTCATCACGTGTACTCATGTCCAGCTTCCCAAAACAAAAATCGATCATTGGAAGCTTCATACGTGGATCAAAGACAGCTGCCATTGCGAAAACAAGACTGACTTCATTCCAATACTTATCAAACTTTTCTTTCATCGGTGGCACCATGTCTCTAACAATGTCATCTTCGCTTTCCACATTCATTTTAAGCCAGTCATGGATCTTCCAAACCTGATAGAAATACAAGTTTGCAGTCGGGTAATGAGAACCTGACATTAAACGTGTGATCTCAGCAAAAGGCCTCAAAAAACGGCATATTTTCTCAGCTTGTGTCCATTCTTGGGTTGTAGGTGCCGTTTTATAACCTCTCTTATCAAATGTCTCCAACTTAACAAATGCTTTATGATACTTGATAGCTCTATCAAGCATAAAGACTGTTGAATTCCATCTTGTCGAGACATCCATTAACAGCCCCACATTCTCCTCTATACCCGCAGCAACAACACATTTTTCAAACAATGTTTCACGAGTTTCAGAAGCTGTCACATACTTAATACTCTCTCTTATTTTGTGCAAAGAGCCTCCAAGTACCTTCAAACCATCTTGCACAATGAGATTAAGTATGTGAGCTGCANTCCAAAGTGAGAGAAAACACCTTTTTCCCAATTCCCCACTCTTCCAGTGAGTCAAGAAACTGAGTCGCAACATTCATACCATTATGTGGTGGTGGTAGAGCACAAAACGTTAGGATCTTGCTGTTCAACTTCCAATTACGATCAATGTAATGTGCCGTCACACACATGTATCCTTCACGTTTCAGAGACGTCCACAAATGAGAGGTAAAGGAGACTCGTCCAGGAAGACTCTCTAGTTCCCTCTTCAGTGTCTCTCTCTCACTCTCATACAATCGATACACATCTGCTTTCGCCGTGTTTCGACAAATGAATTTGACATCAACATTCAAATACTTCCATGTCTCTCTCACCTTTTCATACTCCACATAAGAGTATGGTAGATCATGCTGGACGATTGTCTTAGCTACCATCTGCCTAAAAACAGTATGATCATACTTGCGGGATTGTACTTTCCCCTCGCCATTGAGTTGTTTCTGGTTTGGAATATTCCTTGGATACAGCCTACATCTATCACGATGCCTTCTGAACCCAGTTGTTCCATGAGAATGGGAATGCCATGCATACTCATTCTTGCAGTGATTGCATGCAGCTTTCATCTCTCCATTGGGTTTAACAACCACTTTAAAATCATCCCATACATCTGATCTCTGCCTAGCTTCCCTATTCTGAGAATCGGTTTCAACATCATCTAGTTCTTCTTCATCGAACTCATCATCAAAATCCGGAATCTCAGGTTCGCTCTTCTTCTTCTTTTGCCACTGAGTAGACGCAGCCTTGTACCTCTTCCCCTGAGTCATTGCCGTTCGTCTCCCACCACGGATCACAGCTTTCATAGGGACAGAATTCTTCTTAACTCGCGCCTGTGAGGGCGAGCCAATGGTCCCATCAATAGTTGACTGGAACATTGGTCTCTTTGAGGCTGTTCCATAACTGGTTTGTCTGCGACGCTGGCTTGGCTGGTTTTGTTGAGTAACTTGGGTTGGTGGAGTTATTTCAACAGCAGAATCATCTTCATCATCTTCATCATCGTCAAGATTGAGAAGCCTTCTTTTGCTTCCTTTGCTTCCTTGCGTGTTTTTAGGACTACCGGCATCATTCTCAGCTTCTACTGCATATCGTGCTAAGAGTTGCTGACTCTCGAGGTCAATGGAATCCAAAGGCTGGAAGTTAGTATCCATCTGGCTGTCTCTGTCGGTTCCCATGGCCTCTCAAATCTCAATTCTCTATTAGGTTTTTTTTCAACTTCCGGAGCACACAATATGTCGTGAGACTTAGTTCCGTGAGTCTAGGTTAACTTTGTTAGTTTTTTTTTAAAAAAAAATCCTAATTATTTCAATTAAAATTTGTAAAAATAGATATTTCCAAATTTTGCAGCAAAAACAGTAAAACACCACGTTCTCTAACTCTAAGGCTTAACAAGAAAACGAATTCAAACAAGAAACCTAAGGCTCAGAGTCTAAGCTAAACAAGACAGCGAGTTCATATTTCCTAACTCCTAAGTCCTAAGCAAGAAAACGAATTCAAACATCATAGTGGTCTTAAGCTAAGCAAGACATCAACTTCAAACAAGATATTCATCTAACTGTAACTTATCTCCAGACTCTAAGCTAATCAAGACATGCCTTAGGATAATTTTTATCAATCAGTTAACATAATACTAACATTGTAAATTTCTTACTAAGTTGAGGTCCTTACGTGCCTTGTATTGAGTCAACACCATAACCTGTCGCTGAAGATCCCAGCAGATGGTGGAGGATCGGCTTCTTTGACTTATTTTTCTTCACAAGAGCCTCCTCTGCTTCATCTTCATTCTATTCCTCCTCATCTTCCTGCTCCATGGTAATCATATTCTCTTCTGTCTCAGCCTCGACCACTGTGTTTGCTACAGCTATCTCTGCTTCCACCATAATAAACCAATCATCTTATCTTACAAACGTACTAACATAGGAATACATGAACATATGTGATATGTAAACGGGAAAAAGAAAACCAACCTTCTCCACTAAAGCATGTGTCGAATACAAGACCTGTAAGATGCTACTTCAAGAAAACCTGCAATAGAAAAAGTAATGATTAAATGAGACTCTACTTCACAAAAGGACATCAGTTTCCATGTCGAGGAATGTACCGCAGAGATGAGCTGCCGTGTCTTCACGTCATACACCCGTAAATATCTGTCCAGCCCTGAACAGTTCAATATTACAACACACATATGAGACTGAAACGCATATGGATTTTCGAAATTATGTGGAGAATACAATGAATCTTATTACCGCAAGAAGCTATTACTTGATCTTATGCTTCCAGAACACTTCCCCAAATAGTTTCCCAACAGCTTTCCTGCAACATAGATGATTGATTTAACACTTGTTTGATACAGTAACATTGTTGTTAATGATACGCTTGCAGAGAGAATCAACGAACCTGTTCGTATATTAAAAGCAGTGAGGTCAGCATAAGCATTCCCGACATAGATAGTGTGACGAACAGGACAGCGAGGTCAGATATTGCTGTAATAGCCATCTCATGGAAATCAAAGGACCTGACAGGTCTACGTTGAGCAGCAACACCATAAAGACGAACCAGAACCATCAACGGGCAACATGCATGTCCGATCTTTCAAGATTTGTTGCTCCCTATGTCGGTGGAGGTCACCTCCGTTATCGCCTTTCACTATCTCTCTCTTGTTTTTTTTTCAGGTGAAAACACAAAGCACAAAAGAAGAGAAGACTCTAGACACGCGGATTTTTCAGTGCCCCGCGGGCTGATTACGGGCTTTCCCGCATTAGGCCCATTACCGCACAAGCCTCTCCCGCTAGACCCGCAATATTACGGGCTTCTATATAATCGGCCCAATACCGCCCCGCAGTGGGCCTTTTGCGGGCAGGCCCGCGGTCCAAGTCATTGTTTGCCAACCCTAATTAAAATATGACAAACTAATAACAAAAAAAAAAAAAACAGCAGTAGTATTCTACAATTTCTCTCAGCTGTGCGCCTTTAAAAATCACTCGGCTGATTATATTTACAAAGTATTCCATATATGTGTCGGGAAAAAGAATATCATCATATCTCATCACTAGTAACAAAGCTAATATCAAGAAGTTACCGTTGGATGTCAACAAGCATGCCTTAGCCACTCACAAAAGTATAATTACCGTTGGCTATTGTGTCGGTACGGATAGATATGTGGTCTTAAGTGTACAGAAAATAAACGAGGAATTGAATAGATATTTTCAAAACTGTTGACAATGTATATGTATATATATATATATAGCTCATGCATGAAAAAGTGAATGGTACAAAATAGAGCAAATCTCAATAAGGGAAAGACAACTATTTTCTTAAAAATATAGAGGAAAAACACAACAATGAAAAACCAGAATAGGTCATCGTAACTAAAATCAAAGTTGAAAGATTAGTCAAACGAAAAGAAATGATGTTGATGTCTAGTTAAATGCACCACAGTCATGACGGATGTTTCCATTGTGGCTGTTTTTAACTCCAACGCGGCCGAGCTTGGTCATGGCTGTCACAAAAGCGCGGTTGAACGCTTGAGAGTCTTTGGCCCAAGCATTAACGGTGGGCCTTGAGCGACCGTCCGTGTAGAGAACTTGATCGGAGGTGAAGAGACCTTTTCCTTGTTGAAGATTCTTGTAGTAAACATTGTCAAACGTTCTGGGCGTGACTGGATCCATGTTGATGGCGATTCTCGGGTCCACATTTTTAGGACAAGCCATTTGAAGCTCCTTACCGTATGTCATGTTTAGGGTTGGGTCAACGGAGATGGTACTGTTGAAGTTGTAAATTTTGTTGAAGACCTTGCTGCAATGTGCGAATCCAAGGGTGTGGGCCGCTATACATTGTGAATGTACGTATCATTTTGATGCAGATGCATTTTGGTGCTATAAATAGGCCATACTCGATCGATACATGGAATGTTATATGTATATTATATAGTTTTACCTGAAAGAGCGATCATATCTTCTTGGGTAAGATTGTTTTTCATGAAAAGAGCATTAAGTTTGTTTACGTTGTCGGAAGGTCCCAGCAAGTTCCCTTTGACGCTAGAGGCAGTTGATACCAATCCGTCGAACCTACCAAGTTCAACTTCATAGAATGGTCCTCCAGCCTACACATGCGTAAAACCTTGTTTTCATACAATATTCAACAAGCAATGCAGTATACTTAAGAGATTTTTTTTTTGGCCGCTATGAATAATTTGTATGAAAAATGGTAGATACTGAAGACTTACTAAAATGGGGTTAAGATTTATTTGGTTACAAAAATAGATTTTTTAATTACTCACAACAACAACGACATCTCGGGCGCCCAAGCTTAGAATGTCAGCACAAGAGACCTTGTTGCGGCAGCGAGGGTTAGCGTCAAGGGCTTTCTTAGCTTGGATGACCACATCACATCCATCCCCAGCCAATGAAATGTTGTCGGGATAATCTTTCTTAGCTTGGATGACCACATCAAATCCATCCCCGGCCAATGAAATGTTGTCGGGATAATCCTTCTCCGCCTTGTTATTAGGCGTGGATTGGCAGGGATGCTGACGAATGTTTCCTTAACTTTCATTTGAACAACATTTCTAACAATTTGTTCGACGTTGGGGCAAGTTTGGGAGTAGAAATTGCGGCTTAGTTGCGCGGTGGTTTCAGGGAAGGCAAAGATAGTGAGGCATAGAGCCACGACAAGAACCATACTGAAGCGAGTCATGTTTAGAACAGGGTTGAATAAAAATTCAGTCAACACAAGTTGCTTTGAATTGATGATGGAAAAAGTTGCAAGATAAAGGGTCTATATAATGATGGGTTGAAGAATATATCATATTATTCAAATTTTAAATGCAAAACAGCAAAGAACATCCATTTGTTTTATTTTAGACTTTTGAAGTAATTATTTGATTTTAGATTAAATGCATCACGCCATTCCCTGGTCATTTTCATTCATATTTGTTAACATGATGGAATTAATTATAGTACTTTAAGGAAATATTTACATTACGGGTCACTTTCCTACTTACTAATATCATATGAGTCACTTGTTTATACTGAGACACTTTCCCTTAACCAGAACATCAAAGTGAACAAAACTGACCTTTTATAGTTACATGTTCCCTAACTAAACAAATATTTAGGCGGGACTGCTTTCTAGCCGTAGATTCATATTGCCATTGTGTGGCTCAGATTCAGGGTTCTACATCTGGACGGGACAGATATCTGCCTCGTTTTGTTGCTGTCCGATCAGCAGCTGTAACTTTTAGATCGATGGCCTCGATTTGTCCTGGTTCTTTTACTTTCATCTTCTCCTCTTTCATCTTTACCGAGCTCACCTTTTCATCATGTAGATCGAAGTTTCCACAGGAGAAGACACAACACTCTGGTTAATCACAAAATCAGCAGGTTTTGTCATCTTCATAACCTATTAAACTTTGCTTATTTTCTTATAATCCATCTTAACTGATAATCCTTTTTTTTTTTAATTTTCAAGTTCTCTCCAATGGCGGAGCATTGTATGGTTATCGCCAGGGAGTGGGTATCCTCCGCTGACCGGAAATGGTTTTTCACGGTTGACCCATATAATATGTCAAGAATTGTCCCGCTTCCTTCTGATATATCACTGTCTCAATTATTGGCCAATGTTTTTTTCCGAATTTTTCGGGACTTCCAACGCCCTACGCACCCTACGCACCGCTGCTCTTAGCTATTGGCCTCCCAATACGAAGGATCTAGCTACCGGCCTCACCACACCTCCCATCATGCTTACTAACAACGGTTTTGTGTCTTACTTTTACCAGCATCTTCAAGCACAAAAGGGAATTAATTTGTTCGTCACCTTTGACGCACTGCGGCCAACAAATCAGATGAGCCAAGTTGATGAGAATCATCTACCCTTCACCACTCCTAACCAACCTATAAAAAATTCCCACATACCTTTTCATACATCCTCCTCAGCTCACCCTTCAACAGCTCGGTCTCATATACAAAACTTCTCTTTGTTCGGCGAGGATGACCTCAATGATGAGATGCCTAAACCACCTACTTCTCACTCCACTGGTTCCTCTAAAATCCACCGCTTCTCGCTCCAAGATGAAACACTTTCATGTGAGGATGAGATGCTAGTAAACATGTTCAAAGAAGACGCAGACAACATACCTAACAATTGGATTACTGATGAGGAGGACGAAACTGCTTCTAAGTTTTCTCAGCCTCCTGACATTGGACATGTTCAGCCGCTTGGATATGATGACGAGTTTGGTCCCCATTACTTGATGACCATCTTGGTGGTTCAGATGCGGCCGAGGCAATGGCAGGTATCAACGTACCTAAGACTGCTCCCTATATGATCCACTATACCACCGGTGATGCATTTGACCACACCGTTCTTGTTTCAGGTGAGATGCCACCTTATGCCAAACTTGAAACAAACACCCCCTTTGTACACCGAAACAATTGTACCCTTGTACAACATACCAGAGATACACCTGTACACATAACTTCCCGGTCCACGTGTACACCTCTGTCCTCGTTCAAAGAAACACCCCAACCAGCCCCTCCCACCCCACCGCATCGTGAGACCCGTCCACTATCAAAAAAATGTACACATATCCTCTCTTCTCTATACAAGGATCACTTATTCAAATGGGTGGAGGAAGCCATGCTTGAAGAGTTACAAGATGGATTGCCTAAACTTCGTCTCCATGAAACCGACATAGCAAGTATCAAAGCTGAGATTCAAGAGCTGATGAAGATTTGTTTGACCAACAAACAAGAAATCCAAAAGAACAAACTTCTTATCAAAAGCCTTCTCCTTGGTTCTTCTCTTCTTACCCTAGGATTGGAGCGTATTTACTGTACTAGTCTTTTTAAGCATCCACTCAAACTCTTCTAATCCGTGATGCATTAATATGTTATTACCCTCTAATGTATTCTATTATGCAAACTCTTGTTTTGTATACTATATCATGTATTTACTCAACCTCCCTACGTGTTCCAAAAAATTGCCAACTAACTACGTGTCCCAAAATAACCCATATATTCTGTACTACTATGAGTTTTTAGGGACAAATGTTCGCCTACAAAATCTGCTTACCCAAAAAATTGCAAACACAAATCTACTTACCTGAAAAAAAACCAGATAACCCATAGCGTACACACAAATACATCATAACCGTGTTCAAGATACTTACATAAACCAATACATCATTTCATACACATAACACTTGTCTTAACAATACACCAAACTTGTGTTCAACAAACAACCATCAGAAAACAAAGAGACCACCTTTCAAGTCCCCCAAAAGTACACCATCACCACAAGCTAACCACTTTAACCACCAACGTAAAGAGGTACAACCCAATCTTTGTAGATATTCATCACAAATTATTTTCTAAACCGGTCCACCAAACTGTCATTTAAGTCACCAAATCCAGGTTCCTCCACACCGCTAGCATCTAATTCCATAAACTTCATGGCCACTGGACCGCAATCCCCACTCCGCCTGTTCACATACCCACCTTCCATCCTCCCCACCTCAAATGGTTCCAGCCCATGGCCCATCAGATACTCTGGTGCACACACCTTCCTCACAAGGAAAGGTAGCATCTTCGTCATAGGCTCCATCAATGCTTGGACTTCTTCCATACTTTTCAGCAAAGGGTTCGGATCATAAACCATTACGCTCCATTCAGATATGCTGATTTGCAATCCCACCCAGTGACGACCTCCCCATATCATAGGTGTGTACAGCCTCTCAACATCTACCCCAAGTTTCTGACCTTCTTTAGTTAAATACCTGGCCAGCTTCTTATCAGCCACCACTCTACTTTTGTACCTCGCTGCCTTAAAAGACCTAGCTTTCCTTGACAGATGCTCTACAAACCATGGTGCAAGAAACATAGCCCGGTTCACTTTCAGGACCTCCAGATGCCTCTCAACCACATAATCCACAATGGCCTCCACATGCTGTCCACAAAGTACAATCATTTAAAAACCATTCACCATATGATAAAAATAGACACAATTCTACTTGCCAAACTCGACACCCATTTGCAAGGTGTAGCCAGGTCCAAGAAAAAGCTGTTACTCAGATCATACTTCCTAGCATCCAGATGCAAACTGCGTCCCCCACCACAACTACTTATTAGTCATCTCAAACAATTATATACTACCTAATACAACTAAATTACTGCTTACACTTGAATATTCGGTATTAGGACTTTCTGAAAGAACTCAAAGTCCCGTCTTCCACATTCGGTAACATTGTTTTAACACCATACCCTTTCTTTCTCATCAGTAACGCTGCCAATTCAGCCTCCGATTCTACCGGTTTATGCTTCTCACTCCGTGGACATGGTGACGAGTCGCTACCACAAGCCAAAATTTCTTTCTCACCACACAATTCACCCTCATCCCCACTTTCTTCACCCGCTTCTCTTTCATTGACATCCGCCAGACCATCCTGTACACCCTAAAAAAAAAATACACATGTACACATCTTACGAACTACTAACACCGCTTGCGTACAATAATTAAAAAAACATACTACCGCTATTTGTGTAGTAAAAATTCACCTGCTCATCAGGAACAATATCCTTGTTAGATTCTCCCTCCTTCAAAACTCCCTACAGTTGGTCCATCCCCAATTTTTTCTACAAAGCACAGAGTTCCGTTACAACCACAATACATGAACCACAACAAATCAACTTACCAACAACACACTTACCTCTTCAATTTTACTCTCACCTGACTCAGCAACTCCCCTCTACGTCAATTGCCAAAAACAGTATTAACAAAATTTATCAACGCTATTTAAACAACTTGTGGAATCACCGTCAAAAACCATTAAAATATTACCTCCTCACCACCTTCTCCGCGCACAATCTCTTACACCAGTATATTCAGCGCAACAAAATCCTGAAAAAAACACCGTCAAACACACTGACCACCCAAAAATGTCAACAAACATATAATCTTACCTTATTCGACTCCAAAAGCTCTTCCTCATCGGCCTTCTTAACAACACTACCATCACTACTACCCTCGTCCTCAGTAACATACAAAGTTTTGCTTGTGGTCCCTTGGTAAACTACCCCGCTACCTACGCCTTCAATCCCCTTCTCTATCCACTGAACAGGTACACCATCGCCTTCTTTCAAGGGCACCAAAATCTCTGGAGACCCCTCAGATTCACTTTCCTCATCATCTCCTTCGCTCTCTTCACCATCGCCTCCTGCCTCATATGCTTCACTCTCTTCGCTAACAACACCCTTACCATGGCCTTCGCTCTCTGCACTAACTACAGCCTTATCCTCATCTTCATCACCAATATCCTCATCCTCATCTTCATCAACATTGACTCCCACGTCCTCATCGCCAATATCCTCATCTTCATCAACATTCTTTCCATCCTCGCTCTCTTCATTTCCATCATCACTAACAACAGCCTCACCATCACCTACTCACCCAACCTCTGTGAACAACGTACCGGTCAATTCAGGATCTCCCTCATCGGCAGCCCTACGCACTCTCCCCTTAGCAACTCTGTAACTCCACCTAGGCGTAACTGATGCCTTGCGCCTGGCCCTTTTTAGGTCTTCCCGACACTTCATCTTACCTGTAATTTTATCTAACTTATCCACACGTTCGTCAAGTTTTTTGTATCTCTCATCTTCCTCAGCCTGCGACCTCCGAAAGTACACACTCACCCTCCTTTGCTTTAACACGGGGCCTCCCCCGATCTTTACATCACCACACGGTCTCCTCTTTTTCTTCACGTTTGGCTTTGTTTCATGGATGTACAGGTCATCTGCACCATCACCACCCCCCCCCCACTCGTTTTTTTTAAAACTTGTGTCCCCCTTCAATAAGACCTAACATATAATCGACCTTCTAGTCACCAATATCATCATCTCATGTCCCCCAACCAGCTGGTTGGCCCACATCAGCATCCATCATAGGCTGAACAGTCAGCTGAACACATGTTCCCTTATTTATCGTGTACAGAAATACCATCATTGACATTACCTCTGAGTCATACTCAACACTCAACACAGCGGCCAAAGGCAACCGTGTTTGTTGTGGCAATTTCGCACAGTGTATAAGCTTCAACTCATCATCACCACCTAACCTATCAAGCAGCTTCGGTATTACTTCAAAAGCGGTCAGCTGCAATGCCAAAGGGAAACCCGCCCTTTTCAAAGCTTTTTTGTCTCAAACTCTTGCAAAAATCCCCATTGGGATCATCACATTTACCAAGCACCTTCCTATCAGGTTTGATAGTACTCACAGCCCACCAAAAAGATTCACGCCCCCACTGGAAAGAGAGGAAATCCTTCAGATTCTCCAAAAGTTTCACATGTTTCAATGTTGGCCTAGGCGGTTGCTTTGCAGCTATAAGGACACCATCAACTATTATTATCAGACACAGCTTCAACCTCCTACCCCGTGAAATACTTTTGTCGTTTTTAACCATATCTACAACCTGCGGGATTATTATATCACGCCTCCCATTAAACAACTTGTCCCAAAAAGCATAATCATCCTCCTTCACTGGCGGCTGAAAGTCTACAACATACCCTTCTTCGAACTCTCCGCATGGCAGCCCCGTAACTCTCCCAAACTCAACCAACGAAAACCTCAACGGATTTCCCCCAAACACAGGCCATAATTCATATTTTTCCGCGTCACTACCTGCCTTGTAAGCAAGCCGTGGACCAGTTTTGATGACTGAGCGCACCTCCGCACAGGAAAATTGAACAAACTCCCAAAACAAGAACCTAGAACTCGTTCCAACTCAGGCGTACCTTCCAGCACGTCTCTCACTACAACAAGGTACTCGAGGGTAGAATAGACGTTTATCCTTTTACTAGGATAATGGTCGGTTGCAAAAAGCCTCTCCGGTAACAGATTATCCGGCGATTCCACCGGTATTTCTTCATCTGCGTCTAAATCGATGTACAAAAAAATCAATACAACACTTTAAGATCTACACTGTAATAAAAACTCAGGCTACCAATTACCCAGTGCTATCTCTTTCCCTGCTCGTTTATGTCTTCCCGACATCTCACTCGATTCACTACTTTGCGACTGACCTCTAAATTTTTCTCTACAAACCTTTGCTCTTCTTCTGAATATTTCTCTGCAAAACGTTTGGTCTTCCTCTACGAAACCCAACTAGTTATCAAAAACTCTTTAATGGCTTCCTCGGTACCGCTTCTAAGCCAAACGAAAATAAATGAATTTGAATTTCAAAAAAAAATCAATTAACTAACTAGAAAAATAACAATACCCAACTAAGCCCGTTCTAGTTACACTTTCTAAGGCCTAAAACGTCTTCAACCACAAATTAAGTGTCTCAGGTGTCTAAAGTGATCCAGAGTGTCACACAAACTCAATAAGTGACCCACGACGTAAATACCTTTACTTTAAAAAACTTTTTACATGAGTGGAAAATCACAGCCGAGTTCCTTTTTTCTGGTAACACACCGCAGAATTCCTTAATGAGGACAAAAGATCAATGGATCTTCTCTTCCGGCAATCACTGCCATGGTTTTTTAGCTAATTCATTTGTGAGAAATTTCCTTTGTTGTGTGGGGTTTACGTAATCATTTATTCTGTCCTCTATTTCTTTCCTTAAAACAGAGTTTTTCAGTATTGTGTTTCCTTATTTGTCTAAACTCTTTGCCAAGTTTTTCCTTTTCTGATGGATTCTCAAAAAATCGTTGCGGAATTTTGCGTTATCAAAGGAAAATTTTCACCAATCACCTTAGACCTCTTACCTCTGATTTTTCAGCTCCGCCTCTTCTCCTCTGCAGCAAAGTTTCATAATCCTCTGATATTGGCTGATATGTTACACAAAGCAATTCAATCGATGTCTTTGGAAGAGGAGGAACCACTAATCCTTCCCGACAGCCTGAGATTATGTGTGTACGATGATCGGTGGTTTAAACCTCATGGACGTTTGTTAAATCCCGATTGCCAATCAATGGCACGTATGATAGAGTACATGCCAACAACTTGGAGAGTGTATGGCAGGGTGCGTGGGATTGTGTTGTCTTGTGACTGTTTTCAGTTCGTGTTCCAACGAGAAGAAGATATCAGACGGTATTGAATGATAGACCTTGGTCCTACAACCGCTGGGCCATGATCATTGATCGATGGACTGCTAATCCTCCTGAGGATTTCCTTCAGACTATGGAGTTATGGATCTGTATCCGTAACATTCCGGTGAATCTGTTCACTGTTCATGATGGATACGATGTTTGCATTGGCCAAGGAGGTCAGGCAAGTGGTGGAGATAGCTACGATCAAAAATTTTCTCATACCAAAGACTAAATTCGAGCTAAGATCCTCTTTAATGTGGATAATCTAGAAAAGGCTGCTCATAAACTGACGGTTTCCAAGGATAAGACATGGATATCCTCTTTAATGTGGAAAAAGGTATCCATGTCTTTCATTCCGTCTCACACATGAAAGAATTCGGAGCCCTTTGTTGAGGAAGGGTGGTAACACAAGCAATTTTGTGGCGCAAGATTCTCATTCCTTAAGTGTTGTTCCAGTGCCAAGGTCACTGATTCTTCGAAAGCAGAGATTAAGGAACTTTTACGTATTGATCAGGAAGGTGGTGAAGGGTCTTATCTAGGACTTCCAGAGTGTTTCAGCGGGTCGAAAGTTACACTTTTAAACTTCATCAAAGAGAAGCTTCAAGGCCGGTTGCGTGGATGGTTTGCCAAATCCCTTTCACATGGTGGTAAGGAGATCTTGTTAAAGTCAGTATGTTTATATCTGCCATGCTATGTCATGTTTCAAACTTCCAAAGGACGTATGTGCTAAACTTACCAGTGCAATGATCGAATTCTGGTGGAGCAGTGGTGATAACCGAAAGAAAATTCCTTGGGTGGCGTGGCAAAAATTGTGTAAAGAGAAAGAACTTGGAGGTTTGGGCTTTCGAGACATTGAAAAATTCAATCAAGCCTTGCTAGCCAAACAAGCTTTGAGAATATGGTCTGCGCCAAATACATTGTGGGCTCGACTACTCAGACATCGATATTTCAACCGCTCTAGTTTTCTGGAGTTCAGCGTAGGAGCTAGACCTTCTTTTGCCTGGCGTGGTATGTTACACGGCAGAGATCTTTGGAAACAAGGTCTTCTCAAATCTGTAGGTAATGGAGAAGAGACCCAAGTTTGGTTGGATAACTGGTTGCTGGTGCCAACGCCTCGTCCTCCTCGGTATCGCCAAGACGCTTTTGTTGTTCTCACGCTGACAGTGTCCGATCTTGTTGATGTTCAGACAGGCCTGTGGAACCGAGACAGTGTACAGCAGGTTATTTCAGTTTCCATGATTTTTATCAACAAAAAAAAAAAGCACAAAACATAATGACCACCGCCATTTATTGCCTTACTTGCTTACATCTGCTGAAGCTAAAGTGGATTGCCGAAAAAAGAGGTAGTAAAACCGTAAAAGTAATATATATATATGTTTGTTCTTGTTATTGATTTGAATAATTATGAGTAGCTACATTGCCCTAATGTATGGCTAATCGAGTAAATGGAAAAAACGTGACTTGCTGCAACTCATTTCGAGTTGGATGGGGCAGGCGGAACTAGGCGATAATTAGATGAGGCAAGTGCCACATACAATTTTTTTTAGTTTTAAAGTTTTATTGAAAATTAGAGAGGTGAATTAGTGTAGTCGCTATATGAAAAAAGAAATGAAGCATATGATTATATAATAATTATATTGTGGAAAGTGACATTTTATCACAAAATTGGACAAACGGATCTTTTGACCATAGGCATACATTATAAGCTAGGGTTATTTGTGAAATAGCTAAAGAAAGAATGATAATTAAATTTTTAGCAATAAGGTAGAGAGATAAGAAGAGAAAAGAGGAGAGAAGATATGATTTTGGTTTGTTCGTGAATATTTTTTTTGTGGATTATTAGGTGCAATTTCGCTACAATACAAAACTACTATATTGTTACATATATTTGTGAACATCATCTTAAAGCTATTTCTGTATTTTGAAGAAGTATACGTAAACTGTAAATAATATATGTAAAATGTTTAATGTAAAATCAAATTAGATACATTAAAAAGTATCATTCTGACAACTCTGATATTATCAAATGACAAATTTTTTACATAAAATATTATTTAAAGTCAAGACGCTTAAAAAGACCACTAAACTTATTTGAACCATGAAAAATGAAACAATCACCCGTTCGGATGTACAAATCAAACTCTAGTCATTATTGTTATATATGAGATACTCTCTATAGTACCTCAATCAGGAAAAACATCTTTAATATTGAGTTTTTTTGTCTCAATGTAAATTTATATTCATAAATAACTTCGATATAAACAATTCAACTACAAGAAAGACAACCATTTTTACAATGAAGTAATCTAGTATTATCTTGGATCACTTATAAGGACCCAACACCACCTAATATCCTCATCCCAAGTGAGAACAAAATTATCCCATAAACCAGACATCTAAGCACCTAATTCGATAGCATGATATAAAGATATTACTAGCACAATGATATAAGCCTGGTTCGAAATACAATTATGAACCAGGCATTGATACCATAAGATCAGAATAGAGTACTTGTCCCAGCAGCATCTACACTATAGGCACATTTCCAAACTACATTCATATATTCCCCTGAGAACCGAAAGACAAACCGCTTTCCACTAGCCGTCGATCTTATCCTCCGATTGTCTCACCACCGCATAGAGAGAAAGATCCGTGGTGGAGGAGGCATTCCGCGTGCTACCACCGTAATAGAGTCGCCAGAAAACTGAAAGAGAAAACCAGATACGACTCGCCCTTTAGCCTTACAATTTGACTCGTTCCTCTTCCGTCATCCCAAAACTCTCACTGTTACTCTTGAAGAAACCGGAAACCAACGCCGTTAAATCATGTACAAGTCTCCGGTTAGATCACGAAAACCAAAAATAACAAGTAAAGAGATAAAAGGTAGACCAGTGGACAGAGAGGAAAAAATAAGAGAGTAAAGGGAAGGTGTTGGCGAGCCTCCGACACCAACGGCAGGGATGGATTTCCTTACTTTGAATGTAGAAAGAGGTACGAGTTTTTTTAGAGAAAATTATGTCAATAGATTCACTGTTGGGTTTCTTACTCAGTCTTCCTAGAGTGGTGTATTTATATTTTAAGTCAGTTCATATAATTTAAAAATCATATTTTAAAAATCTGTGCCATAAAAATGTAGGCAACTAACAACATAGTCTCTCAGCATTTTCTCAATGTTTGTTGTTTGGAAACCGCTTCTTTCTTCTCTCACATTTTCTCTTCTACTTTTCTTTATTCTATTATTTATTTTGCCAAAAGAATCTCTTAAGATTCCACCACTAATGGTGTTATAATGATGCTTTAAGTGTTAAGAAAAACGATATTTTTATCTGTAATGTCTAGAAAAAAACATTGTGCAGTGATAACGAAGTGAATCCTATGCGAACTGCAATGTCACTAGAAATCTCTTGAGAAGAAATCCTGAATCCAGTTGGATGAGGAAAGAAAAAAATATATATTTGATTTGTACATTTAATAACAAAAGAATGCAGATAGATAAATCGTTCACTAGTCCTCCCCATGGCTAAAGACTAGGTTTGGGCGTTCGGGCTCATCGAATTCGGTTTGGTTGATTCAAATTTTTGAAATTTCGATATTATGATCATAAGTCCCATTCGGGTTTTGCTAATTATCAGACTGAGTTTGATTTGGTTCCTTCCAAATTTGTTCAGATCGGATTATAACCAATATATAAAATCGTTCAAAAATATTTTTTTAAAAAAAAGTTTACAAAAAATATTCAAAATATATAAATTCTTCACAAAAACTAACTAAAAACTAGTTAAACTACCTAAATTAATTAAAATTTATTCAAAAATAAACAAAATAAACTATGAAAATATTTAAAATCTCTAAAACATCTAAATTGCCTCAACATATATAAAAATAGTAACATATTTCACTAATTTCGGATATAGTCGGATCCAAGTTTGAATTTCGGTTGGGTTCAGATTGTATCCGTACCCCAAAATACCAAGCTCTCATGTCCCATTCGGATATTCTTATATAACGATTTAGATCCGGATTTAGTTTTTTTCCGTTCGGATTAAGGTAAAGAGTTCGGGTTGGGGTAAAAACACCCAGGCCTACTAAAGACAGAAGCTCCTTATGCTTGGGGTTTATTTGACAGACACTTGGGGTTTAGTTTCTTCTTGCTCAAGCAATCAATCTTACAAACTAGTTCAAAGACTCTTCTCAATGTAACTCAATTATGGATAGAGATTGTTTCAAGTTGGAAACGTTACACATAATCATCAAGAGAGATGAAGACATGATTCACCGGAAAGTCTTTTCCTTTTTGTTTTCGTTAAAAACAAATTCCTCAAAACTAGCCCTGCCACTGACCATGTTGCACATGTTGATCTTTTTGGAGTATGTGGTTCAAACTAACAAGGATCCTTGTTGATCTTATACGTCACCAGCTAAATAGTGAAAACATGATATAAGCTGCACATGTTGGATCTTTTGCTCTATCACTTTCTCTAAACTTGACTAGTAATAGTAAATATCAAAAGATGTCCACATCCAAAAAGAGATTCAAGATAAAAACCAACAAAAACACAAAATATTACATGGAATGATATAAAAAACACTGGGTTCTTAACGGTCTATGAGATACGTTTTGTTTTACCTTTCAAAGAGGAATAGAAGATGGACCAGAAACAGCAACAGCCTTCTGAGCACGCTGTGTTTCATACCGATAAAGCTCCTTTGTCTCTTTCTTCATCTTCCTTGCTTCCCTCTTCTCTGTTTTCACAGCAGCTTTCCTCTCTTTCTTCTCCTCTTTCGTCTCTTCTCCATGAGTCTTCCTCTTGATAGGCTCAGCTTTCGGTTTCACACTGGTTTGTTCAGCTTTCCTACCGGGTAAAAACTCGACCGGGAGCTTCTCTTTGCCTTGGAGGGTAATGATTCTACCACCATTCAAACTCTTTGCTTTAGCTATTGCTTCATTCAGCTTCTTCCTAGCTCTTTCTGGATCACAGATTCTACCAGGGTGGTTATCAAGATTCGAGTACGTAGTGACTATGGTTTCACAATCCCACTTCTCGCTTTCGTCGCTGCTTTCTTCAACCACCTCCACAAATTCATCTTCATTGCTGTTAACCAAGTTCTCACCTAATTGCACAGACCGGCGGATGATGTACTCAAGCTCCTCTTTATCTTTCACAGAGTCACTGTTCTTCAATAGATCCGCAGGGTTCATATATTTCTCATCAAGCTCATAATCTTTTGGCTTCTCATAAATAAGATTACCAACGCTCCGAGCTGTGAAGTCTTCCTCATCTACTTCTCCATCTCCATCCATGTAACCATCATTGTCACTCCCACTTCCATACTCCTTAAGTTCAAGCTGATCAAACAACTGATCAATCTCACGAGGAACTCTGTGGTTCTCAGCCACCACAGGTCTATCTCTCGCCACTTCAGAAAACTCCACCTCGTTACTCCTCACACCAGAACCCTCTCCCTCCTGAGCAAGATTAGCTTGAACAACAAAATCCTCTTCCAAATCCCCAACATCAGAACCAAGCTCAGAGCCATCACTGTCCTCAAGCAAAGCAGCCACTTCAGGATCAATAGCCTTCTGCACCTTAACATTAACAGTCTTGGACGCAACACTATACATCAACTTATCATAATCAGCATCTTTATCCACCACACCAGAGACCTTAACACGAGAAGCATCATAAGCCTTGACATCACGAGGCAAGAAATCAGCCTCAAACTTAGGGTTAGCATAGAAATTAGAACCACCACCAGTGTTCTTAATCTCTCTCAAATGGTCCAAGTAGTTATACCCATCATCAGGATAACCCAACTCGAGAATCTCCTTCCTTACATCAGCAGGTAAAGGGTTACTCGAACCACCGAAACTTGAGTACCCATAAGCTAAATCTTCTCCTCCTTCTTCAGAGGCATCATCGAACTTTGAGGTGTCTCCTTCTTCTTCGGTGAAACCGTGGATGCTGACAGGGTTCTGATCGACTCGTAAGAATATCTTATCGCCTCCCGGAGCGTCACTGTATAATGGGTCTGAGGTATCACGAGGGAACAGCTCGAAAGTCGCCGCCTTTTTCTTGTCGATGAACTTCTTCTTCCCCATGATGATATCTGTCAATTATACAGCTAATAAAGGTAAGATCTTTGCAGCTAGGGTTTGTCTATCGATATGAAATTATCGAAAATAAGCCTATAAACGATTAGAAGGATGAAGAAAGCTTGCTTACCTGAGAGTTTCAGAGAGAGAGAGAGAGAGAGGCGCAGAGAGACAATGAATGGCGGAAAGGAAACGGCTTTGTGGCTTTTTAGGGTTTAGCTTAAACGCGTCGTTTTATAATTTTTCTTTTTTGTAACTAAGTTTTATAAGAATCAAGGTAAATGACATTAAAGTAAACGACACTTTTACACAGTATATATCATATAACAGCAGTTCCATACAATCTTTCACACTCGTCGAAGATTGGGCTTGGTTCTCATTGTTTATGTGTGGTTTTACTATTCATTGAGATAACCAATGGCTAACATCACTACAAGAAAACTAAGCCTTTACTAGGAAATTTTACTAGGAAAATTGTTCCTCATAAAATTATTAGGCCCTTACTTCGGTTTAACGAAGAAATCAAATTTCCTCGTAAGATCTTCGTAAACTTACGAGAAACCGAATTCCTCGTAAGACTGTAGTAATGTTACGAGGAGCTTACGAGAAAAAAGTACATTTCCTCGTAAACCCGTAGTACCACTTTTCCTCGTAAAGTCATAGTAAGTCTTCACTACGAAATTAAGAGGAAAGGGTTTTGTTACTACGAAATTAGGAGGAACTGGATAGAAAATATCGAATTTGAATCAAAAACGTGTTTTGTACCTACTTTTCCTAGCAATTTCCTAGTAAATGCTCAGATTCGAAAATTTCTATAAATACCACCTTATGTGATTCATTTGAAACACACCAAAAAAAAATCAGCTATAAGCTTGATCAAACACAAAAAAATGTCCGGTCCGGGAAATATTTTCGAGTTGCGGCAGTGGATGTATTCACACATAGATAATAACGGGAGGGTGACGAAAGAATTTCTGGAAGGGTTGGAGACGTTTATGCATCAAGCAGATTCTACACCACTCACGCAGGAAAGTAGTAAGATGTTCTGTCCTTGTCGGAAATGATGCAATACCAAATTAGGCCCTCGTGAAAATGTTTAGAAGTATTTAATAAATAGAGGTTTCATACCATATTATTATATTTGGTATCAACATGGAGAAGATGCTAGTTGTAGGAATGAAGGTAGCAGTAGTAATAGCAATTTTCAGGTTGAACCGGTTGATCATTTGCGTAATGAAGGTAGCAGTAGTAATAGCTATCATGACCAAGAGGAACAAATGGTAGATTGTGATAGGGTTCATGATATGGTAGGTGATGCATTTATAACTCATGATGATGATGAAGTTGAAGAACCTAACTTAGATGCAAAAAAGTTTTACGAAATGTTAGAAGCTGCAAATGAGCCAATTTACAGTGGTTGTAGAGAAGGTCTGTCTAAATTGTCGTTGGCTGCTAGAATGATGAGTATTAAAACCGATCACAATCTACCTGAAAATTGTATGGATGCATGGGCAGACTTGTTNAGTTTTACGAAATGTTAGAAGCTGCAAATGAGCCAATTTACAGTGGTTGTAGAGAAGGTCTGTCTAAATTGTCGTTGGCTGCTAGAATGATGAGTATTAAAACCGATCACAATCTACCTGAAAATTGTATGGATGCATGGGCAGACTTGTTTAAAGAGTATTTGCCATAAGACAATGTGTCTGCTGAATCTTATTATCAAATTCGGAAATTGGTATATAGTCTTGGGTTGCCCTCGGAGATGATAGACGTTTGCATCGACAACTGCATGATTTACTAGGGAGATGATGAGAAGTTAGAAGAATGTCGATTTTGTAAGAAGCACGATTCAAACCGCAAGGTCGAGGGCGCAATAGGGTACCGTACCAAAGGATGTGGTACCTACCAATCACAGACAGATTGAAAAGATTGTACCAATCTGAGGAGACTGCTGGATGGATGAGATGGCACTCTGAGCATACTCAGACAGATGGAGAGATGACTCATCCATCAGATGCAAGAGCCTGGAAACATTTTAACAATGTACATCCACATTTCGCTAGCAATAGCCGGAATGTGTATCTTAGGTTATGCTTTGATGGATTTAGTCCATTTGGAATGTCTGGGAGACAATATTCATTGTGGCCGGTCTTTCTTACACCGTATAACCTGCCACTGGAGATGTGCATGCGACGAGAGTTTCTATTCATGAGCATATTAATACCTGGTCCAAAACATCCAAAAAGATCTCTCGACGTTTTTCTACAACCACTGATAAAATAATTGAAAGATTTGTGGTCAACAGGGGTGAGGACATATGATTGTTCAACGAAAACAAACTTTACGATGCGAGCGATGCTTTTGTGGACCATAAGTGACTTTCCTGCATATGGTATGTTGTCTGGGTGGACTACACATGGGAGATTAGCTTGTCCATATTGTAACGGAATGACAGATGCGTTTCAGTTGAAGCATGGTAGGAAGACTAGTTGGTTCGATTGTCACCGTCGATTTCTTCCCATCCACCACCCATACCGAATAAACAAGAAATTGTTCAGGCACAAAAGGGTTGTCAGAGACACTCCTCCTCCATATTTAACTGGAGAACAAATCGAAGCGCAAATCGATTACTACTGTGCTCTAGAAACAGCTCCTCGTGGTGGGAATTGGCATGTTCCCAGTAATATGCCTGATTTTTATGGTGTTCAGCACAATTGGCACAAAAAGAGTATATTTTGGNACACTCCTCCTCCATATTTAACTGGAGAACAAATCGAAGCGCAAATCGATTACTACTGTGCTCTAGAAACAGCTCCTCGTGGTGGGAATTGGCATGTTCCCAGTAATATGCCTGATTTTTATGGTGTTCAGCACAATTGGCACAAAAAGAGTATATTTTGGGAATTGCCATATTGGAAAGATCTTCTTTTGCGCCACAATCTCGATGTGATGCATATAGAGAAGAATTTTTTTGAGAACATCATGAACACTATATTGAACGTCCCAGGGAAGACGAAAGACAACGTAAAATCGAGGTTAGACTTACCCGATATCTGCTCAAGGAGTGAGCTACATATAAAAAGCAATGGGCAAGTTCCAGTTTCAATATTCAGACTGTCATCAGATAAAAAGTCTGCGTTGTTCAACTGGGTGGCTTCAGAAGTGAAGTTCCCTGATGGGTATGTTTCAAATCTCTCAAGATGTGTTGAGAAAGGGCAAAAGTTCTCCGGGATGAAGAGCCATGATTGTCATGTCTTCATGCAGCGACTACTTCCCTTTGCGTTTGCGGAGCTACTACCGACAAAAGTATATGAAACACTTTCAGGTAGTTAATTAATATAATATGATGATATGATTAATTTATTTCTGTATACATATATATATATACTAATGTGGATAATTTTTGTTTTTGTAAATATATAGGAATTTGAGCATTTTTTAGGGATCTGAGCACCCGCACTCTTAAAGTGGAAGTTGTCCAACAACTTCATGAAAACATCCCCGTCTTAATATGCAACTTGGAGAAAATATTTCCGCCTACTTTTTTCGACGATATGGAACACCTAGTTGTCAACCTCCCGTATGAGGCATTACTTCGTGGACCTGTGTATTATGGATGGATGTATCAGTATGAAAGGGCCATGAAAACTTTGAAAGGAAAAGCCAAAAACCTAGCAAGAGTTGAAGGTTATATTGTTGCGAGAAGTTTGACGGAAGAAACATCACATTTCACATCGTACTACTTTGCACCGAAAGTACGTACAAGGAAACGAGCTCCAAGAAGATATGATGGTGGTGGTGTCGTGCCGACATATATGGAAGACGGTGTTCCAGACATCTTTTGTCAAATTGGGCGATTGGGTGGGAAATTGAAAGAGGTTTGGTGGTCGAGTGATGAAGACGTCCATATTGCACACCTTTATATTCTTCTTAATTGCGAGCATCCATTGATTGCTTATTTTGAAAGATAAATATATAAACATACACACTTATATATATATATATATATATATATATATATATATATTTCAATATTAAATATATAACATAACATATCTGATTTTACAGCCAATTTGTGACTCAAGTCGAGGAAGCAATACCTGGTATATCGACACCTGAGTTAGACAAATGGAAAGATCAACACTTTATCAAGTGGTTGAGGAAACAAGTATTTATTATTACTTAAATTTTATGCATACATTACCACAAAGTAAGTCTAATATGTCTAGTTATATTACTTTTTGTTGCAGGTTGATTATGACGATCCTCAGTATCTCGCATGGTTTCGCGAATTACTTCAAGGTCCAGTTGCAAAGGTCACTACATCATCGATGTATTTCACCCGAGGCTATACTTTTCATACCTATGACTATGGTAGACACCGGGCGACAAGTAATTATGGAATATGTGTGAAAGGTGAAACAAATTTCTACGGGATCTTGCAGGAGATTTATGAAGTTCAATTCCCAGGTATGAGTTTGAAATGCGTTATCTTCAAGTGTGAGTGGTACGACCCCGTCGTCAACAGAGGTGTTCGGATTAACTAGAACGGTATAGTTGATGTCAATGGTGGACGAAGGTACAACAAATTCTTTTTTGACATACGTACATGCATGTTCTGAGAACTAATAATTTCTCTGTTGTCTTAATTTTTGCAGGTACAACAAATTCGAGCCTTTCATATTAGCTTCCCAAGCAGATCAAGTTTGCTTCATTCCATACCCTCGGATTACTACAACGGGAATAAACTGGTTAGCTGTTATCAAAGTGACACCTCGAGGACGGATAATCGAGGGAGAAGAACCACCATTACAAGAAGAAAACACCAATGAAATCGAGGAACCTTAAGCAGAAATTGATGACATCCTACTCATTGATCTGCATAATCGTGGATACGAAGATGTCCCTGATCACTCAACGGACGACGGTGTTGAGGACGAGTTTGCCAAAAATGATGATGTTTCTACGGATTATGAGAATGTATCCGAATGAATTATGTACGTTTTATAAGTTTGTTTAATCACAAAAACCAATTTCAATTATGTACGTTTTATAAGTTTGCTTAATAACAAAAAATGAGTTAAGGAAGTTGTGGTTTGGGATTTAGATGTAGAAGAGGTTAGGAGTTAAGGAAGTTGTGGTTTGGGGTTTGGGGTTTCGAGTTCAGAGTTTTACAAACCCTTTCCTCGTAAAGCCCTAGTAAGAGAAAACACGGGCATAGCTATTTCCTCGTACGGTCCTAGTAACATCATTACTAGGACTTTACGAGGAAAAAAATGCGGGCATAGTTACTTCCTCGTAAAGATGTTTCCTCGTAAAGTCCTAGTAAAGGTGTTACTAGGACCTTACGAGGAAATAAAAACACGGGCATAGCTGTTTCCTCGTAAAGACCTAGTAACATTACTAGGGTCTTACGAGGAAACAAAATTCCTTATATATACACAAGCAATCCGATTTCTCACTCATAGTAACCTCCTCTCCAAATTCTCTTAAGGTACTCTCTATTTCCTAGTTACGTGATTAGATTAGGGAATTTAGATTAGGTGGTTAGATTAGGGAATTTAGATTAGGTGGTTAGTTTAGGAAATTTAGATTAGGTGGTTAGTTTAGGGAATTTAGATTAGGTTGGTTTAACTGTTTTTAAAAATTATACGAGAATTAATGTTTTCTGTTTTGTTTAAAAAAATTTAGATGGTTAGAAAGAGCAAAGTTGCTGCTGCTCAGGCCAGGAGGCCTCTTGATCAGGGGATTCACTATGGAGATCTATTCGGGCCCGGTTCATCTTCGTTAGCTCCCGGTGGTTCATCTTCGGGAGTTCCCGAGACTCATCCCGGTCTCAGCAGCCACCTCCTCCTACTCCTCCTCCTCCTCCTCCTCCTCCTCCTCCTCCTCCACCGGTCGGGATTCATCCTGATTTGCAGGTGCCGCCGAATGCACCATTTGCGGTGTACACGGTGGAGGATATTTTGGCCCTTCCAGACAGAGAAGGGCCGCCAGAGTTAGATCCTATCCGACGGGACGGCCAAAACGTATTATGGTATGTTTTAATTTCTAAAAAGTTTTATTAATTTATTTCTTTATTAACAAAATATTTACAAATTAATTAATCTAATTAATGATTTATTTTCTGTCTTTCCAGGTTTGGTCTTGACAATTGTGTCAGATCAAGCTTCATGGACTCTATCAACGGATACTTTCCCGATGCAGCTCCAAACTGGAAGATGACGGCGAGCCACACAAAAAAGACGTGGTTCAAATCGTTGGCTTTAAGTTTAGTAAATCAACTTAATTTATTTTTAATCATTTAAAATTATGAATATTATTGAACTAATCCGTCTCTTATTTTTTCTAGTTACAGCAAAAATATCGTTGGTCTATTGGGATTCACCAGCGGGTGAAGTCAGAGTTCGAGGCCAAGGCAAAAGCAAGATTGTGCGACATGGTCTACAACTGGAAGAGCGACTTTCAGGTATAGATTTATAAATTATAATATATGTATAGTTTTAAAAATATATATTATTGACTTTAATTCTAATTATTTTTAAATCAGGTGGACGGTTACGAGTGCGGGAAAAAATAATTAGAATTAAAGTCAATAGCTATTGGGCGTTACCGGTCTCGATCAGAACCTCCCAGACAAACTCTGGGAATCGCATGACCACAGACGAGTATGGCAGCACGAAGAAGCTTTACACCACGGGCCGAAAACCTCACGGGGGAGTTCGTCTAGACATGGTAAGATGATTTTTTATAACTATTTGTTTTTACTTTATTTGAATATTCTAATTTAATATATAACTTTTTTTAAAAAAATTAGGCTAAAGAGACAGGAGTTCTTCCATCTCTGAAAGACCTTTACGAGCGGACCCACCGGAAAAAAGGTGGGCAGTTTGTAGATCATGCTTCCGAACGGATCTACAACGAGGTTGCTGCCCGAGTTGACGAACGCCAGACCCAACTGACTCAGTAGACTGGGGCTCCAGTCGTATTATCCACTCTTTAAGTGGATAAGATTTACGAGGAGGTAAATAATTTGTTTTAATATTAATTTTTATTCTTTATTTAAATTTTTCCGTACGTTATTTATATTTTTATTTACAGGTCGTCCCTAGGAAAAAGGCCCGTATTGTCGGGATTGACTTGGTTAACGATGTCCCCGCAGTGACATCGACTTATGTTCACCAACAGAACGATGCCAATGCTCAGCTGCGGACAGAGTTGCAGGCGACGCAGTCTCATGTGAGTACGCTCACCGAGATCGTCGACATTATGGCGGTTGGAAACCCGCAAGTAGCAGAGATGTTTCGTCAGAGACGGGAAAGCGGAGCCCTTCCACCCGAACAGCCTCCACCATCTCAGTCACAGCCGGCATCCAACATTGGAGACGACGACTTCGTGCAGCAATTTCACGAGCAGCATCCCTTTTAGTTTTTTTAGTTTTTAATTGTATAGTATGAATTTTAAAACTTATTAATTTTTTTATTATTTTGTTATTTATAAATATTTTGTTATTTATTTTTTTTATTTATAATTTGGTTTTTTTAATTTTTTAATATATATAATTTTTAATTTATAAATATTTTTTTAAATAGGAAAAAATTATTTCAAAGCAAAATCCTCGTAAAGGTTTCGAAGTAAAGTCCTCGTAAATTTTCCTAACAAGTTCCTCGTAAAGATCCTACTACGAGATTACGAGGAAACAATTTACTATGACATTACGAGGAAAACCTACGAGGACCTTATGAGGAAAACTTATCCACGCGTTAACGAGGAAATGTTTCCGCGTAAATTAGCTAGGACATTACGAGGAAAATATGCTTTACGATGAACGTCTTTCGACGAAACGCGTTTCCTCGTTATTTCCTAGTAAATGACCATTTACTAGGAAATAACGAGGAAAACCCGTCCTAGTAAAGGACGTGTTTTCTTGTAGTGCATAATTAACCCAAAACGATCTGAATAGAAAGATTTAACCGGTTTTATATGGTTTAATGACCTGAACTATTTACCCCATCGCTAACCCGTGTTTCTAAAGCCATAAATGTTAAATCCTAAATTCTCAATTTTAAATCGTCTCGCTTGCAACAAACTACAACCCGATAGATTCATCTAAGTTGTTATTTCTCTAATAGTATTTGTCGTCGACATATCCACCTAAAGTGATTTCGACAACTCCTCATGTTCCTATTTATCTATGTTGGTTCAGATAGTGATTTTTAATTGTGTTTATCAATTTTTCAGAAATCAACTATGATTGAAAATCAGTGGAACATTGTGACTATTGATTGGGATATTGTGCCTGAATTTGACTTGCCAAAATCAAGATTATGTTCCTCTTTATATTGATTCTAATGGTGAAGATCACAGAGAGCGTAATAATTACAACATTGAGAAAGATGTTGGAGACTTTGTCAATGAAAGTTCAGTCAGACATAATGTATATCTTAAAACAGATGAAGATAGAGAAAATATCCAACAGACAGTGGACCAGCATAGCGATACTAAGAGAGGGAGTGGAAAATTGTATGAAGGCCAAGTTTTCATCAGCGGAATTGCATTCAAGGAAGATGTGCTTGATTTTGCTCTAGCAACAGGTCGGAACATCAAGCATAATCGTTATGACAAAACGAAACTTGAGATTGTGTGTGATGGGAAATGTTGTTCTTGGCGCATCTACTGCTCAACCTCAAGTAAGTCTCCTAATACATGGCAGGTGAAGATTATGAAGAAAGCTCATAGTTGTGTTCCTACAGGTACTTGTGAAATGCTTAAAGTTCTTGTAATAGCTCGTTTTTTTGTTGATAAGATCCAAGAAGAAACCGAGTACTTCATGCCTATGTAGATAGAGGAGTTGATTACGGAGAAATGGAAACTTACTGTGACAAGGCCTCAGTGTCAACATGCTAAATCTATCAGGTGGACTGATAGAGAGTATGATAAGCAGTTCGGATGCCTTTGTGATTACTGCAGTGAGATAATGGCCTCCAACAAGAACTTTTCTATTGAGCTAGATTGCATGAGAAATGAGGATGGTGTAGATGTTTTAAGAGATTTTATGTCTGTCTCCGCATTCTTAAGAAGACTTGGAAATAAATTTGTAGGGCTCTAATACGAGTAAATGGGTGTTTCTTAAAGTCAAAGTTAAAAGGGTACACTACAAGAAATATGAGTATTTGTAGCATATCACGGTAGCACAAATTCATAAACTGCTACTAAAAGAGAGAGAGATCTGTAAATTTGAATTTTAAGAGAGAGAGTAAAAGAATGATCTGTTTTCCTTGAATTCAAATGAGTACAATACAACAAATATATATATATATATATATATATGCAAGATGCCCAGATCTACAATTTCAAATTAAAGTAAGATATGCACACTTTGGAGACTGCCCACGAGAGTGGAGACCCACCATAGGTGGCAAAGCCCTTGAAGGTACCGTCTCTCCTTAGGCACTGAGAGTGGTAGCGACCTGTCATAGGTGGCAAAACCCATGAAGGTACCCGTCTCTCCTTAGGCACTGAGATTGGTAGCGACCTGTCATAGGTGGCTAAGTCCCAAATTCTAGCAATCCTTATAAGACCTTATAAAACCTTATAAGTTATAAAACCTTATAAGTCTTACTCAAGCCTGGCGGCTTGTTCTTCTCAAGTCTGGTATACAGATTATTTATTCTTCTTGTCAATACAGGGAACCTGTTGCCTCTGAGGTAAGACTCTTTTCTTTTGGCTCTTTAGCTTGATTGAGAGAGTCGAGCTTAAAAAAATCGAGTGTTGACCCTCCTAGCATGGACACAGTCTTTGGCTTATGATGTTTGTATATGAAGGGAAATTAGATTTGTTTGCAAGAGTTATATCGATAACTGGTTCTGGGCTATGGAGATATGAATCCAGCGTATCTTCTCAAAAGGACGAAGCATTTGACATTGCTTTTTTTGTGGGAATCGAAATTCACCCCTGTCGATTTTACGTAAATAAAGGAACTTAGGGAAAACCCTAATTTCCCAGAGGACCCGGCTATCTGCGGAACCGCACACAAGCAATCACGAATACGATGAGAATAAAGCAAAGATATAAAAAACGAGATTGAGAGCATGAGTCTTATTCTGAGTTCGCGTAAGAATGGTACAACAAGAGTAAGCCTTAGCTGCGTGAGCTGATGGCGAGATTCCTAGTTCTAGCAATATAAGACTAAAACCCTAGTTGAGATGCAGCTCGATAACAAAAACGGAAAATTGCCTAAATGCTAAGTTTTGGTGGTGAGAGCACTGAAAATCGTGTCCCGTCTTCTGCCCTTGGCCTTCTGCTTATATACTCCCTCCTTAAGTGGTTTAGTCCTTCCTTTTCGCCTAGATTCGAGTCTATCGGAAATCTTCCATTTATCTCGATCTTTCCCTTTTTCTTCGGAAATCTTCTATTTATCTTCAAACTTGATATTTATCGTCAAAATTAACATTTATCTTCTTTCTATGAGTAAAACTTCATTGTATCTTTGGGCTGGAGTTCGTCTAAAACCGTGGATAGGTTTTTATCGCGTTTTAGGACTTTCCGAGCCGTTTTGCGATAAAAACCATTTTATGGTTCTAGACGAAATTGTTTCTTGATACGATGTCCTTATTATAAGATTTCTCTAGTTAACCGTATAGTTTGAAAATGTACGATGTTTCGTCTAATCGTTGTCGTTTTTTACGATCTTCTCGAATTCTTACGAGAAAAGAAGACTTTTACGATTTTTATTGTAAAACTCGAATGGTAAGGAGGATCGAGATGAAACGAGAGACGTTTCGACCATGGTTTAGAGCACGATCGAATCGAAGGACGTATGCCTTGCGTTGAGGATGCGGGGGAGCGAGGCTCCGGACGGTCAGCTCGACGTATGTCGAGCCGAACCGTGTTGGTTCAGCTCACCATACGGCGAGCTGATTTGAGGCGACCAGCTCGCCGTGCGGCGAGCTGAACCGGCTGGTTTGGCTCCTCGCATGTTGAACTGGTTTGGTCGAACCTACTCGTAGTGTGGCGGATGCGGTTTTTGCGGTTTTTCGCTTAACTTGGGCAATCGTTTAATCGAAGATTGTTTTGTTTGTTTTTCCGAGATGACAACTTCCAAGTTTTCCGTGGATTTCTTTGTTCGGAAAGTCCTTCGAATTTTATAAAACAACTTCTCGTGTTTTATAAAACGTATTTTTATTTTTGCTGAAAGTTTTGGTCATTGATTCCGTCGTACCGATTTTGACCCCAATAGTTATCCCCCAGTTCGTAAGAATCGTAGAGTTCTTGCGAGCGGTTTGAACTTTTCGGCAAATTTGGTATAATTAGGCGGAACTTTAATGACCAAAGTCCAAATGTGAATAGTAAAACTTTTCTTATAATTATGTGGAGTATTTCAAATTCTGTACTCACTTCTTTCCACATAACTTTTCTAAGGTATCAAGAACCTTTCTCTTCTCCCTTCTCTTTGAATCTCTCTTTGTTTCGATTGCTAAACATGTCTTCCGAATGGAGAGCTTCGGGGTGTGCTCATGCGTCAATCTTCGAACTGAGTGATCTCGATTCTTTTGATGGTCGTGCCCTTCCCGAGCCGGTCGAGATTTACCGCGAGTAAGGAAGAAACCAAGGAATATCAGGAAGCTTTGCGCGTTGCTGATGTTCCCCCATCTAACTTATGGGTTCCAAGGAGGGGTACGCTTCCGAGGAGAAATGAATGTCTGCTCGTTCCCTCAGGAAATTGCGGAATTCTCGCATGATTCCAGATTCGGTGTATTTTCACCTTCCCGAATGTGGTCAAGACGCCGAGACACCGCCCTCGGGTTACTTTACGTGTTACGAGGCTTTTCTACTCAATTGCCAACTTTGGTTCCCCATTCCGCGAGCCATTGTTGAGCTCTTGGATTGGTTCAAACTACCGATCAGCCAGCTTTGTCCCTCCGCGGTTCAGCACCTTGTCGGGCTTTTGGTACTGGGTTATGAACGTGGTATGTCTCTCAGCGTGGACTACCTCGAGGCTATGTTGTTTCCCAAGCATGCGTGCGGGGGTAATTTCTACTTGTCTCCGCGATTAGATATGTTAGTTATCGACGGGCTCGCCTCAAACAGAGACGAGTGAAAGGATTGGTTCTTTTACGTTCGGATTGATAGTGCATCGGTGGGTGACAAAAGGTACTTAGATTCCACATTATTTTTTCTTGCTTCTGCGTTCTAATCTTTGTGTCTGATTTGTGCTTTGCAGCGTCTAACCCCCCTGTGCTGTTACTCGAAGACCTTGTGTTGGTTAGGAGTCTTCTTCGCGGCGGTCCGCTTGTTTGGGGATACTTTTCTCCGAAGAAAGTTCGTCGCGCCGTTGTTTATTACTCTTCTGGTTTTTCTCAGAATGATCGCGTCGAGGTCGAGGCGGATGATGATGTGGAAGCGAGGGAGAGATCTAGATCTTCGCAGGAGAGAGATGTTCCGATTGACCTAGACCAATGGTTGGACGCATATATTAATGTTGAGGACTATATCGATTTCTCGGTTCACTCGTCTGAGATTGAGCCAGACAAGATACCAGCCGAGACGCCATTTGCGAAGGCGTCGAGGCTTTTCAACAAGGTCTGTTGTTCTTTACCGATTTTCGTATTCGTTTTGCGTGTGACCGGTTTTTTGATAAAAAGACTCCTCTTATTTTGCAGGGTGTTCGCTTTATGAGCGAAGCGGTAAGCGCAAGTGATGCAGAGATTCGTAAACCTGACTCTAGGGCTAGGCGGCGGAGACGGAGGCTGCTCGTCTCAAAGAAGAGATCGATGCTAACTCTTCCTGCGCCCAGGAATGGCTAAAAGGGAAATTTCCCATGGTGATCTGGAAGGCCTGCAGGTGCGCTTTGGGATCAGTCGTCCCGTCTTAAGTCGGCACTCTGAGCTTTCCAAGATCAGGCAGCTTGACCTCAGTGATTCGAGCCGTAAAAGGCGTTTTCCGAGATTCGTAGAGCAGCCGATCTATCTCGGGCGCAGCGCTGGTAGCATGGTAAATTTGAGATTTCACCGCTTTTACCGCTGCGGCCGTTTTATTGATGTAGTCGCGGAGATCGCGAATCTCAGTTAGGTCGCCAGCAGTTTTCCGACCTTGTCAGCGTTTGCTGCGGGTAACTCGAGATCGTTCCTCGGCCAGTTTTGCACGTTGCACGCAGTAGGGATCCTCCTCGTCCTTAGTAAGAGAACGCCCGGGAGAGGATTCCGGCTGAGGGCTGCGATTTTCCTCCTCTTCGGATGGACATCTGCGTCTTCATCCGACGGATCAGATTGGTCGCTTGTTTCCAGGTTAACCCTTTCGACACCGTCTTCTTCGGTCTCCTGTCTGCGAGTAGGAGACTTGTCCGATTCGTTCAGCGTCACGTCAGGGGTTATATTTTTTGGAGTTTTGCTCCGGCAGATTTCCCTAGGAGTCGCGAAATCGAGCCTTCTTCCGCGGATCCTAGTAGTTCCGCGGGGGCGAATTGCCTTGGTTTTCGCAATTAAGGTTTCAACCTGTTTTGCGAGTGAACCAATGAGCTTTTCTTTCTCCTCCGGCCTTTTATTGAAGTCGGCGAGCATCTTATCGATGGTCTCGGTGTTAGCGTTAGGGTTAACCGCGGAGACATCTGGAGCTGGTGTATTGTCAACGTTGTCGCTATCGACGCGAGTTGGTTGTTCTGCTGTCATCGTACTTGATCGAGGGTGCTGCGGCTTGAGTGGAAGATAGATCTGACCCCCCCCCCCCTCCTTATAGCGTCAAACTGTGGGAACCGAAATTCACCCCTATCGATTTTACGTAAATAAAGGAACTTAGGGAAAACCCTAATTTCCCAGAGGACCCAGCTATCTGCGGAACCGCACACAAGCAATCAAGAATACGATGAGAATAAAGTAAAGATATAAAAAACGAGATTGAGTGCAAGAATGAGTCTTATTCCGAATTCGAGTAAGAACGGTACAACAAGAGTAAGCCCTAGCTGCGTGAGCTGAAGGCGAGATTCCTAGTTCTAGAAATCTAAGACTAAAACCCTAGTTGAGACGCAGCTCAATAACAAAAAAACGGAAAATTACCTAAATGCTAAGTTTTGGTGGTGAGAGCTCTGAAAATTGTGTCCCGTCTTCTGTCCTTGGCCTTTTGATTATATACTCCCTCATTAGGCGGTTTAGTCCTTCTTTTTCGCTCAGATTCGAGTCTATCGGAAATCTTCCATTTATCTCGATCTTTCCCTTTTTCTTCGAAAATCTTCTATTTATCAAAATTGACATTTATCTTAAATTTAACATTTATCTTCTTTCTGCGAGTAAACCGTCATTATATGTTTGGGCTTGAATTTGTCTAAAACTGTGGATAGGTTTTTATCGCGTTTTAGGACTTTCCGAACCGTTTTGCGATAAAACCTGTTTTACGATTTTAGACGAGATCGTATCCTGATATGATGCTGTTCTTATAAGATTTCTCGAGTTAACTGTATAGTTTGACAATGTAGATGTTTCGTATAATCGTTGTCGTTTTATACGATCTTCTCGAATTCTTACGAGAAAACAAGACTTTTACAATTTTTATCGTAAAACTCGAATGGTAAGACGGATCGAGATGAACTGAGAGACGTTTCAACCATGGTTCAGAGCATGATCGAATCGAAGGACGTATGCCTTGCGTTGAGGATGCGGGGGAGTGAGGCTCGGGACGGTCAGCCCGACGTATGGCGAGCCAAACCGTGTTGGTTCACTGGTTTGGCCGAACGAGCTCGCCGTACGGCGAGCTGGTCCGGGATGAACCAGTTCGCCATGTGGCGAGCTGATCCCGCTGGTTCGGCACGTCGACTGGTTCGGTCGAACCTACTCGTTGTGTAGTGGATGCTGTTTTTCGCTTAACTTGGACAATCGTGTAATCGGAGATTGTTTTGTTCGTTTTTCCGAGATGACAACTTCCAAGTTTTCCGCGGATTTCCTTTGTTCGGAAAGTCCTTAGAATTTTTGAAAAAAACTTCTCGTGTTTTATTAACGTATTTTTATTTTTGCAGAAAGTTTTCATCATTGATTCCGTCGTACCGATTTTGACTCCAACACTTTTCATTGCATGTTTCGTCTCTGTTTCTATGGACGTTTGGGATCGTATTTATCTTGCCCGAGAAAATGAGTTATGTTTTGTATGAATATCTCTGTCTAAGAGACAGTTTTAGTATAATTGTAAGCATTAGCTTATGTTGACTTTTTATGTTAAGGAGCGTAAAGCTGTTCGGTTCATTGATGATAGCCAAAGTTCGTTCCTTTAGCTTAGAACAATTTTAAACCTCATGTCTGAACCAATTTTAGAGCTCATGTCTCTCTTAATATCAGGTGTGCATGTTTATTTCTTCTTTCTTCATGAGTGTATTCTCATACACACGACTTGCTGTTGTTTGGTGAATTACTTGCATCAGAGGAGCGTGTCTTGTGTCTGAATCACCTTTTGCTGTGACTGGACTGTATTGAAACTGCAGTTTGATAACTTGTGTTGAGATCTTATTTGTCTTTCTTTGATCTGATCGAAGCTCTTATTACTGAGTTCGAGTTTCATATCTGTTGCAGATGACTAAACCCATCTTAAAGGCTGCTAAGTATTGATTCAGTAGGAATGGTGTAGAGCCTGATGAGTGACAAAGCTTCAAGGGTTGCGAGTGCAAGAGTACCAGAAAATGGAATCCTTGCTCCAGATCATCTTCGCTGCCGAGTCTCGGTGTCGGGTTGAGATTGTGAAGGCTGTGATTGTGGATTCGGATTCTCATCATCATCCTCTCGGTTTGTTCTGACTTCAAGTGTAACTGAAAAGAAGAACACATTGGGGATTGTATGATCACTTTCTTCTTTGTCCTTGCTTCTGGTGTTGTTGTATTGGCAGTGACTCAAAGAAACTTGATTTTGATATGTTAAAGTTTGTTGAGGTATTTGGTTTGTAGATGAAGCTCCTAGACTTAACAATCCTAGGAATTGTTTTGGTTTATGAATATTTTGGATGATATATGAAATAAAGCATGTTTTAAAAATTATATGAAATATAAATTTTTATATATAGATCAAATTGAAATGTTTGTAGTTACATTTAGCACTGCAGTTTATGTGACAATTAACAGTTTGGCAATAATAAATTAGAAAGAAAACAAAAATAATAAATTTTTTTATTTCAAATTCTAGACCCTAAACATGCCCTAAACTCCAACATTCAACACTTATGATAAATTTCAAAATGATCATTTTTATAAATTAATAACTAAAATAAAAGTATATAGATGACAATTTTTTTTGTTTATTTGTATTTTGTAATTTAAAAGAAAAAATCTACACCCTAAACATGTTTCTTAACCCTAAACATGTTTTATAATATATTATAAATTTTAAGTTTAAACTAAATATTTAATCATATTTATAATCTAATCTCAAATTTTAAATCTCAAACACTTAATCTTAAATATACACCCTATATATCTAAGACCCTAAACCCATACTTAAACCCAACATACAAAAACATAAATATAATTACAAACCTAAAACCTATTCCTTGTAGAAATTATAAATTTTTTAATTTATTTTCAAATATTTATCTTAAGTTTTAACTTAACCACATCTACTTCACAAATCTCAATTCCTATACTTTAGACTTAACACAACTATACAAACTTATAGTCAACAATTACAATATTAGTTAATAGATTTTTAAAAAATTAAACTCTAAAGTATTAATAATAAAATATTAATTTTATTTCAAACATTGATTTAAAAAATTATAAACCAAGTCATAAAAATATTTAAAATAGTAAAAGATAAAACCAAAAATAAAAAAAAAATCTGTTATGCTATAATTTAATAAATTATAAAGAGAGTAAAGAGAAATGTTAATTTATTATTTTTTGCTTTCTTTTCTTTTCGTACAGATACAGAAGGGGGGGGGATTACATATTTATAGTGATCATCAGTCGGTGAATGTAAATCAATTACACCGATTTATCTAATAAGACAAAACAAAGATATTTTGTTATAGACAATTATCACTTCAACACTCCCCCTTAATTATCTATTTTGTATTATGTAATGCCTCGTTAAAACCTTAGTCATAGAAAAATTCGTTGGGCAAAAAACTATGAAAAAGGAAAAGAGTACACTGACGTAATCTCCCCCTGAGCATAATGGACTTTTTTTTTCATAGGTCACGTAAATGTCGCATCCCAATACCGTAGACGTGTTTCGGAATATTGTAGTCAGAAGGGTCTTTGTAAATAAATCTGCGGGATTGTCGCATGACCGTATATACTCGATGTCCACTTCTTTATTTTTCTCGAGCTGCCGTATGTACGAGAAAAATCTTGGAGGCATGTGCTTTGTTCTGTCGCTCTTGATATAGCCTTCTTTAAGTTGAGTAACACACGCCGAATTGTCTTCGAACATTTTTGTCGGCTCTTTCTTATCAACTATTCCACTAGCTTCTTGTATGTGGTAACTCATTGATCTAAGCCACACACATTCTCGACAAGCTTCGTGAAGTGCAATGGTTTCTGCATAATTCGAAGATGTTGCAACAAGAGTTTGCTTCTGCGAACGCCAAGAGATCGCTGTCCCGCCAATTGTAAAAACATAGCCGGTTTGCGAACGAGCCTTGTGAGGATCTGATAAGTATCATGCATCTGCAAAACCAACCATACCAAACTCGGGTTTTCTAAAATACATTAAACCTAGGTCAACCGTACCTTGAAGGTAACAGAATATGTGTTTAATTCCGTTCCAATGTCTATGAGTAGGAGCCGAACTAAATCTCGCAAGTAGATTAGTGGCAAAGGCAATATCAGGTCTAGTACAGTTCGCTAGATACAACAACCCACCGATAGCACTCATGTAAGGTACTTCTGGACCTAACATCTTTTCGCTATCTTCACAGGGTTTAAAATGATCTCTCTCAACATCGAGAGTCCTACCAACCATTGGAGTACTCAAAGGAGTTGATTTGTCCATACGAAAGCGTTTCAATAACCTTTTTGTATAATTTGATTGATGCACAAATATATCTTCTCGAAGATGCTCTATCTGGAGCCCAAGACAAAACTTTGTCTTTCCGAGATCTTTCATTTCGAACTCTTCTTTCATATGAGTTCGTGCATCATCAACCTCCTATTGAGTTCCAATAATGTTCAGGTCATCAACATATACAACATTGATCACAAAGCCAGATGACGATTTCTTTATAAAAACGCATGGACATATCGCATTATTCACATATCCTTTTCTCAAAAGATATTCACTAAGCGATTGTACCACATGCGTCCGGACTGCTTTAATCCGTAAAGTGTTCATTGTAACTTGACCGAACAAATCTCCCTGGGTTTCTCTTTCAATGCCTCTGGCATTTTCAATCCTTCAGGGAGTCTCATGTATATATCATTATCCAATGATCCATACAAGTATGCAGTCATAACGTCCATAAGATGCATTTCAAGATTCTTTGACGCCGTAAGGCTCATCAAAAATCTAAACGTAATTGCATCCATTACCGGGGAATATGTTGCCTCAAAATCAATTCCCGGTCTCTAAGAAAAACCTTGGGCCACTAATCGGGCTTTATATCGTGTTACTTCATTCTTTTCATTTACTTTTCTCACGAATACCCACTTATACCCAACATGATTTACATTCTCAGGCGTTATGACTATATGTCCAAAGACATTTCTTTTATTTAGGGAGAGTAATTCAGTTTCAATGGCCTTCTTCCACTCCTCCCAATCATGTCTTTTCATACATTCTAAAATGGACCTTGGATCAGGATCATCACTTTCGTGATCTATTTCTTTGGACACAGAAAAGGAAAACATTCCATCAACATCTTTTATTTTATTTCTGATCCATAACTTTCCATCTTGGGCTTAGTTGATGGAAATCTCATACTTTTCTGTTCCCTCCTCGTCATCTGGATCCTTATCTTTATTTGGTTCTTTTTGAACATTTTCATCTATGTCTTCTTTCAGACATCTTTCAGTATCAGGTTCTTTAAGAACCTTCTCTTTTTGCTCAACCAATTTCTTTTTGTTTCGGGGATTTTTATCTTTAGAACCCACAGGTCTCCCCCTCTTTAACTGAGCTCTAGGCTCATTCATTGTATCTCCATCAGTGTGTTCTTTAGGAACAACAACTCTTGATGGGATATTTTCAGCGGGTATATATGATTTCGTCACCCTTCTCGTATCTGTGAATGCATCTGGTAATTGGTTTGCCAAATTATGCAAATGCACAATTTTCCGAACTTCCAACTCTCTTTGATTTGTAGGGGGATCAAGGTGTAACAACGATGGTGTACACCAAGTAATCACTTTAGAAATTTCTCTAATTCCTCCCCCTAACGATGGAAATTCTTCTTCATTAAAATGGCAATCGGCAAATCGTGCCGTAAACATATCACCACTTACTGGTTCCATATATCTTATTATACTTGGTGACACATAACCCACATATACTCCCAATCTCCTCTGTGGACCCATTTTTGTTCTTTGTGGTGGAGCTATTGGAACATAGACCGCACACCCAAAAACACGGAGATGGGATACATCTGGCTCGTGTCCAGACGCCAATTGTAATGGAGAGTACTTATGATATGCACTCGGTCTCAGCCGAATTAGTGCATCCGCATGCAAAATAGCATGACCCCATACTGAAATTGGGAGCTTTGTCCTCAAGATCAACGGCCTTGCAATCAACTGCAACCGTTTTATTAATGACTCGGCCATGCCATTCTTTGTATGAACATGGGGCACTGGATTTTCCACATCAATCCCCACTGACATACAATAATCATTAAAGGCTTGTGATGTAAATTCACTGGCATTATCAAGCCTTACTTTCTTAATGGCATATCCTGAGAACTGCGTTCTCAGCCTTATTATTTGGACAATGACTTTGCGAAAGCCGTATTTCGTGTTGTCAAAATACACACATTTGACCATCTACTAGATGCATCAATCAATACCGTGAAATACTTAAACGGCCCGCACGGTGGATGGATCGGCCCACATATATCACCATGTATTCTTTCCAAAAACATTGGTGATTCATTGCCTATTTTTGCTGGTGATGGCCGAGTTATAAGTTTTCCTTGAGAACATGCTTTACATGTAAATTCGCCCGTTTGCAAAATTCTTCCGTTTTTCAACGGATGACCATTTGAATTTCGCACTATTTTTCTCATCATGACTGAACCAGGATGTCCTAGCCTCTCATGCCTGATTTTAAATGTATCAGTAAACTTCATGTTTACCACGGCATAGGACTCAGCCATGTGTATTCTCGTACAATATAGTCCAGAGGATAACATTTTTAACTCTTCCGATATATGTTTCTTCTCTGACTTAATGCAAAGAAATTCAATGCCATCTTTACACATAGTCTCAATATGGTATCCATTTCTTCGGATATCCTTGACAAGTTTCTATTAGACTCGGGGGAGTATAATGCATTACTTATTTCAAATATCGTCCCCCTTGGCATTGAAAATTTCACTCTTCCAGAGCCCATTATAATCTTTGCATTACCAGATATTGTACTTACGCTTCCAGCGTAATCTTTTATTTTGAGACTGGAGAAATATTTCTTATCTTTGATTATCGTGTGCATCGTAGCACTATCTGCCAAACACATATCTCTATCCATAGTCTCAAAGTTTTGCATTCTTTCTGAAAACATGTGTTATTAAACTTATATCACATAACATAAAACATGCATTATTAAACAAGAAACATAACATATATCTTACAACAAAAGATATAGATACTATAATAAAGTAAACTTAGATCACATCGATCTTGTTTTACTCATCGATATTTTCTGGCTCAACAAGAAAATCTGATACGTCGAGATGCGTATCATCATTTAAACCATGAAAGGATGGCCCAGGTTCACCAGTGATGAAGTTTGTTTCACCTCCTTTCTCTTTTGTTTCACCTCCTTTCTCTTTTCTCTTTTGAGATTCTTTATACAGATCAGCTAAATGTTTTGGCGTACGGCAAACATGTGCCCAATGCCCTTTCATACCGCATCTGTAGCAAACTCCTGTTTTCTTTTTATCATCTCGGCCCCTTTCAACTTTTTCATTTTCGTGGAAATCTTTATTATTTATTTTATCATATGGACGGAATCTTCTTCCTTGTCCTCTTCCACGACCATGATAACGGTTTTGACCGCGTCCACGACCTCGTCCTCTCGAATTATCATAACTGGATGATGCAACATTCGCTTCAGGGAATGGAGCAGATCCAGTGGGACGAGCCTGATGGTTTAAAGTCACAAGTTGATTATTCTCCTCCGCTACAAGGAGGACTTGCATCAACTCCGAGTAACGGGTATATCCACTCGCCCGGTATTGTTGCTGCAGGACTATATTTCCAGGATGGAACGTGGAGAGAGTTTTCTCGATCATATCATAATCACTTATTTTCTCTCCACATAACATCATCCTAGATGTAATTCCAAACATAGCGGAATTAAACTCACTAACACTTTTATAGTCCTGGAACCGGAGATGGATCCACTCGTGTTTAGCTTTCGATAAGATCACATATTTCTGGTGATCGAACCTCTCTTTTAAAGATTGCCAGAGGTCCAAAGGTTCCTCTTTCGTAATATATTCATCTTTTAAACCATCATGTATGTGGTGTCGTAAAAATATCATGGCTTTAGTCTTTTTCTCATCCGACACCGTTTTTGTATTATCGATGATTTCCAATAGCCCGTTTCCTCTCAGGTGCATCTTTGCACCCACTGCCCAGGTCATATAATTATTTCCCGTAATATCCAGGGCATTTATTTCGAGCTTTGTCAGATTCGACATGATAACTCATCGATATAACCTTGTTTAGTATAAGATCAGAGCTTTGTGCTGATAACATGTTATAAATTAATAAACTATAAAGAGAATAAAAAGAAATGTTAATTTATTATTTCTTGCTTTATTTTCTTTTCGTACAGATACAGAAGGGAGGGGGGATTACATATTTATAGTGATCATCAGTCGGTGAATGTAAATCAATTACACCGACTTATCTAATAAGACAAAATAAAGATATTTTATTATAGATAATTATCACTTCAGCATGTTAACTATTAAAAGAAAAAGAAAAACCATGGACCAATCTACTCTCATCACGTGGATAACACTTAGAGCCGTAGGATATTTTTACATCAATGGTTATTATTATTACTAGATCTTTTCGCCGCGCTACGCGCGGCTAGTTTCTTAAACAAATTTTCAATCACATTATTTATATATATATATAATATATTTTACAATTAAATTTATAATTGAAAACAGGAGAAATAGAATGTTAAATTAAATAGAAAAGATAACGATATAACAAAATCATTTTAGTTAATGCAAGTAAGAGTTTCATAACTAATACTAATAATGAACAATTTGTTTTTACAAAATATGGATTTTTTAGTTTTTTTTAACAAAACCCTCTTTTTTTTGGTATAAATAACTTACATAATAATTACTGTAGTATTTTAATCTGTAGTTTTATATTTTATATTTTCAAAAAAAATTTAGAAAATAATCACTACAAAAATCTGAAATTGAGTATATAAAATGAATAGATTTTTATTTAAATTTAAAATGATGTTCTCTAAATCTAAGATTGTATATATTTTGTTGTTATGAATAATGTCTACGTATTCTATTTATTTATAAATTAGATGATATTAATTTATCCTTGCCATCAATGTTTCGAATACCAAACTGAACATTGACTTGACATTGCAGTTAGGTCAATGGTCACACCGTTCTAACTTGGTTGTAAATTTAATTTAATTTAATTTTTAGTTAAGTATTTATATATATATATATATATATATATATATGTATATAAAGTTATTTTTATAAGACTTTTTTATCATTGTTTGAAGCTAAAATGATATGGAAATAAAATGAAAACTTCAAAAATAATATAAAATATAAAGAAAAATAATTATTTAAATAGATATTTAAAACAATACAGATTCTTATAAATTTTTTTTAAAAAATTTGCATTTTTAACTTGAATTTGAAAAAAAATAGGATTTAATATCAAACTGGACCATCGGTTTTAGCGAGTGACCGGTTATTAACACCGAATTTGTTGGTTTTTTTGTACAACTCAAAATTGTTTAGAAAAGAGAGAGTTATGATCCAACCATCTAGTTCCGGCTTTTAAAACACTTTATGTCACAAAGCATCACTTTTAATAGCAAACTACAAAATCATTTTAGTAGAAATATTTTTATTATGAACTTATGTCAAAATGATATACATATTTAACTGAAGTTGTTATTTATTGTTTAACCATTTTAAAAAATAATTACCATCGTATTTTTTTTTGTTTTTCAAGTTTCCAAAGGCTGTGTAATATGAACCAAAACGTATGCATGGAATAGATCAAAATATAACTTTATAACAAAGACATAGAAATTTGTGTGACCACTATAATTATACATTTAAGAAAAGATAGTCATTTGAATTTGAGAAAATGAATTTTTTTATTTTAAAAGGAAATGATAATCTAGTAAATAAACTTTCGTGGGTTAAGCTTTTTGACTCAACTTGCATAAAAGTTATATTTTGTTAGCAACTTATGTATTTAAATAGCTGGTTGAAATATTAATAAACAAATATTTGTAAATATCTTTTATTTCCTATAATATTTGGTTTCTTTAGATATAGTATCAAATCATTATGAATATAAACTAATAATTTTCATAACATCTAAAAATCTCTTTAATTTTTTAAAACTTAGCTATGGGTTCCATAAAAAAAATCTCTAATCTGACCAATATAAAATATAAAATTAAAAAGTTTAAATACCCTGAGTTTTGAAATCAAGTCTCAAAATAGAAATAAAAAATAAAAACCTTAAAATAATATACGTTTTGGATCAAAATCTAGTTGTTATTAAATTTGATTCTTTGTTATTCAGACTCTATATTTTTTTGGGGTCCTTAAACGGTGGTTAGTATGTTTCTAGACATAATAGAACATAGTTGTTCGGAAAAAAAAGGACATAGTAACATTTTAAATACTAAGTAGCTCCTACTTTGAGAGTAGAAGTTCTGATCAGTTGTGCACTTCTGTTAATATGCCGACTTAAGCCTGCGAGAATATGCTTTCAACAACAAAGGACAGTGGTGCAGACAATCATTAAATTAGAATCAACTCTCGCACATCAAATGCTGATAATTTCCAAATGTTTTGAATTTTTTAAAACCAACAAAACCCAAAATATGGCTCAGAATTTGTTAATTTGTAATCATTGATCATAGTCAATATTTAAGAAACCTCAAATGCTAAATAACAGTGAGAGTAATAAGGCCTGGTGTAGATGATCAAGTCTTTCAGGGTCATCTTAGACCTGCGGTCTTCCTCTTCCAGGAGAGTCCTGATCTGGTACATTCACCAGAACAGCTCAGCCACCAACATTCACATCAGCTGTGGAACCGACAGTGTCCAGGCGAGGGGTTCAGGGCAAGTGTAGTTTTATTCGGTGCTCGAACCCCAGGTATTCGTATAAGTTTTAGTATTAATCCACCAAGTGAACGTAAACAAAATAGTCAATGTGTTTCTGCTTTCACTTCTGCCTAAATACTAATTAGCAGTCAACAATGTAACTGACTGTTCAGTGATTGACAACTGCACCAGCAACAAATCTTTGGACAGTATCAACTTATCTTTTGAGTTTACAGACAATATCAATCTCTCAAATACACACGGACAAAACCTCTTTTGCCTCTGGAATACAAACCAAGAGAGAATCAAGCAGAAAAAGGGACTATGATGCTATGTGGTAGAAATAGATTGAGTATTGATTTAAAAATGAGACCAAACCCACGTTACCAAAACATGAAGCTACGATGGTTGTATGATTTAAACCGGAGATCTCTTTGCAGTGATCTTTTTCAACCCTATTGTAATTCTGATTTGGCCAGCGTCAGTTCCTCCAACTAAATTGATGCTTCTGAAATTAGTTAGATCATGTACATGAGAACGATGAATACATTAATTCAATATATGGCTTAGCCGAAGATTTTAAAACCCATAAGCTAAAGAGAAGAAGAAGATATGGCATATCTTACCATTGTATGTTTCTGTCATAACCGTAAGAAACTCAGTAATGTAGGTCTGCCGGAAATTTTTGGTGAGTGAAAAAGATATGATTTGCATGTCTGTGAGAAAATGAGAAGATAAATCAATTGCCTTAACAATGTAATGACAAACGAAACCAAAATCATCTAAACTCAAGATTTCTATTCCCCTGAAATGTGATTGTCGGAAGAGACACCTGTTTGGACGGCGGGTTTGATCGGACCGGAGTGGACCGCCGCGGTAGAGACAACGGTTTGGACGATAGGTTTGTTCGGACCGGAGTGGACCGCCGCAGTAGAGATACCAGTTTGGACGACGTGTTTGATCGGACCAGAGTGGACCGCCGCGGTAGAGACAACGGTTTGGACGATAGGTTTGTTCGTACCGGAGTGGACCGCCGCAGTAGAGACACCGGTTTAGACGACGTGTTTGATCGGACCGGAGGGGACCGCCGCTTCGCCGTTTGATGTCAGTAAGTCGGAAACGCGGATAACGTCATTGCAATGTATAATCGTGAGGTTAAAACAGCTTTTGATGGAATAAAACATCAAGAATGAGTTTCTTTTATAGAAGGTAAGATGGAGAAAGTGAAAAGACTCCATTAATGAGAATCAAGAGTGTACAGGAGTGGGGAATAATTTATTGTTCGTTAATGGAAGATTGGTGAAACAGAGAAATCGAAGAAGACGAAGAGAGAGGGATTGAGAATCGATTTTGGACATCAGGGTTTGTAATACGCAGAGACGTCGCTCATCCTCATTTGGGCTATACGAAAAATTCAAGCCCAACTGACGTAGGGCATAACAAATTAGATGAAAAACATTGAAGCCCAATGAAACAAATTAAAGCCCATTCAAAAGCAATGCAGTTGCTGAGCTGGACGAAAAATGAATCCCTACTGGACAAATAAAAAATCTGAGGTGGCTTCATCAGAGGGAAGGATTAAGCCCTTTTAATAGAGTATACTAGGTGACCCATCCGCACCCTGTGCGGATATAAAAATATAGTATAATGTTGAGACAGAAGTATCTATTGAGTTTAAATGTGGGACTTAGTGGAACAAGTGAGAGTTTCAATGCTGAGACAAGATTTGCGCAAATCTTTAGGATGCAGTAGAGGTGGGCAAATCGTTACATTTTCGGTTTGGTTTGTTTAGTTCGGTTTTAATATTTTTTTTTTCAACTGAAATAAACCTTATTTAGTCTGGTTCGGTGTGGTTTATGTCCAGTTCAATTTATATTCAGTTC
>CAKOAT010105821.1:40544-89997 GCA_932364175.1 Eruca vesicaria subsp. sativa | reverse complement strand
CAACCATAAAAAATTTGCTATCAAAAGCTTGGGTTTTTGGTATGAATATGGAGACAAAGTGAAGGAGATGTTGTTTTTAGTTCATAACAATTGAGAAAGAGAGTATGAGTATCGATTTTAAGTGCATTAAAAGCTTCAAACCTTGGTTGTACAAGGTTGTTGGGTTGTACAAGGTTGTTGGGAGTATTCATGGCAATGGAAATGTTGTAAATACTTGAAGATGATGAGGTTGAGAGAGTAAAAAAGCCATTTTTTAAAAAAAGTAAAAAAAAAAATTTAATGGCATTTTCGTAAATAAAATGAAGATGTGGGGTGGATAGGACAAAAACAAGATGAATTAAAAGAAGAAGTTAGTTTTGTGTTTGACCATGAGTTTTGAGTCAAATTTGCAAAAACCCCAATATCTTAATTCTTAAATGATGTGACGTCATTATTTTAGACATAGATTAATATAAACATGAGATTCAACATTTTTAATATATCAAAATAACATGTTTCTAGTTGTATAAATTTTGTTATAACTTTGTTATCATACATATATTTTAAAATTTTATTACACCGCAAAAAATACTTATCATTATATTAAAATAATTTATTTTAAAATTAATTTGCGTTATATTTTGCATCTTCAACATTAACAATTTTATAACTTATCATTTATATTTATCTTCCTTGCTCAATTTTTCCTTATGTTGTATAATACTTAATGATAATTAGTTTACAATTATATTAAAACGTAAAAAATATTTTGGTATACAAATAAAAAATTATGTATGTACAAATACAAAATAAAGAAGAATACAACAAAAGGTTTTATTATTATTCACTCATGTTTTTATTTCTGTCTCTTTTCTTTTCTTTTTTTTCTTATTAAAAATAAACATGCCAATTTTATTATAATTAAAGCTATATGAATGATATGAATAGAATATTAACTCTAATCTTGTATTAATATAATGTTTTGATTTTTTTTGTAATTTTATATTATAATAAACTTTTTATTTAATCATATTTCTAAAATGACATACCATCTAGTTTTCTGTTTTAAATATAAAAATACTTAAGTAATTTTTGAAAGTAATAACTCAACTATACTATCGACATTTATCTCTGGAAAATGATAGATTTGTTTTTTTTAAATTACATTTGACTGTTTTGTATTCATTGAACATATTTTAAGAATACATCTATATAGTGAGTGAGTATAAAAATATTATTAGTTTTCTGTAATGTATGATTTTTTATCCACTATTAATAGAAAAAAATTAAAATCATTTATATACTTATTTTTATAATGAAATATGTGATATTTAATTTTTTCTATAAACAAATTCTATTAATCCTATGTATTTAAGATGGTTAATTGTTTGTTTGGTAATATATATTAGATTAGGTAATTCTAGGATTAGTTTTCTTTTAAAAAACTTTAATCAAATAAATAAAAATTCAAATGGCAACAACCAATCAAATTAAGAGAATTAATTCTACATTGTACCTATGAATGACACGTAAACAAAATTCATTAAAATGATTTCTCTTTTAATATATAGGGGGATTCCATGGAGATATGTAGGGGTATAGGCCAAATTTAACTTCTCAGATAATTAACCAGATAGTTTGGTTACATTTCTTAAGAAATATCAAGTGGCTGATATTACTTTTTTCAATGGTTAATTACTCATCTAATTCTAGTCTATCATATAAAACACAACAAACTACAGCCCTTTTTCAAAAAAAAAAAAAAAACACACACACACACAACAAACTAACCAAAATCGCTAGAATTAGAAGTCAAGAGTTTTTCTTTTTTGCGATGCGATGAAAAAAAAATGGAAAAAAAAATGTGTCCATAAAAATAGAATTAGAAAAACAGGAAACCTTTACCATCGGACAAAAATGGTGTAGCTGTGGGTGCTCCTCTTTCTACCACACTAAGACGATAGATCATTATGTATCACCCACTTGTTCTTAATTATTTATTCTGAATATTTATCGTTTGAATCACTGGAAATTGTTGTGCCAAGTACTCCTTTTTTTCTCCACGCCAGTAGCTTTATTAGATTCAGCAAAATTGCGAAAACATAAAGGCTTCAGCATGCATTGGCGTCCACGTAAGTCCTTCCCACGTCTGTAAGACAAGGTTCTTCTTGAGCGGTCCATATATAATAACTAAAATAAAATAATAAAAAGGAATATTTAGGATCAACGTATGGATGCATATCGATCTTAGATAGCTACTCCCACAATTTAAAACTCAAAACAAAAATAAAATAAAATATGGACGTCTTTTTATTTGTGAACATTATAATGTAGTTACATCAAATCTTCAGCTACTGGTGGGGAAATTATCCAGTTTGTTATTTTCTTTACAAGAGAGATAAATATGTGTTTTTGATAACATTTTTTTTTTTTCAGTTAGAAAAAAATATATTATTAAAAAATCTATACTATTATTTGTGAATTGATTTTTTTTGCGTTAGAGTTCTCACGTTAAAAAATTAAAACGGTTAAATACATTACCATATTTAATGATTAAAATAAATAATTAGACAAAAAATAAAAACGAATTTAAAATTTATCTAATTAGATAATTGATTAAAATTAATAATAATAAGAATTATTCAAATCTAAAAATATTTTCTTAAATCCAAAGATAATTTCTATATGTATTTTGTTGACATCCAATAATATCTTTTAATAAAAAGGTTAAAGATTTAAAAACAGAAAACACATAACTAAATATTAATCAAGTAAAATTCTTAATTTTGTATAAATAGAATATTGAGTAATTTTTAAGTTTATTTATTAATAATGAATATAGTATACAAATAAGTTTTCAAAATTTTTATTATATGTAAAAATTCAAATAAAAACATAACTAATAATTTATCATTATAGTATTTTAGTTAGTAATGAAATTGTTTATAAAATGTTTACGTACCTAGTTAATGTTTATACGAAATGCGATACTTCATATTCACTGGAAAAAGAAAATTTAACGTCCAACTAACTTTAAAGCCCCTTAAAGAATTTTCAAAAGACACTGTATAACATCAAATATAGAGTTTTTGGCTCTCTAAAAAGAAATTTTAAAACTTCAAGTTTGAAGTTTTAAGGAGTGAAACTTCAAATTTTAAGTTTCATCTTTTTATTACATTTTGATCCTTACAATTAATTATATATTATATTTATGATTTTTCAATATTTTGTCCTTTAACATTTTAATCCTTAGCAGTTTTAAATTTTATAAATATTTCAGATTTGTTTTTATAAATTTAATTTTTATAAATAAAACTTTAAAATAAATTTAATATTATTTTAAAACTAAAATTAGACTTCACGAATATTACAAAAGAAACTTAAAACAATTTTTTTTAAAGGTACATGAAGCATAGTTATTACATAAATTTAAATATTACAATATTATTAATAGTATGGTAAATTTTCTCTGAAACCTTAAAAATCTCCAAAATATTATCCAAATAAGTATTGTGTAAATTAAAATGAAACATTATGAAAATAATTTTATGAAATAATGTGATATTTGTTTGTAGTTTATTATTTAGTTATGTGTTTCTATTTACAGTTTTATATTTTAGAGTAAATATTTTTAATTAATATTATAGTTATGTTTTTTCATATATGTGCTAATTATTTATTAGAAATTATGAATTTATATTACTTATGACAAATATAAGGATCAAAAATAAAATAAAAATAGTTTTAAAGTTAGATTTGAAGTTTTGTTTTTAGAGAAGAATACATTTAAACTTCGAAAATAGAATTTTCAAATCTATTATTATAAAGAACTGTTGATTCCCTCTTTAGAGAGACATTACAACTCCAGCTTTCTGCCACGTGTCTTGGTCGAAACAGGCCTCGCGTTTTAATTTTCTTGGGCCTCAATATTTTAAAACCATGGCATGTGTGCCTTCTCTCCCGTCGCTCTCTTATCAGTCAAATTAGGATTCCTTTGGTTCATCGAGCAGAGCAGCAGCCATTGTTTCTCTTCTCAACTCATCTCTTAATGCTGATTCGCTATCCTCCTTCACCGGTTGATATAGATGTCGTTACTCATTGATGAGAGAATTTAACACTCTCCCACGATCTGTCATCCATCCCTTCTTATCATCTTAGAGTCGGTGGAGAAGTAGTATATATAGAGGTCAGTTCTTCATCTTCTCAGAATCATTTCTATTCGTTTCTCACACATCTAAATCATTTTCTGTCGTAATGGTTTGTCTAGGGTGTTCTCGGAGGGTTATGTGAAATAAAGGTCCATGCTGAATCTCTGTATCTAGCAGTCGTCGTGTCCTTTCGTCATTCAATGCATCTTCATTCCCTGCAAATCGGTGGATCTTCAGCTATAATAAGATAAGCCTTCATCCCGTTAAAGTCATCCTCAGAAAATTTACCAGTAGGATGGCTATCCACATTTGTATACAGCGGATACATTGAAACCAAACTCCAGGAAGAGAGTTGATCCAAACTGGTGATAGCAAGGAGTCACTATCTTCGTTGTTTCATACAACTTCGAATCAAAGGTTTTTTACACAAAATCTCCCTCTTTCTTCTTATTATAAGAAAGTGTTCTTCTTTCGATTTGTGAACCATCTGTATAAGAGTATGAGTTTTAGATTACTGCAAGATATTCTCATGAGATGTTGATTTTGGGTTTGTGATCAAGTTTCAGAAGATATTGTTGGGTCCAAGAGAAGTAAGCTGGATTAAGCTGGAAGCAATAAAACATAATACAAAGGTGTGATGGTAAATGTGACATTAAGAAGTAGGGATGATGCAAAGCCTCCTGAGCCACCCAAAAGATTTCATTCACGTAAGAGCCACAGCCTCACTGAAAGAGAACTAACATCTTAGAAAAACAATTTTTTTTTGTTGATGTTTGTGTTTTGTTATCAAGCAAGGATGGAGTGTAACCTTTAATGCTACCTTCTCCACAGAGGTGAAAGGAAATATGCTTATGAAGCTGCGATAATACAATCTTGCTATTAATGTTCTGTATCAACAATAATGTGTTGCATATGTATGTATGTCTGTATGTATAGGTGTTTCAACGGGAGAGTCTTTAACGCAGCTATATTTATATAAAAGAGATTGAATGTTCTTCTGTAAAGAAGACGCTTAGAGTTCTGTTTCTTTGTCAAAGATGTCCCAGCCATCTTCCAAGAGCTCCTTACATTCCTCCTCTTGCCAAGAACATGCCTAGATTCTCAGACATGCAATTCCCCTTGGTCGATGGATTTGTTCAAGCTAAGGTAATCAGTAGTTAATATCAGAGATTCTGGAGATGTACTGAAAATCCCACGTTCTCAAATATTTTCTGTCTTTTGATTTTCTAGACATGGATTTTTGGGGAAATTATCTCCAAAGAGATGATTAGAGCGCAATAAACCATGTGTTGTTTTGTCTTCTTATTAAAACAGGTTTTCAGAGAGCTTTGTTTGAGGAAGCTATTCGATTGGATCATCGGTTAGTGGGAGAAATATATACATATACATTTGCCAGAGCTTTGTTAGAGTGTGTTTACCGGCTCTGATTCGTGTGTGGTGTTATTGTGTGAAACGTTACAATAGGCTTTTGTGTAAGATTTGTTCTCTTTCTCTCACCGTAGAGCTTTAGAGCATCTTTAGTATATCTGTATAGGTTTAATATTTGATGTCTAACGTCATTTATTCACATCTTCGCTGGTCTGAAACCAGTTTTCAGATGCTTATCCATGTTCACAGGCATATTTATCTCTCTCTGTTTGCTGTTTTGCACATTGTATTCATTCTTTACCAGTTTTTATTTGAACCGCAAGATCTTATATCATTTGCGACTAATGTAATAGAAAATCAGTAAATTATTTGAATTAAAAAAAATTGACACACTCACGGAAATCACTTATTGTCAAAGCAAAATATAAACAATTCCATTAGTTTATTTTCGTGAGACATATCATATTTTTGATAATAATGGGAAACTGCATTGACAGTTGATTTTTTTTTTAATATTTTTTATTTTTAAAATATGTTTTTTCTAAAATAAAAAATGGTGTAGAGTATATACATTAAAATTAAGATATAACATTCAGATTAGGTTTATTATATTATATGGTGTATATAAATATGTCTCATAGAATTTAAATATGGTTTAAATATAATTTTACTAAATTTAATGAAAATATACTATATTCAGAAATATAAAACAACCAATATAATTGTTGGTTTGTGCTTATATAAAACTTATATACATAAATTATTAATTTATAATTTTAATTGGAATATATATTTATTTAAAATTGTGTATAAAATTACTATCTTATTTTAATCAATTTGTGTTATATTTTAAACTAATCCAGTTTGGAACCAAATTTTTTTATTAATTTATTGTGTTTATTAATTTATCAAATATTAATTTAATAGAGTTTCTACTGTAATAAAATTAATTCACACAGCAAACAATATTTTAAATTTCATCTTAGATTTAAAATTTAACTATTTTTAAATATTTTATTCACTCACTGAACTTATCTTAAAACAAGTTTAACTGATACTTGGTTTGGTGTTGGTTTTTGATAAAACTAAAATAATAAAAAAAATTATGTCTTTATTCCAACTACCATATGAACAAAAATGATCAAACGTATACAAGAAAGAAGATAAAAAATATTACTAAGCAAAAACCACATATAAGAAGTTAAATGATACAGTATCTTAAAACATATTTAACAATAGATAAAAGTCAAAACACCCTAAAAAAATCGTGAACAAATATCAATTGCTAAACCAAAAATACATATTATCCGGCGCGAAGCGCCGGTTTTCCCTAGTTCTAAAATATAATGTAGATGCTCTAGTAAAATTACATGCAAAGACCACCACAGATAAAACACCCGAGCCAAAAGTACAAGCGGTTCAGCTCGTAGGATTTACACGGAGTGAAACACGCTATAATGAAATTACGCTCTTGGTCTCAGATCCAATACAATGTGCTTTTTGCATGTATTTGTAAAATTATATTTGTAAAATTAATAGCTTTTTGTTTTATTTTATTTTTTTGGTCAAAAAGTTAATAGCTTTTTAATTCATCGGTTATTAACAAGAAAAACGAAATTATCCCTACTAGTAATTGATGATCCATCATGGAACGTGCAAAAGGTTATGATGGTGATTGCTGAGTTTGCATAGAAGCACTATTTGGTGAAGCAAACATGGGAGTTGAAAACGCAAAGAGAACCGTAAGTCAAAAAAGCAACAAGATTCAAAGTCAAAATGGTGACTGATTGTATTTTGTGACTTTACTGTACTTTATGATTAATTGTAACACTATTAGTACCCGTTGGATTTATGCAGTTACATTGGAAGTGACCCAAGATATGTGAAATGGTCATAGGAAAATTAATGTAAAGGTGGCTGATCATAGTCCCAGTTACGTCATGTGGGCATGGCGAGGTAAGTCAATGAGGGTATCGCCTTACGCCATGGCGACACAAAGCGATCACTTAGTGTATGAAGCCAATAACAGTAACTACCATCATTTTACTACACGTAATGTTCAAGTATAGAAAACGGTTATGAAAAAAACCTTCTAAAGCTCTTATTTGGAAGGTCATATTAGGGTTTGGAGATAAATTATATATGATGCGAAAGCTTCAATCACAAACCTAGACCGGGTTAATAACCTAAGTGTGCAAAAACCAATTTGGTGTGGCTTAATTCCAATAAGGCAACACTTTGGTCGCTATAGAGGTTATTAAGAAAGCGCTTAAAGCGAGCGCCTTGTGTATTTTGCCCTGCCTTGAGGTGTCAAGTCGATGAGTACATCGCAAGACCTCATTTGCACCATGGCGACCAAAGCGAGCGCTATTTTCAACCCGCAAAACACTAGCAGATCAGACTGGACATAGGTTCTATTTGAACGCGGACAGCCCAATTTGACATCTCTAAATTTACAATTAACGCATGAGATACATAACGCAGTTGAACTCCTCATAAGAGCAGTTATAAACAAGGCTTGAACAAAGTTACTTCAACCTCCATATAATTTTGCTGTCGATCACCACATATAAAAGAAAAGACCCAACACCCACTGCATTGAACACTCAAAGGCTCATCTCGATTACAAGGAGATATTCCTCCCAAACTCCCATTCAAGATAGATAATACCAAGAGTAGAGATAGAAGACTTCAGCATGTCACCGTTAGATACTAGCCACTCCAGCATTGCATGTATAGAAAATAAAGAAGTTACAATCGGACTAAGGTGAATAAGCTTAACTCAAATTTCAATCTAGACCGGAAAGAAATGCAGTTATTTTTGCAGTTCTAATTTAGAACTTCTAAATGACCTTAATTTTCTGAAATTTGTAGACCTTAGTTTTAAATGTACTTCCATCAGTTGGGTCTTCTCTAGTTTACTCACAGATAAAGCGGATCTAGAAAATAAATTTCAGAAGGCTAGACATCAGATAAGCAACAAAAAACAGTTATCTCATCGCCCCTTTACTTGGGATTTGATCTCATGCCATAAGCAAATCAACATGTCAGCGACATCATCATCCTCAAACATGGCTTTGTCGTCGACTTGAGAGATACCCACCAATGTCTTGAGCCATTCTTCGTGCAGACTTGAGAACTCAGACCTTAGCTCACTCGACTTGAAGTTTTCTCCAATCGATCTCTTCATTGCTTGAGCCGCCACCGATGCTGTCTCAACCACTTGCTTTGGTATTCCCGCCATGAGTGCTACTTGAAGTCCATAGCTCTCAGGACAAGCTCCCTCGGCTAGACGGTACAAGAAAACTAGGTCTTGGTCACAGCCACCTGGTTCTTGGTCGGACCTTGATCGGAAGGCGCAAGCCATGTGTTTCAAGGTGACCCGCGGGTGGGACAAGAACTCCTTGGTGAGAGGATGGTAATGCGTTGCAAAGAGCATCCTGCACTGGACTCTCTCAACCATGTGACGAAAAACCTGATTGAAAATTATATCATAAGTAAACTACGAACTGATCAAAGAGTACTACAGGTTGAAGGAGAAGAGAAAGTTACAGAGTATGCAATGGCGTATCCATCGAAAGTACTAGTTCCTCTGCCCAGTTCGTCAAGGATTACTAGTGAATCCTGAGTTGCGTTTTGAAGAACTGACGCCGCCTCAGTGCATTCTACCAAGAAGGTGCCTGCAAAAAGATTATAAATCAGACAGAACTCTGCATAACTGGTTTTTGTGAGGAACAGGTAACTTACTCTCTCCTGTCATGATTCTATCAGATGCGCCAAGCCTTGTGAAGATAGTATCTACGAGGGAGAGTTCACATGTCTCACAAGGCACGTAACAACCAAGCTGCAAACAGAAAAATAAAAAGAAAATGTTCAGGACATGTAGAGACAACGCAGTGATTTATGTAACGAGTGTTGATACAAAACCTGAGCAAAGATAACAGCAAGACATGTTGCACGAAGAAGAGTTGATTTTCCACCCATGTTTGGTCCTGTTAGTAACAAAGACCGAGGATGAACATTGCTGCTTCTAGCCTCACCAAGGAGTAGATCATTTGGAACAGGAAGTTGACCATCAGCTGCAACTGCAAATGGATGCCATAGCCCTTGGATTTTAAGCACTGGCCCATTTGTTTCCTTATTCTGACTTGATTCGGGGAATATAACAGGCCTGCCCATGCTTCCAGCAGAGAGGCTTGCACAGATTGCAAAGGATCTCAGGACATCCAGGCAGCTAATGGTGTGAATGACCTCAGACCACTCGGTGGCTTTTTCTATAAATAGATCAATCAGTATTGTGAGAGTTTCAGCATTCTCCTCTGTCACGTCATGGTTCTGGTACAATATTAACAAGTTACAATTAGATACATATCAATCTATATACCAAAACCATGTCTTTGAGAAGTGATAAATTGCAAGATAGTAGACGGGTACCTGATAATCTGGAAAGTCACTATCTATGGCTGCTTCGAATTGAGAAAGGAATAACTCAAGCCCGCTCTTTCCCTCTAATATAGGAAGTTTACAGAACTTACAAAGCAACCTCCTCATAATCGATTCCTTCTGTACAGCCAACAACAGATCAATTCCACTTCTGAACCCTTTCACAAGTTGCCCAAATGATTTAACCTGCAGTGCAATATATTTAGAGAAAACAGATGGAGAACAATCATAGCCAGAACCGCAATGCTTAAGACCTATACGAACCATAGAAGGCATTGTTTAGAAAGAACGTGTTTGATACTTACTCGTTGTTTGAGCACTTTTTTGCCAAGGAGAGCGGGTAAAAGATAGGCTGATGACTGAACGCTGGACTTAATGCGTCCGAGCAGTCTTTCTAAGTCTGGAAGTTTTTGTAGATAGTGGCCAGTGATTTGCATAATTTCTGAGTTTCCCATGAATCCTTCGACTACATCGAGTCTTTTATTGATGCTTCCTGCATCTTTAAGGGGATGGCAGATCCAATTCCTTAACAGCCGCTTACCAGTCGGACTAACACAGTTATCAAGAAATTTGTACAAAGTCCCTGCAGAGCAAATAAAAAAATTAAATATTACTAGCTAGATATGTACCAACTCCTGTGTCTACGCTCTACTTGAACCTATAAAGAAAAACATGTACTTGCCTGAAGGACCACCATCAAAGCTATTGTTAAATATCTCCAGATTTACCATCGTCTGGCCATCAATTCTTAGACAACCACTGTAAACTTTGTAGGGATGAATATCCCCATTCTTAAGTACATCTTCTAGCTGCAAGAAAATAGAACCAGTAAGTTATGAAGATTTAATTTGCTTAACTTGTCTAACGCGAAAAAAAACAAAGCCAACCCACCTTTAGCCTAGAAAGATGATTGATTAGTTCTCCAAGAGCACCAAGAGCAATTCCAGATTCAGTTAGACCATCAACAGCAGATTTCCATGATTCAGAAGAACCGCTGAAGTACCCGCTGGATTCTATCATATTTCTCACTCCACAAGCATCTGCATCCCCCATTTCTTGTGGTAGTGGATTCAATTGTACCGCCGTGGACCCTATAAAAACGATACATTGATATAAGACACTAGAAATGTTTAAGAAATCTATCATTGACTGAGCAGCAATAAGAAGACTAATTGTCATGCATATCTGTCTACATGATGATCTCGTTAGGTTTCTTAAACATATTTTCCTAAATTTTCAGCCAAATTGCCTACTGAAATCGTACCTGTCAATGTATATTTCCTTAGAGCCTGTTGGGTCTCTCTTGATAGCCCTGCAACAGTTAAACGTTAACACACTTAAACTTAAGCAGCTCAACTACCTTAACTTCAGTTTGGCAAAACCATTGGGTGTAAATGAAGTTTACCTTTACTCTCATATATCACTTCTTTTGGAGAAACCTGGAAAAATAAAACGAAAGGTAGTTTAGGATGCATTCCTGCAAACCAAAAATATGCGAACAAAGTCACATCGCAGATAAAGTACAGAACAAACTTGTATACCTGCATCAATAAAGCTCCAAGAGCAGCACATGAAGCATCATCACTGATGGACCCAACCCAAAACTTCAAGGCAGCACAGTCAACGAAAGCAAATCCATATACAGTTGAACACTTTTCTAGCTCCATTTTGACCTAAAGCCAAAGTTCAGAAGCAAAATTGAAATCAGTTCATTATGCAATGTAACCAAAAGCTAATCTCTAAGCAATTCTAAAAGAACTATCCAAATCAAGGCTTTGCATTCAACTATCAAGACTAATATAGGGATTCGATCAGCTATCATTTTCTCCAGCATACGAGGCAGAAACAGTGGTCACTGTGAAAATAAGGAATGCATTAACAAGGACTGAGACTCCTTGACATGCAATTCGACAGTATAATGATTAATCATTGTAAAATGGGATCCAGTTACACGTACTGATACTTTTTAAAATTCAGAGAATATCAAACAGACACTTAGTTTGCAGTTCGGTTAAAATATATTGCAAAGCAATTCTCTAGTAAATAAAACTAAACAGCAAATGTTGGCATTCTAATCCCAAAGAATTACTGCTGGAAGAAAGATTGCTAAAGAATACTTAATAGATTTCACTTGTCTAAGACAAATAACAAACCTCTTTTATAGCAAGAAGATGGACGGGATCAGGCCCTAGGTTACCCTCGCTTGATGTTGATGGAGTTAATACTTGAACTAGCTTCCTCGGTATTATCTGACGATAAGATAAGAACAGCCATTAAATTTAACGACAGTGTGAAACTAGTGTAGCGAAAAAATAAAATAATCAACAGTCTGCACCCTTGTTGACATGTTCCCAAGACAACTTACAGTATTTGCACCTCTGGCTTTTGCCTGGTCAGATGTTTCTAACTGCTCGATTCTTCCAACTTTATATCTTCAAAAGCAACAACGAATGTGTCAAAATGCAAAAGTCGTGGAGAAGGAAACATAGGAATTTGCATGTTAGTTCCTATTGAAAACATGTAAGAGTAATAAAGTTTCAACGGAAGGCTTGAAACCCTCCATGAAAGAAAAATGAGTGTATCACATATAACTAAACGTAATTATTGGTAAATATTGCTATAGATAACTAGCAAAAGTTGACCGGGTATAACTCTACCTTGCCAGTTTCCAATGAGAGCACACATATAAAGTACAGTTTTTGACTCCTCTAGGGAAAGGCTTATTATAAAATGATAGCCAAGAAGAAAACATATCCTAGGTTATCAAAATCCTAGTTGATAATGACTGAAGTGATCTCCATTTGTTTAAGTCCTAACCAAAGTGGTAGCAAAGAAAAACCATAAAGTATGACAGTTCCCTTACCCACGAGCTAATAGCTTTTGCACTGCATCATCTATCCCACTTTCAGAGATACCAACCTGATAAAAAAAAAGGGGGACGTCAAATCTATAGACTTAGCAAAAGCAATGAATCAAGCAGGTAAGTTGTTTCAACCGATTTTACCTGTCTGCATTTTCCCACACCACTCATGGTCATCTTCCAGTCAAGCTCCTTATGACCTAACTCTGCATCTAGCTCATACAGCTCATAAAACTTCCCCTGAGAGGAACATAACGAAATGCAGATGTAAGCAAACCAATCTCAGTGAGGAAATAGATTAAGCACTAGATAAAAATTCACTCACCACTTTAAAGAAAAGCACAACATCCATATACTCACTCTTGACACTCCAATACTGCTTCTGCGACGCAGACATTTTCTTGAACACATCAGCTGGTATGTAGAGAGTCTTTCTATCGTAAAGAGGATCATCAGGCCGCCTTCTATTGGCATCCCTGATCCGAGAAGGCTCAAGCCATTCAAATTTGGTCCCTTCTTTTACTTCTTTCTTATCTCCACCAACCACCCCACCCTGAAGCATTTTCATCCTCTTGTTAGAATTATCAAACAGAGAGACCTTACTCTCAGGAAAAGCCACCCCATCCTCCAGAACTCGCTTCAAACGAGGAACACTTGGACGCGTCCCTGGCGTTTCTGGACCAAGAACATCGTCATCTTCCACTGATCTTGGATTATCTCTCCCAGTCAAGCTAAAAGTATAGTCTCTCTTTTGAGGTTGAGCATTATTCGAAGGTTGCATCATAGATACAAATGAATCACGAAACGGAGCAACATTCTCTTGGCTCCTGAAAGTTTCCAAACAATGATACAAGGCAGTAATCAACATCGTCACATAGTGAAATCATGGATCGAACCGAATCGACTCAGTAATTTCGAGCCTAGACCTAATGTTAACTGAATCGAGATAATGATTCAATAGTACCTATCTTTAGGCTGAGCATTATTCAAAGGAAAAACACTCTCAGGAATCATAGATACAAATGAATCACGAAGCGGAGCAACATTCTCTCGGCTCCTGCAAAAAAAAAAAAAAAATCCAAAAAATGATACAACGGCTGTAATCAGCATCGCCACATAGTAAAATCCAATAAATTCGAAGCTAGACCTAACTGAATCCAGCTAGTGATTCAATAGTACCTATCTCCACAGGATTCAGGACCATCGACTCTAACAAACTTATGCATGATACTGGAGAAGAGAGACGACGCGCCACCGCCGGCGGTTTCAGCCGCCTTGAAGCTAGACGGCAAGACGCGGCGAGGAACTTTCTCCGGCGGAGTATCCACTCCGAGAACATCATCATCCACTGGTTTGGATACGTTTCGCTCCACAGAGCGTGCCGAAGCGTCGCTGTTGATACCGCCTTCCTTCGCTGTAGATCGTAAACCTCCGCCGCCGCTAGTAGGATCGCCGGGGATTGGAGCCTGAGTCGCCGGAGACGGTTTCTGGAAGAAAGACAAAATCGATTTCTGGCGATGCATTTTTCGAATGGAGTTTGAGGGAAGATGAGTGGGATGGGAGTGAAAGGGTGTGTTTTGAGCTCAATGAAATCGAGAGAGATGGGGGGAAAAGATTAGCGCCAAAACTTCTTAGGGTTGCTTTTGTTGTCACTCTTTGAGTTGAGGCCTTTATCACCGTCCGATTCATTTCTATTACTCTGTACCGTTGGATATAAGGGAAAAACGCCAAAATAGTTTATAATTTTCAAATTTAAAAAAAAAAACACAAAATCACAAAAAAACACTATATTTAGGACTTGACTAGTTTCCTTGATACCACCCGCAAACGCAGCGATTGTTGGTGTTTTGCAACAATCATAAAAATCACTACAAATCGCTTCAATCCGTTCTCAAGCTTTTAAAATCAAAAGCTGGTTCCAGCTAGCGCTTACGGTTGCGGGCAATTGCGGGTGGATAAAAATATAAATATATATACTTTTAAAAAATAAAAAATAAATTAAACAAAAAAATGAAATATTATAAATAAAATTAAATATACCTTTAATATTTTAATTTTAATTCACTAAAAAATATCATTATTTAATTTTAAAAACTTTAAATCAGGAATTTTCACTATATTTTGAAAACATTAATATAAATACATTTCTAACAACACATAGATCTATAAATATATAAAATAAATATATAAATACATAAAATATATAAGTAAAAATATATAACTAAGCATGTTTTGATATTTTTATAATTTTATAACATGTTAATATTGGTAATTTATTATTAAACCGCTGCAGTATCTCATAATCAAAAAGTTATAAATATCTCGCAAACGCACCAGTTCTGAACCACTGTATCAGTAGTACAAATCGCTTAATAACGCTAGAAACCGCAACCACCTACATCCATAAACTTCTGCAACCGCAACCGCTGCGGTTTCAACCAGTCATGCCCTTAATCAATAATTTCCCAGTCAGCCATGAAAAATATCTATACTTTTGACGACTCGGGTCATTTTAGATCCGTTAAAAGTTGTGTTTGATTACTTGGAAACTGAGTTATATAGTAATTCTATTTTTAATTTGGAAACTGAAAATGTTGCAAAAGTAAACTAAAAAAATCATGACCTTATATATTAAAACAGAAGTCATGATCTTGATTCAAGTGTGATTTTTTCGAAAATTGACCATTACTAAAAACTTTTATTATATGTATTTCATTAAAAATAATAATCTATAGAATTTTAAAAATATTTTAATCATAATATATTTTGATATATTTTTATTTTAAATATAAATATATATATTTAAATTCTAACAAATCTGTTTTAAAATATTTTTATAAGATCTTCATTTGCGATATTATCTTTAAATATTTTCACTAATTTTGAAATTAGTTTGAAATATTATTATACATTAATATATTTAGTTAAGTTTATAAAATAAAAAATTATATCATATTATTTATTATATAATAATCATCCATCCTATTAAAATAAAATTATTATATTAAGCTAAATATATTAAAATTGTATTAAACTGATAAATTTATATATTTTATTTTCGTAAGTATAAAATATTTATATTCAAAAATAAAATCCAATATGTTGGTAAGACGGGTTAACATTAGCAAATTATAAAATACATATATATATATATATATATATATAAATTAACATGTATTTCATTAAAGATAATAATATAAAATATTTCTAACTACTTTAATCATGATATATTTTCATCTTAAATATAAATATATATTTATATATTAAATTTTCAAATAATAAATCTGTGTAAAAATGTTTTACAATAAGTTAATGTATTTTATGTTATCGTTATAAAATGAAAACTTTCAATTATATCATATTTTATTGACTTCATAGTCATAATCATCATGTTAAAAGACAATTATTATATTAAACTAAATATGATAAAATTATATTAAATATAGAAATTTATAAATTTTATTTTCATAAATATAAATTATTTATTTTAAAATATAATATGATGAACAAATGGCTTAAATTAGCAAATTATATAATACATGTCAAAAAATTAACACATCTTAAAATTTTGTATATACAATAATATATTATCTAAAATGAATAAACATATAAATATTGGTAAAAGAAAATCCAGTTTTGAAAGTCCGGTAAGAATTTATCATAAATTAAATATAAATACTTATCAAATATGTTTTTCATGAATATATTAATTTCCTTAATAACTAAATGCAAGTACAATTAGATAAATATATAATAAAAGTGACAAATACATACGATTTTTAACAACGGATTAATATAACATTGTAAATTATAAAATTATTATATTTTAAATAGTTATATAAATATTTAAATATATGATTAACGTTAAAAATATATACCATTATGTTTAAGACAAATATTTATGTATATAAAAATAAAAACAAACATTTGTGTGGTTGCGCGGATCAAAATAAGTTTTTAAGTCAAAAAAAGATTGATGGTTTGGTTTTAGTTCATTAGGTTTGTCAATATTGTCAACAAGTTGAACCAAACTTAGTCGAAAAGAAAAGTTGAGCCAAACTTTTAGATGTCTCAGTTAAATTTAAATAACTTTGATTAAAATGGAATAATATAGTTAGCTTCAATATTGTCCGGGTTTTTTTGTCATCTGTTGATTAACATTAATAACTGAAAGAAGCATACAAGAGTTCAAAAGCCGACTGATACAGCCAGAAGCCGGACACATACCGGAGCCAGAACCTGGACAAACCCCAGGGCAATAAAACATAACAAAAGCCATATAAAACATAAACTTAAACTAACAACCTTCAATATTGTCCATATACTTTTCAGTATTCTTCCACCGACAATTGTGAAAAAAGCACTCTTTATGTTTTATTTTGTTGACAAAAGAAAAAACGAAGTAACTTGTCCAAAAAAAAAACACAAACCTTTTTATTGGTGATTACGTGTTGTATTTTATTATGGACAATTCTTCTACAACCAAGGGGAATTGTGAAGAGGCATAGCGATGGATTTGACTTGTAGATAGCTATCGAGAGCGTCCATGCCGCTCTCGCGACAGTTTCCACTCATCTTGTACCCACCATAAGGCGAGTCGAGGTCAAATGCGAAGTAGCAGTTAACCCAAATGACTCCAGCTTTGATTGATCTTGAAACCGTGTTGATCACGTCAACGTTTTGGCTCACTATTCCGGCTGCTAGACCGTACTTCGTGTTGTTTGCGCATTTGATTCCTTCCTCCACCGTCCTGTGATAGCAAATTTACCTGTTAGTGTTGAGGAATGTGATAAAGACTTAAATGAGTCTTTTTATGTTTGCTTTACTTGAATTTCATCAAAGACATGACCGGTCCAAAGATTTCATCTTTGTATATCTTCATATCTTCCTGTAAGCAACAATATTACAACCCATTATTTAAGACATGACCTAAGCAACATTTATGGTCTTGTCTGAAGCGATTAAAGGCCCAAGAAATGTGTAAAGTTACCGTGACATCTGCAAATATAGTTGGTTCGATGTAATATCCTTTGTCTCCAATTGCGTTCCCTCCAGTTAATAAGGTAGCTCCTTCGTTTTTGCCATGCTCAATGTAAGAGAGAATCTTCTCAAATTGTTTTTTATCCACCTGATCAAAGACACCATAATAACATAATCGACCGTTAACTTGACTTTAATCTACTTAAATCAAGATCAGTCAACATAGAATTAATTAGCTAGTCTCTTTTACTTGAGGTCCTTGTCGAGAAGTGGAATCAAAAGGGTCACCAACGGTCCAGTCTTTAGCCTTCTCCACCATCTTCTCCACAACCTTATCGTATATACCTTCTTGGACAAACACACGAGAGCTCGCCACGCAAATTTCACCCTACACACAATCCACAAAATATCTTTACGTCTATACTATTAAACATTCAAACGGTTTTTAATTTGTCCTCTATGATACATACCTTGTTGTAGAAGCAACCGAGTAGCGCAAGATCGGCGGCTTTGTTCACATCTGCGTCATCAAATATGAGAAGAGGCGATTTTCCGCCTAACTCAAGGGACACTTTCTTTAGATTACTTGCGGCTGCGGCTTGCATTATCGTCCTCCCAACATCTGTTGATCCCGTGAAACTCACCTAAACACAACATGCAAAAGAAGATAACAATTAATCAAAACACATTGCTCGACGGACCACATATAGCAAATTATCTCTCATAAGATAATAGTTATTTACTTTGTCAATGTCCATATGGGAAGCAATGGCAGCTCCAGCAGTTGGTCCAAACCCAGTCACCACGTTGATCACGCCATCAGGGAATCCCGCCTGTTTGTTAATCACAGAAATAATATGTTTTAGGTTGTTATTCAATTGTTTGATTGCCTACACGGTTGCTATTACTATATTCAACAATATAGTGGATTATTGGTTGAGATTTTACTGTGGGAATTAAGGGCCTGACTGGTTACAACCCTTGTTCGGAAATTTGCTAGGCGCTACGCGTGCGGTGCACTAACGCCTAGCGATTTATTGAAAAATCGAGAAAAAAACGGAGAGTACGCGGGGCAAAATTTTTTGTATTTTTATATATATAATGTCATATTTATGTGTATAATACAAAAACAATTTGGTAATACATAAAAAAAAATCCTTAATACTATGATTTATATATTTGTCAATACACACCAACTTAAATCATAATATCTAATTATATCTATTTAATTCTTATATAATAAAAATTACAAAATATAATTTTACTCAAGTGGAAGACATCTACCAAACAAAAATATTAGGGTTAAATACCGACAGTAAAATAGTATAGGGACCAAAAAGGAAATTTTGTAACATATAATAATCACGTGTCACCTAAATAATGATACCAAGAGTCAATAGTAACTTTATGCCTGAGTTATCTTCTTCTTCCTGTATAAACACACGAGCCTGATACACCGGTCAAGAAAAAAGGTAAGTTTAAGCCGAAGTCCTCCTCTCACCAAAAAGCTATCATGGTGGATAAATGCGGGAATGACTTCCCGTTTGTTAGACTGTTTACTCCACAGTTCTCATATGAGGTCAGCAAACTAAGATCTTGACTCTTTTCACTTATGTTGCTTTGCCTGGTGTTTATGTCAATGCATCAATGAAGAAGATTCAAATGAAGAAGATTCAAGTTCACTAGGGAAACAATGATTTTGGACCAGGTGATTTTGTCTTTTACGCGGCCGCGTTTTGTGTTTCTACGTAGTTTACGCTTCTTACTCGGCCCACCGTGTAATGCATCCGAATTGGACCAGTTCGCCACGGAACCCACCCGCATCACGTTTAATCAGCGATTGCGGTTGTGGTTGCAGGTGTTTGCGGATGCGGAAGATTGCGGTTTTAAGTGTTAGTAAGATTATAGTAATAGCAAACGTGTAATGGATGCGGAAGATTGGTTGCGGATGCGGAAGATTGCCTACACGTTTGCTATTACTATATTCAACAATATAGTGGATTATTGGTTGAGATTTTACTGTGGGAATTAAGGGCCTGACTGGTTACAACACAGCGATTGCGGTTATGGTTGCAGGTGTTTGCGGATGCGGAAGATTGCGGTTTTAAGCGTTAGTAAGAGATTTATACAATTGGTTCAACGGTTAAAAACTATTGCATTTGCAGGATACTTATGACTGGTTTATCATCAAATACAACGACGGTTAAGTAATAAATTAACAATATTTATATTTTATATAATTATTAAAATATTAAAATCATATTTTCATGATAAATATAAAAATTATTGAAAAAGCTGCACTATTAAATTTAAAAAATATTTTTTGGAAATTTTATAATATAAATATTTCAATATTTCAATTATTTTAATTAAAATTTTTAACTGAATATTTTATTTTTATATTTATATAGTTTTTTAGAAAAAAAAATATTTTTTTCCCTCCCGCAATCGCCTGCAACCGCAAATGTTAACTGGAACCAGCTTTTGAATTTTAGAGATTCAGAGCGATTTGAAGCGGTTTATAGCATTTTATGTGATTGTTGCAAAACGCCAACAACCGCTACCAACCGCAATAGCTGCGTTTGCGGGTGATGGCGGGAGAACCATGCCTAAGTGTGTAATGTTTTTTCATTTATTAGTTGTATGTGATGTAGATTTAAATGACAAAATATAAGTTTGACAACAAAAAAATGACAAAAAAAAAAACGACATATATTCCTACACCAATAGATTTTTCTACAGTTTATTAAATAATGTTTTAGAAAATATGATTACTACATCCATTTCTTTGTTTTTGTCTTAGCTTTAAAAAGAAAATAAAACATTATTGGTCATTTTTTATGGTTGTATTTATAATTAAAGCTGAATACATTTCATATATCTCAATCAATCACCTCCATTATATTTTCCACTATTTGCGGGTTACTTTTTATATAAAGGTGATAATTTTTAGTGTTATAGGTATGTATGGATTGTAACGATTTGTTTGTTTGTTTACGTCTACACATAGTGTTAGATTTTTCAAAATGAATCCGCAACCTTACTTGTCTTAAAGCAAAATATTGTATTAGTTGTATACGTATACGTAAACAAAATACAGACAAAACAAAGAGATAATGTTATGAAAAGCTATTAATAATTTTAAAATGTTATTATTATTTTTGATCAAATTTTTGTTAATAAATGTTATTATTTAAGGTAATTTTTATCTATACGAAATGGTAAAAAAATATAAGTGAAATAGATTGGCTTACTTCTTTAGATAGATGAGCATAGAACAGAGCAGAGAGTGGAGTCTGCTCTGCAGGTTTGACCACCATGGTGCAACCAGCAGCTAAAGCAGGAGCCACTTTCATTGCATACATAATGCTCGGAAAATTCCAAGGGATGATGTGGCCGACCACTCCAATAGGTTCTTTAAGCGTGTATCCAAACAAAGACGGACGTGTCATTCTAAGAGTCTCACCGTGGATTTTATCCGCGGCACCCGCGTAGTACCGGAAGTGTCCAGTTGCAGCCGGAATGTCACCCACTTTTCCCATTTGGAACAATTTTCCGCCATCAATTGCATCAAGAGCAGCCAATTCTTCAATGTTTTGCTCTATTAAGTCTGTATATTTGTTGATAATCCTTGCCCTCTCCTGATCGGATTAAAACCACCAAATTTTGCTACGTAAGAACATACTATTGTAAGTAATACTACAAATATTATCCAACAAAATGGAGAAAACAATAGTCTTATTTGATATGGAAGCATAGAAACAACCTTATCAACACATAAACGTAACTTAAGAATAACTTAGAACATGTTATTCGATTGAACAAATACAAACAACCTTACCAAATCAGTTTTTTATACCCTAAAGTCAAAGCAAACTTAAGTCGAGTTAAAAATATGCTTAAAAAGATTATCTGAGTGACATGAAAGCGACGTAGTGACACCAACCGAAAATAAGTCAATCTCGCTCCTTATCTATTCAGAATATTAAAAAAGAAGCAGCAAGGAGTTTTACTTTAGATACGACCCTAATAATTACATATTTATTAGTGACACACTGTTTCGGGACCACATCTCAATCAACAGATCAATAATTTTATGTTTTTCGTTATAAAATACATATCCATAATTTGATGCATAATAAATAGGTAGGTGCAGTAAGAACATGAGGAAAAGATAGCAACGTACGAAGCCAGTCATGCGAGGCCAAGGGCCATGATCGAAGGCGTGACGTGCAGCGTTAACGGCTAAGTCAACGTCTTCTTTGTCTCCTTCTGCTATTTTTGCGATCACTTCACCGTTCCTTGGGTCTATTGTCTCAAACGTTTTACCTTCAAGGACATAAAACCAAAAAAGAAAAACTAAACTATCCATATATGCCAAATCAAACCACAACCACCCTGACCCGAAACGATCTTCAAAATCACGAGTTGTTTTCATCTCTTTTCATTGATAAAGGTCAAAAGATTACATATCAATATCATTTACAACTTCTAGAAAGAAAATAAAATGATATTTTTGTGTGGTCGAGAAGAGAAATTGTCAGAATGGGCCAACAACCAACTCGTGTTTGATAGTAGAACATGCTTCCAATGATATATTTTAAAATATATTGTCAGAAAACAAATAATTTATCTTTTACCATCCGACGACTCAATACTCAACCATATTGTAAAGGTTTTAAAATGGCAAAATAACATACTTTCTGCATAACTTGGAAGAATATTAGTCTAAGTATTTACTTAATCAAGTCTAAACATTCACAGAAGATTTTGGAGGAAGATTTTATTTTTCTTTATATGTATATTAGAAAAGAATTTGAGGTAAAGATTTGGATAGTTAAAGCCAAATCAGATCAGGACTGGGACTGAGATGAATAACATCTTTTTTCTTTAAGTAAGGTCAGCGTTTAAAGTTTTTTTTTGTAACTTAATGTGGATCAGCGTTTAAAGTTGTTAAATTAAGTTATTAAAGAGTGAATTAAAAAGGAGAGAAAGAAACCTGAGGCAGCATCAACGAACTTGCCGTTGATGAAAAGCTTCGTGAACTTAATCTCCGGTAATTTCGCCGTGGCACCTCCGTTGCATTTGCCGTTTTCCATCTCTCCTCCCCTTTGTTTTTTTCTCAGTCTTCGCTCTCTCTCTCTCTTTCTCTCTCTCTCTGTAGAAAGACAGAGAGGTTATTAACGTATTTATATATCCAAGCCTCTCGGTACCCACGCCAGCAAGGCAAGTGGTATTTTTGATATGTAGCTAGGAGTGTGCATGCACATTAATATTGGGAAATTTGATTCTATAACCAAAACAATATATAATTAAGTAAATACACATATTAAGTTCATGGTTAGATAACAATAAGTATTAATTGCCATTATATCTTTTAAGAACAAGATATGTGTAGTGTTGATTTAAGTTTTATTTTTTACTAGGTAATTCTCCCATGCTCATGTACATATATAAATATTTAAAAAATTAATATATTATAATAATTAACTGATATTTACTTTTAATTTTAGATTGTTTTATAATTTACATGTGTACTTTATTAATAATATTATATTATTTGAATTAGACATGATTTTGGATATGTTACATCTAGCTAGGTTGATTATTTTTCAGATCAACGGTTGATTTTATTATCATTTGGATATACTAGATTGCATCTATTTCTCAGAGTTCAATGATAATATTTTTTTCTAGATATAGTAAAGTTTGATTAATTTTTTATTTGTTGTCTTAGCTTTGTAAATATAGTATAGTAAGATTTGTATATCATAATATATATTGCATTTAGAATGAAAAAAAAATGAAGTGTTTAATTCAAAATTATATAAATAAATATTACGATAATATTAAATTTTATCAAATAAATTAATTGAAACAATTAGTTAATAATTTATTTTTCTTTATTAATAAGTTTTGAGTCATCTGTAATTTATATGAAGAAAAGAAATAGATTATTATAATAAAATTATATGTTATTATTGTAATTAGATCTTTGATTCTGGATATTTGCATTAGTCAAGTCACTCATTTGTAAGTATATTGAATTACATATATGCTTTCAAATTCATACTAAAATATAATCAGTTTTGATTCTAATTAGTCAAATCAAATTAGTTTTATTCATTGCTTAAATGTGCCTGTATTTTCATAATATTTTTAATTATTTGTTATATTTTGATTTTAAAAAAATAAATAAATAAAGCGATGAAAAACAAGAAGCTATGCCTAAGTATAAATGGCAAAAATTGGAATATGAAAAACTGATAAAAATATTCACAGTTAAATATTTTATATATTTATTGATAAGTAAAATGAAAATTATTTTAAATAATCTTAAATATGAGAATTCAGATTTGCTAGGATATTTTGATTATGGGTATAGTACGTTCCATGAACAAAAAGAAAGCATAAAATTTAATAAGCTGAATGAAATCATATTATATAAATCATAGTACGTTCAAAATATTTTTATTACTTTGAAAGTATATATTATGTTATCTAAAAATTTGGTTTTAAGAGAATATAACTATTTTATGAACTTTCCTTTTTGATGAAATCATATTATATATACATATATTTTTGTTTTTAAATTTGATATTAATTTTTTTATAAATTTTCCCTTTTTATTATATATGTTATTCGTAAAATAGTAAAAAGGAAACTAAATAAAACATTAATAATAAATATTTAAATGTAATAAAAATCATTAAAGGTACCTATGTAATTAATCATAGTAAGAATTAACTTGAACACGTCATGTATGAAACTAACTTCTCAAATAATATTATAGAGATTTTCTTTATTAAAAGTGTGTCTTCCCTCCCTGTTTGTAATTGACTTTAAGTTTCTTAAAACAATCATTTAGCTTAAATTTCACATAATAAACACACATATATTTTTCTACACATTATATGTATTGAAATTTTTTAAGCAAATCTATATATTTTCAAAATTTATATAATATTACATAAAGAGAAAATGACTAAAATAGACCTAAAATTTTTTTTATCACAAATATAGACCTTAACAATTAAAATGACCAAAATAACACTTAAATGTTTTATTAAATATACATTTATACCCCTTGGGTTAACTAATTCTAGACTTTTTTGTTTAAAGTTGAGGAGTGGGGTTTTGGAGATAGGGTTTCGATTTTAAAAAAATTAAAAAAATTTAAAATAAAAAGTACTATTTTGGTCATTTTAATTTTTGAGGTCTATTTTTGTGATAAAAACTTAAAAGAGGGCTATTGAGAGAATTGCCCTAATATTTTCTTGAAAAGAGAGAGAATAATTCTGTGGGAATAGGTAAAATCAAAATTAGTCTTTCCTATCAAACATCTATCTTATTAAAATAGAAATATTATAATTTTTTCTAGATGAATTTTTAAGTTGGACTTCATATTATTAATCTATAGTCTTATTACGATATGATATTGAGGATGAATGGTAAGTGTTGTGAGTGCTCTCCACAGCTCATTTTCTTTCTACAACCACTTTTTATACCAATCATACTTTAGAAAATTAATTTAAAACTACAGCTCTAAAATTAAAATAGGAAATAAAATGGCTTTGGAAATCAGTTTTTTTAGAGCTTTACATTTAGTGCTTTGAAAGTTATTAATATAAATTTACAGCAATAAAATCTACAGCTACAACAATTAAATCTACATCTATTATTCTAAAGCCAAAAACTAAAAGCCACAACACTTACCAATCATCCCCATTATTATTAGTAAAATATCTAACAAAGGTATATTTTACACATATATTTCAAAACTTGGACATCAAGATCACATATTTATTGTTGCCGTGAGTTTCTATTATGGTTTCCTAGATACTCCGAAACAGAATCACGTAAAATATCTACATATTCCATAACAACTAAATTTTAGATATGCGCTATTTAAAAAAAATTGATCCGTCGATTCCTTTTCAATATATACTTACCTACAATATAGTTAACCATTAAAACCGATTAGTAATATCCTATATTAAATATATGTAAATATTAATTAGATGGATTCCACGCAATATACTATATAGAAAACTTTAAAAATCTCTATTCATCTATAAATATTCAAGACAAGACTCATATAATCGACCATCAACAAAAACTCAAATCCCTTTCGCCATGACTACGAATAACAGTGTTTCTTTACTCAAAAAGATCAAGCCCTACAAACAGAGATGACTCATCGAAGTGAAGTTGGTTCATTTATGGAGACATAGAACCAACTATGAGGAGATATATTGAGTTGATCTTCACTGATTAAATTGTGAGAGGATTTCATTTTTACTTGTTTTTAATAACCATATGCATTTACGTACTAAGTTTTACAATATATTTTTGTTTCATGGTGATAAAATACACTATATGTGCAAGCGGAATTACATTCAACGTACGCAACGTAAACTAAGTTTGGGTGAATGGCTACTAAAAGAAATGTTTTCGGTGACTCCTACTAGGGGACAGTATCGTCCAACGAACCATGCATTCAAAATGATAGCAAAAATTTCTCTTATGTGTGATGATAACTTCTTGAGTTTTACTGGATTTGAAGAGATTGGAAATGGGACCCTCAAAACGAATTTTTTAATTGGTTAGTGTATCAATCATATTTTTATTATTTCTGTGGTTTTCAATATTTATGTTTAATATGTTTTTTTCCAATGTCATTGGTCAAGTGACCAATCTTCATGATATCCAAACTATCTAGGTTTTCGACTTGGATAAGAAGAAAGTCGAATTCCGCTTGATGGACATCAAATGAGTTAATTTATTAAAAGAGATATTTTGACCCTTTATATCGTATTGTGCTGCTTATTTATTCTATTTTGTTGACTTGTAATTTCAGTGGTCAAAGCATTGCATGTTGTTTGTGGGGTAAATATGATGAACAGTTAGAAGAACATCGCCAACAAAAAAAAATGATTCTAATTTTGTGTGCTTTCCGGTTTGCAAAAATAAGGTTTTACAAAGGTTTGAACAACATATAACCGAAAATTATATTTTTATTTTAATTAAATAGCATACATATCTAATGTATATTTTATTATCCTATGCTTATGTTTTATAATGCTTATGTTTTATAGGAGAAGTTCAAGTAACCAATGCATTTGATGCATCCCTTATCCTTTTCAATCATGAATTCCCGAAACTCTTTATTTTAAAAATGTGTAAGCTTCTTAACTACTCTATTAATGAGTTTCTTATACTATAAAACATCTATTTTATTTGTATCATCCAATTGTATTTTCAGGGTGGCACATGAGCTTGCTCTTGCTCTTACTGATCCAAAGAAAGAGAAGCGACTGATCAGATACCAAGTTGATGATTGGAATGATGTCGATATTAAATCTATCTCAGAAATCATATATGGTTAATCTATCTCACATTATTAATATAATATTTATGTCTAATTAGTCTTATTACGATATGATATGATATTTCACGGATATCTATTTTTTAGGAAGTTACTGATATTTCGGTATTTTATAATTAATAAGAAGATAATTATACTTCACGTTGAGGAAGTTAGAAATATATCCACATTCAACTATTTAATAACATTTAATTTATATATATACCTTATTATTCTTTAGGAATATCCTCAATATATGTTTTTTAAACAAAAAATCTCAGTTACAATTAAAACTTTTGATTTGTTATTAATTATAAAGAACAACTTCAATTTTTTTTTAAAATAATGCTTATTTTTGCTTCAAACAAATTATAAATAAGAATCAAATAAATTTACTTGGATACAAAAAAATATTTATTTAAAAGTAAAATACTAAAAGTTAATTAGTTTTTATAATATTTGGTTATATTATTACAAATTATGCTTATTTTTTTACAGATAAAATTTTTGTGGGTTATTCTATGAGGCGTTTTAAAATAACCCGCGCAGATTTTATTTTTGAAATGTACTCTATATTATATTTTCTTTTGAAGATCATTAAGTTAGTTTATATAATTTAACTAATTTTAAATTAAATTTACGAATAATTTGAATATTTTGATAATTTTTTTGTCAATTTTGAGTTTCAAAAGTATTTTTTGAAACGATTTCAGATTTTTGTTATAACCCGATCCAAACCGAATACGGAAGGAACCAAATTGAAACCGATCCTATAATTAGTAAAACCTGAATCGGTCTGAAAAATAAATTACTGAAATTTTAAAAATTCGAATCAATCGAACCAAAACCAACGGATCTCCGAATGTCCAGGCATATGATATATTTAAGAGACCTACATTTATATTCGTTATTTTACAATCGATAAAAATTATAGTATTACAAAATCTTAAAACCGAATAAACATTAATAAAAAAACTTACCCTGCGCGTGCAGGTGGGTATCATCTAGTAACAATAAATTATTTTGCCTACTAAATACCAGAAACACTAAACATCTATATTATTAAAGTTGAAGTACATTTTGGAGATGTTTGGAAATAAGTATAGTATATTAATCCTTCAGAGTGACATTTGCGTCATAAAAAACCTTGAACTTGAAAATGTGACCTGTTGAACAGGTTAAACAAGTCATTTATCAAGTTTTTTTTTGAAAAATAAATATTTAGTAAATAAATATTTAATAAATAATCAAAAAATGAATAAAAATCAATTAAATTTTCAATAAATTAGAAAATTTCAGAACAAAAAGAAAAATTTATATTTCAAATACCAAAAATTAAATAAAATTCTGGAAATTAAATAAAAAATTAAAGAAAATTTACAAAATTGAAATTTTTTGAAAGTTCATTTGATTTTTTTTTTTTGATTATTTATTAAATTAATATTCATAGAAATAAATATTTAAGAAAATATAAATATAAGAAATAATCAAATAAATAAATAAAAATCAATTGAATTTTCAAAAAAAAAGTAAGAAAATTGCAGTACATAATTTTTTTTAAATAAATAAATTGAAATACAAAAAATTAAATAAAATTCAGAGAATTAAACAAAAATTAAAAAAGATTCACAAAATTGAAAACTCAAAAGTTCAAAATAGTTTTTTTTGAAAATTACAAGATTATGTTTTAACTATTTGAAACCATCAACTTCAACAGTGATATGTTTGAAATTTTTTTTGTCAACGATGATATGTCAATTTTATTAGAAAATTTAATAAAAATTAAAAGATTTGTTTTTCAAAAATCTGAAATATTAAAGTTGAGAATAAAACTTTAAATATATCACTATTGGCGATGATGGTTTAAACATTTTTCATTTTTTAAATGTTTCTTTATGTTCTGAAATTTTCTTTAATTTTTTTAAAAATGTAATTTAGTTTTTGATTTTGATTTATTTTTTTGTTGAATTTTGTGAATTTTGTTTAATTTTGTTTAATTTTTGGTATTTGAATTTTTTTTTTAATTTCTTTATATTCTGAAATTTTCTTCATTTTTTTGAAAATTTAATTGATTTTTATTTATTTTTTCAGTTTTTATTAAATATTTTTTTTTTCGAAAAAATTGATAAATAACTTGTTTTACCTGTTAAGCAGGTCAGATTCTCAAGTTCAAGGTATTTTGTGACACAAATGTCACTTTGAAGATTTAAAGTGTTAGTGAAAAAATTTAAGGTTTAAAGTGTTAATAAGTGTCACTTTGAAGATTTTTTATGCGATTTTCCCGATTACAATAAGATCATTAGTTAAAGAATTGCGTTTTGTTCTGTATATATAAATTATTTTTACTTATTTCACGTTCTTTTACATATTATCAGATAATAATTATATATTACAGTTGAGAAATCATTAGCTATTACATATATAATTAAATTGACACGAACAACAAAACAATTTTTTCTTTTTGTATTTACACTCATTTTATGGTAAATAAATCTAAATAATCATTTTTATGTATTTTGAAAATGAAAAATTTTCTTGGATAATATTTTTTAATTTATTTTCACAAAATATCCCTTAAAAAGACCAAAATAAATTTTTATTAAAGAGTAAATATGCACTTATACCGTTTGGTTAACTAATTTTAACTTAGGGTTTAAGGTTAATAGGTGGAGTTTTGGGTGTAGAATTTCAAATTTAAAATAAGAAATATAAATATTAAATTTAAAAATAAAAATAAAAACTAGTTTAGTCATTTTATTTTTTGAAGGTTATTTTTGTGACAAAACTTAAAAAAACTATTTGAGAGAATTGATATATAATTAAATTTAAATGATATTAGCATATATATAATATATATTAATATGATTATCTATTAAATGAGACATCCTAATCATATGGTTTTATGATCATTGATAACAAATTTTTAATGTGTGACTTTTATTATTTTTAATAATTTGGAAACGCTCTTGAAAAAATTACAAATTTTGAAACAAAAGTATTAAGTTTTTAATTCTTGCTCAATGCAAATTGTGAAATTAAATATTTATGTTTTTATATGATATATAGTTATATATCTATAATTTTGAATATCTAGTAAATGAGATTTTTTCATATATTATTTTGAATATCTATTAAATGAAACTTATCATATATATATATATATATATATATAATCATATATGGTAATTCGGTAACTTTTAATTAAGGAAAGAAGAAAAAATATCTGTGACCAAAAAAAAAAGGAAAGAAGAAAAAATATTAATCATACATTATTAATTAGGTTTATGATTAAATTTAACTAGAGACATAATATATTTAGATGAAGCAACATATTTCTCTAGAGACTTTGAGAAGTATTCTAATGATAACACATATCATTGTAAAATGATATAAATTTTTTCAAATAATATATAGGGGTCACAATTTCAAAATAATAGATAAATATATAAATATGCTTACCGATTAAAAGTATACCAAAAATCTTAGTAAAAAAGAAACAAAAAATAAAAAATTCCACAAATGTGTTTTATAATAAAAAACCTTAATTTTGAATAATCTAATTAATTAAATTACATGTTACAGAAAAAAGAAAACTAAACCATTCTTTTGTTTTGATAGAAAGAAAAAGCTTTTTAACTGAAAGTTAATTCATCTGAGACTTAATTAGAACAAAAAAAATATTATATATGTTATGTCACTTGTAAATTCGTGATATATATAAATATATTTTTTAACAAATATGAGTATGTCTGTTACTTTTTTCACTATGGAGGAGTCTTTCTTGGATCATCATTGCATTATTTCTTCCTGCCGAAAAATACTGACAAGTTTATTAGTATTTGTTGGTGTCAACGGACAATTTCATTTCCAAAAGAAAGTAAACAAGACTGACGTACAAAAAGTTGAAGAATGCATTATGATATGTTCTAGAAGACTAGAACAAGTGGCGAAAAAACATTATGTTTGTAGTATATAAAAACATGTTGAAACTGAGTTTTAAATATTTCTCAGCTGTGCACAAAAAATAAATATATTTCTCAGCAAAAGAAGTATTTGGTACCCAAGTTGTGGAAAATCTAAAGGGGACAAACAAACTAATTCATCTAAAATTACGAGTAAAATGTTTTCTAACGTGTTACGTATATTAAAAGAGTGATTAATATTAAATTATGTTAGAAACATAAATCATATATATACGATGTGGTTTATTAAAAAAAAGGCGATGTGGCTCATGTAAGGATCACAAACTGTAAAATGCCAATGAAGAAGCGTCAAGGAATCAGAGCCATTAATATCTTCTTTTTTTTTGCTACAGCTTAAAATGAGGAAACCTTCTAAAAGAAGATTTGTGTGTCTGGTTAGAAACTGTGTAGAGTTAAAGAACAATACGTGGCTCAACCAGAATCGTAGTATTTGCGTTACTGCAATGACTTAGAATATTTTTTTAATGACTTAGAACATTGCAAAGAGCAAACCAAACACAAACACCAAAAGAGTCCAAGAGTTTGTGAGATAAGACCATGACAGGAGCAAAAGTGTTGTGTTTAAGCAGTGTTTACGTTATTATTAACGAATCTTGTCTTCTTCAGCGTAAGTTACCTTTAATTAGTGAACTCTAGTAGTCTAGTGTTGCTATGTATACTGTATTCATACGGGAGATTACGTACGTGTACATATAAAAACCACAATAAAGTAGCACAAGTACACAGATCTTGTCTCGAGTCTGAACCCAACGATGCACAAGTGATATTTGGTTTGGCATTGCTTTCTTTCAGGACTCTTTTATTTACAAGTAATAATACCTTTGAGGAGTCGTTAAACTAGAAAATAAAACAAAATAAAATCTAGAAACATATCAACTTGTTTAACCTTTTAATTTATATCCCATGTATTAACACTTTAGTGAGATGCTAGTGACAACACAAATATAGGACCCACAATAGATGCCTAATTGAGAAGCTGCAACTGTCCAAACAACTGTCCTCTGGTTCAAAATACAGAGGAGGAAAAGCAAAGTATACGGGACAAGGAAAGCCAAGCTCAAAGACCGTTTTCACTTTTATCCATCTGTGTGGAACAATCTACCTTTCAGCTGTGAGGAAGTAGCTCCAAATAATTCCAAATCGTACACTAATGGATGAAAAAACACATCAGTTAATATTTAGAATATTCTGACTTGGGAACGAGAAATAAGATGAACAAAATCTCTCGCCCCATGCACAAATTGATCCCCAAAATGATGGTAAGCTGTAATATGTTACAATTACTGGTTATGGTGAATATTGTCTTTACTTTCCAAATGAATTGAAAGCATATTTCAAACAAACATGTCTTCTCTCATACGTAAATTTTGGATATATTGATTGAATATTCTTCTACGCTTTAGCATAAGAGGAATGTATCTCACCATCTATTGGATGCTTGCAAATCATCTCGTTAGTCCCATTGTGCATTCTGATTTATGTTTATCTCACAAACTTAAATTAAAGTCCAACAAATCATCTCCTTAGTCCTATTGTGCTCTCATATTTGATTCAATGCCACCAAGAATTCCCCTTCTGTTTTTGACAAACATATTTCAATTTCAACCCCTAAACTGTTTTCGTTAGAAAATCAGATAGTTAAATTATACATTTATTCAGCAACTAATCTCACAAAACATCACCAGAAAATAAAAAGAATAGTCTGTTACATCATTTGTTTTCATTTTTGGTGAATTTAGAAATAATACTTATAGATAGTATGACATATTGTTTGAATTTGACTAGTACTAATAATAATACTTGATTTTATCTCAACTCCATGTTTAAAAAAAAAAATCCTCTTAAATCTATATTATTAAAGCAGAATCCCTAATATGATAATGCCCTTAATTTTAAATGATAATTACATTACCATACCATTAGCCATTTCAAAAAAATTAATTTACTTAAGGAAATAATGTAACTATATTTCCTAGTTAATTGCAAAATATCTTCCCATGATTCATTAGTGTTAATCAGCATAATATTTTGTGATATACTCACGAACTAGAAACATTTTCGTCAAAATATTAATGTATCATGCACAAGAAAACTTTAGTTTAATATATTTAGGTTCATTTAACTTAATGTAGAATTATATTATTATATTATTCTAAAATCAAAAAATACATGATTTAAAACTATGTGTATTTGTAGTTTATACACATCATCCTTATACAATTGATTATACGTGCTATATCATTCAGATGACTATTATATTTAGTATGTTTATGATTTATAGAACTACATAAAAGATTTTAATATAAATATGAAATATGTTCATAATTCTCAATTGCCAAATAACAAACTTATTTCAATTTTTAACATTCATATTATTTTGAATATTTGATAAGCTGAAATTATGGAAGCGTAACAAAAATTGAACAGTTTTGAAAATATATTTTTGTATTATTAATATTCACTATATAATTACAATCTAGAAACCACATTTATAAACTTAGTAGGTCAAAATTTACACATCCAAAATGAAAATGACTTAAATATATCAAAATTTAAATATTAATATTTGGAAAAATACTTTAAATTCAATTTATTATAAAATTTAGATCTGGCTAAAATTTGTATATAATGATATCAATCGTGATATTTAAATTTTGATAATATTTACATCCGTAAAGTATTCTAAATTTCAGAATTTTATACGATTGAAAGCTATAAAAATATCCGGTTTTAATTTTAAAAACCAGCACCAAACCTACTTTTATAAATATCGGGTTGTGGTTCGTATTTTTATGTCTAATTTTTACGGATTATTTTATCAAATGTAAAAGGTTTATTAAGTATGAGATAGGTTGAGTAAACATATAAATTCATAAAGTATCATAAGAATATTAAACAAATTTTAATTGATATAATATATATGATTTACTTTTTTTTTTAGTTTTAAAACCGTACAACCATAAATTAAAATTTGTGAAGTACATTTAAATGAACAGATACTTATAGTTTCATTCTCATATAGTTGTATTGATGTAATTTTTATTAAAAAAAATAAAAATAAACTTTATATATGAAATGTTTGTTATTCTATAAAATATAAATGATTATAAATTCAAGTACTTCATTAAAATAATATATTATAAGTACATCTTATATTAGATGTTATTTACTAACATAAAGATAAATTAGATGCACATGTTAAATATAAATTATGCACAAAACCTAAAAAGATATAAATCTGTATCAAATTATAATTTTTGCTAAATATTTTTTTTTGCATTCAAAAAATAATTTCGCGCTTTTAAAACGCGGGTCAAAATCTAGTTCAGTATTAATTCCGTAAATCTCGACCAGTATCGATATACTCCATAGTTTAAGTTTTAATATTCACAAATATAACAAAATATTTACGTTTAAAGGCCATTTTGTTTATACCCATGATGGAGAAGATTTTGGAGCAGAAGTAAGATAACTAAATGGCGTCCAAGTTATTGCCGGAAGTTCAAATAACGCCAGCATGACTCTTTGAATGTCCAAAACGAGGATTCTGCAACGATCGCCTTGGCACGTGTGATCATTTATGATTATTGTTAAATAATATTATAATCTATGTTTACGTCAATAAAACATATCCATTAGTTCTTCCGACTTTAATATTCACATTTTGTATTTCAAGATTGTTGGCTGTTGCTACTCCAACATTGAACTCAGGCATTGATGCTTCTTCCAAACCAGGATTTACTAACTCAACTTCTTGCATCTTGGTTTTGATTCATTTCAGTTTGCACACGTACCTCGGCTTTGCTAACTTCACTTAACTGCGACTCTCCAAGTGGTCTCAAGGACAGTTTTCGGCTTAGTCTATTGCTGTCACTTTCTGAAAACTTGATTAGGCCAAGTTGTTATTAAGTGATGCTGTATTTTCCAACGGCTGCTGTAACCCCAGAGAAAGCTACTTTCCAATTGAATGTGGTATCTTGTCTTCTTTGCAAACAGCTGAAAGCAAGAGATAACTTCTTCCTGGTCACCACACAAGTCTTACTTAAAAGGTCATTCAATAACTAACAACGCACCTTAACTTGGAGGCTGTTGCTGCTTCCAGCACAAGTTTTAACCTTTTGCATACTTTTTGGTCATCTCTCTGGCATTATAATCGAAACCTTGTCTGCTATATTTGTACTCCCAGCTCTGAAAAATAGATACATGAAAAATCAAAAGAGAATCACAAAACGAGTTTGTGGTAATAACATTTATTACTTCACACACCAAGCCATCATCTGGATTGGGTTCAGTAAGCAACAATCCAATGCTCGTCAAAACTGTTGAGATGTTCAATGATGGTTGCCAAGCACCCTATGCTCATATCAAAAACGAACAATTCTGCTTATGCACATCTGTAACTAGACTTGAGCAATTCAAGAAACGAGGAAAGCATTCCATCACTAGGGATGAATAGTTTCATGTATTCAATCTAATAACAAGAACCAAGAACCGCCTCATGTGACGAGAAAAAGCTCAGATGTCAGATACCTACTCAACTGACACGATCCACGGTTGAGATACGTTTTGTTTTCTGAAGGCAGAAGAAGGGGAAAAAATTTATATGTTGACAGTGGGATTTGAACCCACGCCCTTTCGGACCAGAACCTTAATCTGGCGCCTTAGACCAACTCGGCCATATCAACATTTGTTGTTCTTTGAACTTTCACATTCTATATAATACATTTATAAACTCGTTATGGTTTTGGACTAAATAACCTAAAAGTGATACCCGTTTGCACGAAAAAGAGGAGCGTGTGTCTTTACAAAGGTTGATGAAAAGTTTCATATATTGTAGCCAAATGGTTTAAGTTAGTTGAAAATACATAAGAAAAAAGTAAACAAACAAACCAACGAAGAGTTAGGTTAGTGGCTAAACTTTTTAATCATAGTTTAAGGACTAAAAATTACGAATTTGATTTTCATTAGAAAAACTCAATTCTCAAAAAGAAAAAAGTTAACATAACTAGAACCTAAAGGGGCTTTCGAACCCAAAATTTCAATAGTCATTAAGAAAAAATACACATGCTCCCTAAACGTGGCTTGACCCAATGACTAAACACAAATGGACAAATAACAGAACAGGTATATCTGGCCTGCGTTTCAATCAAGTGGAATGCTTCTTCGGTTCTTCCCATGCTCCGGAACTAGAAGGATAACTGGATAAAAATAAGGGAAACTCGGAGAAAATATATTTTCACGCAAAGATAAACTAAAAAAATAAATAAACAAAGGAGAAAGATTAAACTACACGGGATCCAAGGAGTCGACCCGTAACTCTCGTGCGCTTCAGCGACCAAATTTATATGCTTCCGAATATTCGTCTTCCTTTCATCTATTTTAATTCCAACGCACTTGACGTGTAACTCCTATTCGTAACTATGGACTGATTGGCATATAACTGTATTTAGGATGTTATTATTTGAATACTTTTCTGATGACATCATTTTGTGTTCCTATAATCTGTAAATAGTTTTTTTTTTTTTGAAAAGGATTGAATCCGGCTGTATAAAAAACACACACCAAACTTTTATGTGGAGGTATAGTCCACAATCTGGATCTTCACTTAGGTATTCAAATAGATTGAAAACAATAGTCTATATCCACCTGGTCACATTTAGAATTAATAATTTCATATTAGAGGAGAATTGATCCTTAGTCTGAATTAACAGGACAATTTCATTTTTAGTGGAAACCACTAGACCACCATAATGTGGTTATTCATAAATAGTTACTTATACGCCAAAAGAATACTTAAAAAACATTAGACATTTGTTCTTCATTATGGTTCTGCTTGTTTGGTTATTATTCCCAAAATTTCTTCTAGTACTGAAGGGTCCTTAAATGATTTTCCTCCAATGTAGATATTAGTATGCCTGGACGTTTTGGTATCGGTTCGGGTATTTCAGGTTTCGGATAGTTTGGATAGGGAGTTAGAGGATCCATTTACTACTTGACCTATTTTCGATTCGATTCGATTCAGATAGTTTCGGATTCGGTTCGGTTCGGATAGTAAAACTATGAACCAGAAAACACCTGGAAAATTTGGTTCTCATGTGATTCCGGTTCGAGTTTGGATAGTTCGGGTAAATTATCACTTATTTAAGATAAAATATCAAATAATTATAACGGTTTACATACAAATTTTGGTTATTTCAAATGAAATTATCCGTAGTTCGGATACTCTAATTATTTAGTTATCTTCAATTATTTTTGGATATTTTTAATAATTTTTTAAATTAAAATCATATATTTATTTATGTTATATGTATATAAAATTAATATTATTATATATTCGGATATTCTTTACGGTTCTCGGTTCGGTTCTGATTTGGTTATTTCGGATATATAAATATAAGAACTGTTCGGATATTTGAGGGTCTCGGTTCGGTTCCGATTTTGGATATTTCAGTTTGGTTCCAGTTAGATTCTTCGGTTCCAGTTTTTTTGCCCAGGTATCACTTGATTGAGATTTTATGGATATTAATACCAAAATACTAATAGTGAGCAAAATACACACCTTATTAAAACCGAGAAAATGCCAAAATGGGGTAATGTTACTAATAGTAGAAGTTAGTAATATGTCTCTTTTTAACATGTACTATTCGTCTCTCATTTATTATGTAAAATATGTACTACGTTTTGTGTCTCGCCAAAGGAATAGTCAGGTAGTCATGTTGGGAGAAATAATTTTATAAATTTAAAATATATTACTTCTCTCTAATTAGGGTGAACTTTTCTCCTAATGACGTATGAAATGATGTATAAATCCCCTAGAAAACTAATTGTCGAGACACAAAACAACGTAATAAACATAAAAAATAAACACTCGAGTAGTGGAGTGGTGTGCCTAGCCAGCAAGATTCTACACAACGTGTCGAGTAAATAAAATATTCGTGCGCCAGTCAATAAACCATTAACCAGTGTGGACCATGTCAATACACCCACGCGCGAGTGTCTGAAAATATCTCGGAACCAAAATACACAACACCTGCACCAATAACTTGGCACTTAAGTAACCTAATCTGACCTAAGGATTTAGGGAATCTCTATGAGCCATTGATGAGAGCAAAAAGTCCATACTACAATTCATAATAGATAGATGGACCACCACCGTCCACGTAAAAGTAAAATATGCCATTTTTTTTGTCCCGAAGAGTATAAAGTCGCAACTAATGGTACATCAATTGCGGTTGCAATTGTGGTTGCGGAGTTTGCAAATACGGATAGTTGCAGTTTCTTATGATTTTAAGAGATTTATAGGATTGGTACTCGATTAAAAATTGGTACGTTTGCGGGATATTTATAACTGGTTAACTACTAAATGTAGTATCGATTAAAATACATTAACAATATTTATATTTTGTATAATTATAAAAAATATGAAAATTATAGTACTATAATAAATATAAAATTATACTAATAAAATTATAGTTTAAAATTTTTAAAATTACTGAAAATAGTTTTTTTAAATAATAATTAAAATATAATAGATTATTTTAGTATTTTTATAATTCCATTTTTTTTTAAAAAAAACTATTTTTATTTTTATTTTTATTTTTGTATTATATTGTTTTTTTTTCTAAAAGAAGAGAAAAAATCATCGTCCCACAACTGTCCATAATCGCAAACACTAGTTAGAAGCAGTTTTTGAATTTAAAAAGTTTAGAGTGGTTTGAAGCGGTACAGAGCGGTTTGAGTGGTTGTTGCAAAATGCCAATAACCACTACCAATCACAAAAATTGCGTTTATGGGTGGATACCCTAAGTAATAATATTTACAATTTGATGTTTTCTTGTACTGTATTGAGTAGGTATTAGTAATGGAGAAGCCATCAGTTTATCAACCTGTATATATATATCAGAATTCTTTTGAATTCAAGGATCCCACTTAAAAAAGAATAAAGTGCCAGATAAAAACAATATCGTGTCGCTAGTTTTTGAAATTATACTACTACTAATTAAATAAATAGAACTATAGCCAGTGGATTGGCTAATCCCATTTAGTGATCAGTATTATTCATTGCCAAAATAAAGTGGTAAGATTCGATCAAAAGGGACCTATATACTAAAAAGCGAGAATGTTATAAAAATGAAAAAGGGAGCACTGTCTCTCACCGATTCGAGGAGGTCATTGTCTCTTAGGTTATGCCGAATTAAGGACCATCCGTTGATGCAAAATAATTGTAGTTTAGTTCTAACAATGTGCATTATTGTGACAAACGTAATATGTGGTTAGCATTTGACCCACGTCCTCTTAATTAGTCAGCTCTAATATTAAAATGATCCAATATTTAACTGAGAAAATTTTCAAAGATTGCTATTAGATTTCATTGGTGGTGGTTTAAACAATAAATTAGTAGTGCCTTTGATGCGTGTGATTTTGGACTAAGGGTTTTGATTCTTAACCAAGTGATCTTTTTCCATTGAAGTGGTTTATCTTTAAGAAATTTTATAATAGCTCTGCGGGTTGCACACACTTGTTGCAATTATTACGAGAATGCATGGATATAAATAGAAAATGGTGGTTCTTTTGTGTCAGTTGAAGAGTGTCTGGAAATCAAGTTTGCGTGGCACTCCAAACTAATATTGCCATAATCCTTTTTAATTAACTTTAGCAATCCCAAATATTAAAAGCTTGAATAAAGCTCAGAGAGAAGATGAACTTTTACTGAATATTATTCAACTTGAAAGTCATGTATTACAACGCTCTGCTCTTATACACAATGAGATCGATAGAGATAAGACAACACGTCAGTATATTAGGGAATCAAATCTGTTGAATAGCTGTATTCGCTGAGCTATGTTGACCGTACCAGCACATAAATGTTGCACCGATTTACCGTTGACAACTTGTTTCAGGGTATTCTGTTTGTCCTTTAGCTGTGAGCCCATCTTGTCTCCTTGGATCTTCTGTTGGGTCTCGACACTTAGCAAAGCCTCTGTCTTCGGCCCGATGTTGCTTACACACCCCCTCAAACTAGTGGTGGGAGGTTCGGAGATACCAAGTTTGGATCTGAGATTGAAGTAGGGACGTTGAGGCAGTGACTTTGTGAAGATGTCAGCCAGTTGGTGAGATGCAGATATTTGTTGCACAATCAACACCCCAAGAGGCACACGTTCACGTACATAGTGAAAATCCGTGTCAAAGTGCTTCGACCGGTTGTGCAATATCGGATTTGCTGATAGGTATACAATAGAAAGATTATCATAGTAGAGCTTAGGAGTGACTGGTATAGTGACACCCATCTCACCTAGCAAAGCTGTCAACCACTTCATTTCACAAGCAGTAGTAGACAAAGTGCGATACTCAGCTTCGGCTGACGAACGTGAGACGGTAGGATGTCTTTTAGCAGACCAATAAATCACATTTGTTCCAAGTAGAATACAGAAACCACCTGTGGATCTTCTCGTTTCTTTGCATCCAGTCCAGTCACTGTCACTGAAGGCATGAAGAATGTTATTTGACTTAGCACTGAGATTAATACCAAAGTTGTATGTCCCTTTCAGGTAACGCAACACACTCTTCAAATTTTGTGAAATCTGCAACCGTAGGAGCATGCATTTTCCTGTAGACATAATTCACAGCATACTGAATATCTGGTCTTGTCAAGGTGGGATATTGTAGCTTGCCTGCAAGAGATCTAAAATACGTAGGTTCTAGAAAGACTGGTACTCTGTCAAGCTGAAGTGGCAAAGGTGTGAGAACAGAAGCACAATCTGCCATTCCAGCGTTACAAAGAAGATCAGTAGTGTACTTCTCTTGGTTAAGGAATAAACCATTCTCATGAGCCTGAACCTGAATACCAAGGAAGTAATGAAATAGACCCATGTCCTTCATCTTGAATGTTGTGTTGAGTGTGTACAGAAGCTTCTCGATCAATTTGTCATTACTTCTTGTCAACAACATATCATCAACGTATAGAAGAAGGTAAATAACATCAGAACCGTGTAGATACACAAACAAAGAGGGGTCTCTGAGCGTGCATTTGAAACCAAAGTCTATCAGGAAGGTACTGAACTTGTCAAACCATGCCCTGGGAGATTGTTTAAGGCCATATATAGCCTTACGAAGCTTGCAGATATGATGAGGTTTTGCAGGGTCAGCAAAACCTGGAGGCTGTCTCATGTAGACTGTCTCCTTGAGATCACCATTGAGGAATGCATTCTCAACATCAATATGCTTGATATTCCATCTTTTAACCGTTGCTATGTGTAGAACATATCGAATAGTAGCTGTCCTTACAACCAGAATGTAAGTTTCCACAAAATCAACTCCTTCTTCTTGACTGTTTCCATTTGCAACTAAACGAGATTTCAATTTGTTTTCCGTGCCATCTGCATTTAGCTTGATTTTATGGACCCAGTGACATGACAAAGGAGAAATAGTAGGATCAGGAGGCACTACATCCCAAGTATGAGTGACATCAAAATTGTTCATCTCATGTTGCATTGATTTATACCAATGTTCATCTTTTAAAGCAGCAGCAGTAGACTTGGAAGTAGGATAGTTTGTCTTTACAGTGAACAAGACATAACGAGGGTTAGGTTTTCTAATACCTTCCTTTCCTCTGGTGATCATAGAGTGAGTCGAGACAACAGCTGGTGCTGGTGGAGGAGAGGCAACAAAAGACGTCTGAGACACTGCAGGGGAAGGTAAAGGAGGAAATTCATCATTGTTGAGTATGTTTGGGTCCACAGACGCAACAGGGGAAACCGGAGTGGCATGATGAACTTGTACTGGTGTTTCCTCAACAATGATATCATCAGATTCAGCCTCTGGCTGAGGTTTTAAGAAACTTGACTGCCACGCAGAAAGCAGAGGAGTGTTTGTACTTGTTTGAAAGGACTGATACTCTGTCACATAAGGAAATTTTTTTTCCTCAAACAAAACATGTCGACTGATATAAACTCTGCCGGAGGGAGGATGCAGACAACGGTATCCTTTGTGCTTCTCACTGTAGCCAATGAAGACACAATGCAGGGATTTCGGGTCGAACTTGTTCTGTTGGTAATGTCTGAGCATAGGAAAATAGCTGCAACCGAAAACACGAAGTGAAGTATACATTGGTTGTCTTCCGACAAGGATCTCATACGGACTCTTTTGCTCAAGTAAAGCAGAGGAGGGAAGAAGATTTCCAAGGTATGCAGTGAAGAATGCCTCGAGCCAAAGTTGATGTGGCACCTTACTCTGAAACATCATATCAAGTCCAAGCTCAATGATATGACGATGTTTACGTTCTGCTAACCCGTTCTGTTCCGGTGTATGGGGACATGACATCATGTGTTTGATCCCACACCTTTGCAAATGGTTGAGAAGAGAACTGCTTAAGAACTCACCCCCTCTGCCAGATTGAAAGGATTGTATCTTCTGTTCAAGTTGAGTTTCAACCAAGCTTTGGAAACGCAAGAATACAGTGTGAAAATCTGACTTCAACTTCAAAGGAAAGAGCCAAGTGTATCTTGAAAAATGATCGACAAAGATTGCATAATATCGAAAACCTTGAGTTGATACAATTGGAGAGGGTCCCCATAAATCACAATGAATACGTTCTAGGGGTCTCTTTGATACAAAAGTAGAAGAAGGAAAGGGAAGCTTAGAGATCTTTCCCATCTGACAAGCTTCACACAAACGAGAAGATGTCTTATTAACTACAATAGCCTTATTATGCATGAGATGTTGGAGGATGTTTAGATGAGGATGGCCCAGCCTCATATGCCAAACATTATCCGCAGTAGCTTGCTGCCTGGAGGAGTAGTAAGCTACAAACTTCATGTTCTCCAACACGTAAAGGTCTTTTTGTCTACTTCCTTTGGTCAACAACTGCCTTATCTGTTTATCCTTAACAACAACACCATCAGAATCGAACTCAACAGAACAAGGATAATCAGAGGTAAGTTTAGATACCGAGAGTAAAGATTTAGCAATATCAGGGCACGCGAGAACATCATTCAACTGTATAGTACCTTGCAAACTCGGCAAAATTGCAGATCCAACATGAGTAATAGGAAGGAAATCACCATCACCTACAAGGACACTGTCTTCACCAAGATAAGGTTGTGAGTTCTGAAGGTTGTCTGCTGAGTTGGTGATGTGTGAAGAATCCCCAGAATCAGCATACCAATCGTTATGAGACTCAGAAACTCTCAAGGTTGCAAGAGCTGTGGTGTAGTCATCCGACTGATATGAGTGATCAAAGCATTTGTAGCACTTGTGCGCATGATGACTGTACTTGTTGCAGATCTGACATGTTGGTCTGTTGTTAGGTTGAGAGTTTCCGTGTCCACCACCTTGATTCAGCTGTTGAGGAAAGCCACGTCCTTGCGTGGAGTAGGAGCCACGTCCACGACCTCGATAGTGACCACGACCTCGATAGTGACCACGACCTCTAGACGAAGAACCTCCATGGTTGACGTAGTAAGCTTGTTGAGAAGAGGGTTCAGTGGTTGCTTCATACGTAGTGAGTTTCTCATCAAAAGCTGTAAGTTTGAACACAACCTCGTCGAAACTTTGACCTGGGAAGCTACCCATTGTGTTCTCGATAACAGTAGCGATTGATTCATACTCACGTCCAAGACCACGAAGCACCCCGTAGATCTTCTCTTGGTCGGATAAAGGAGCTCCAACAGAATCAAGTTGGTCAGAAAGAGCCTTGATTTCAGATACATACTGAGAAAAAGTTTTGTTACCCTTCTTCATTGACTGGATCCTACTCTAAATATTAAGTTTCCTTGTGGGTGTGACACGGTTGTACCTCTGAGCTAAGTGAAACCAGATCTCCTGAGCAGAGCGAAGGCTATAAATGCCTTTAATAGCGTCTTCAGACAAAGAACCTACTAACCAAGCCATAACCATCTGGTCTGTACGGATCCATTTGGCGTAAGCTGGATTAGCAGTTTCAGTTGTCTGGTCTTGAACACGAACGGTAAGAGTAGGCTCTGGTCTCGGTGTAGCTCCGGTAATGTGTCCGAGAAGGGACTGACTGTTGAGAAACTGTTCGAACTGAAATTTCCATGACAGATAATTCTTATCAGACAGTTTCACGGTGACGCAGTGAGCGATAGAGAAAGTAACAGCAAGAGGATCCTGAACGTCTATCATGGCGCTCTGATACCATAAAAGCTTGAATAAAGCTTAGAGAGAAGATGAACTTTTATTGAATATTATTCAACTTGAAATTCATGTACTACAACGCTCTGCTCTTATACACAATGAAGCCGATAGAGATAAGACAACACGTCACATACTAGGGAGTCAAATCTGTTGAATAGCTGTATTCGCTGAGCTGTGTTGACCGTACTAGCACATGAATGTTGCATCGATTTACCGTTGGCAACTTGTTTCAGGGTACTCTGTTTGTCCTTTAGCTGTGAACCCATCTTGTCTCCTTGGATCTTCTGTTGGGCCTCGACACTTAACAAAACCACTGTCTTCGGCCCAATATTGCTTACAAATATATGGAAGAGCTCATCCGAAAAAGAAGTGCAGCTCACTCTATATTTAAATTTTCAAATGAGTCCTAAACATTATATATATATATATATATATATATATATATATATATATATATATATATATATATATATATATATATATATATATATATATATATATATATATATATATATATATATATATATATATATATATATATATATATATATATATATATATATATATATATATATATATATATATATATATATATATATATATATATATATATATATATCTGCGTGGTAACATAATAGAATGTCGAACTCATTTTGTTTAGCAACCAAAAATTTGCAATGTCATAGAGAATGAATTTTGAGTATTATATTGAGCCAATGTATTGTCATGATAAAAATTGCATAAGAGCATAGAATATATCAATAAGTTTGTGATATGTGATTTATCATGTCCGGATCAGTAGTTTATAACTCATACAATTATTTTAAAATCGTCAGAGAGAGTATTAAATCAGTGTTTTGTAAAAAATAACATTGAGGAAAATGAAAATCTTCATGATGAGAATTTGAATCTCATTATTTTCATGTTTGTGCCAGCCAATGTTGCATTAGGAAGATAATAAGATGATCATATAAAAATCAGCACAAAGCCAGCTTATGTCTTACTCCCTCCGTTTCAATTTATTTGTCATTCTATGATTTTGCACACATATTAAGAAAACAATTAATTTTACATATTTTCACAATAAAAACACAACTACCTATACATCTAACCACTTTTTTACCAATGAAAAAATAGAATAACATTTAAAATCAATAAATTTTGCATTGAAATTATAAAACGACACTTATTTTAAAACGAAAATTTTACTCTAGAATGACATATAATTTGAAACGGAGGGAGTATTAGATTTGTTAATGATTGTGTGTTCCTTTTTTTTAGCTTATAATGTCTCTGACTGAGTGTCTAATTGTCTAAAAATCTCTTTTGAAGAGGTTCATACTTCCAATAGCAGGTTCTCACCAAAGTTTTTCAAATTCTGAATTTTAAAACATATCACCATATAAGTGAAAACTTAGAAATCCACCAATAATTTTTGTTGATAAAGGTATGTAGAGGAACCGTAGTAAGATAAAGATGTAGCTGTTCCGCTGCACGCATCTGATCTAAAGACAGTAGCCATTCACATCAGAAGCCTAAACCATGGTAGACTCTATAGTACTCCAATTTTGGAGGGGTAGCTGATCTAAAGACTCTGATCAATATTCCCATATAGGTAACTAAAAACCAAACCAAAAACTTGTTATATTATCATCTATGATATTACATCTCACAAAACGGGCTGTTAAAAGCCATAATAAAAAGAGAGCTTTCCAAGTAGCAGAAAATTGCTTTCAAGTAATAGACGATTGATGTTGGTCATCCATAAATTCTACAAATCTAATCTTTACGATAATTCTATGTGTATGTATTTTTTTTTTTTTAAACTGAGTTTGTTATATTCTCTGTTTTGAATATCGATACTTTTCTAAGCTTGGAAAGAGCATCCCCGTCAGTGAACCTGATGGGGAGCGGTTCATAGAAAAAAAAATTGATTTTTTTTTTTTTTTACTTTTTCGAAAAAAAAAAAATTGACGAATCACAACCCGACACGTGGCGAACCCGTCGAACCGGGTTCACCACGACGAATCCACACGCGCCGGGTTCATCACTGTTCCTCTCGAAAAACGTGTGAACCCTCCCTTAAAACCCCTAATGGGCATGTTCTTCCATACCACAATCTATTGATGCTTTGTAGTTTTAAGAATTGCCACTCCCCGTACAAAATTATCTAAATTGTTATAGGCGAATCGATGGTAATATTCAACATATGATCAAATAACTTGACACACCAAAGAAAATATGTATACAAAAAAAGAGAGTAAAAGACACTAAGGCGTTGAGGAAGCACCTGCATGGATCCCACACTTGCCCGTGACACCGTAAAAGCAAAACACGAACTTGCCACGTTATCACAAAAGCAATCCACGTCACACATGTCTCACTGTCAACACTTACCAGCACTATACCCATTTCACTTTACCTATATTTTTTGTTTATATAAACCCATAAGCTCCCTCCATAATTTCTTTACCCATAGCAAACATATAAAGCTAAAAAGAAAAAGAGAAAAGAGAGAGAGAGATGGAGAACGACAATAATAATAATAACACGAACACAAACGTGATCGCACCATTCGTAGTGAAGACATATCAGATGGTCAACGACCCTTCGACCGATTGGCTAATCACATGGGGACCTGCACACAACAGCTTCATCGTCGTCGACCCTCTCGACTTCTCTCAACGCATCTTGCCTGCTTATTTCAAACATAACAATTTCAGCAGCTTCGTTCGTCAGCTCAACACCTATGTAATTAAAATAACTCTCTCCCTTAGTCATATGTTCTTGATAATATATATATACCCTTTTGCTTAATTCTTGATGATATTAATTTGATATGTTTTCATATATATTCAGGGGTTTAGAAAAGTGGATCCGGACCGGTGGGAGTTTGCGAACGAGCATTTCCTCAGAGGACAGAAGCACCTGCTCAAGAACATAGCGCGTAGGAAGCACGCACGTGGGATGATGTATGGTCAGGATCTTGAGGACTGTGAGATCGTTAAAGAGATCGAACGGTTGAAAGATGAGCAGAGGGAGCTCGAGTTAGAGATTCAGAGGATGAACCAGAGAGTCGAGGCCACGGAGAAGAGGCCCGAGCAGATGATGGCGTTTCTCTACAAGGTCGTTGAGGATCCCGACCTCTTACCTAGGATGATGCTCGAAAAAGAACGGACAAAGCAAGTCTCCGACAAGAAGAAGCGCCGCGTCACGGTGAAAGCAGAGGAAGAGGAAGACAACGGGAGGGTCTTTGGGATTGTTTCACCGTCTCCTTCGCCGCCGGAGAGTTCTATGGGATGGGTTGTTCCGATGGAGAGGCATGGGCAGTTTGGTAATTATAACGAGACAGGTGTGGTGACGAACTCAGTGATGTCGAACTCTTCGACGTCTACGTCGTCATCGTTAACGGAGAGCGTAAGCGGAGGAGGAGGAGGAGGAGGAAGAGGATGGGGGAGTATATACAAAGAAGCGGCGACGTTTGGAGGAGTGGTAGAGTCAAATCCACCTTATCCGTTTTCTTTGTTTCGAGGTGGCTTTTAGCTTCCACATGATATATGGATCTTTGGGTTCTTGCTGTTATTATTACAGTATTATTTTTGTCTTATAGTGATTAATGCATAACCAACAAAAAAGGGCAAATCGATAGTTGTTAGTTGTGTGAGTATTAGGACAGGGAGACAGAATCAATGGTCATATCGTTTTATAGAAAGTTTGTCAGTCTATAATTTTCCGATTATTATTGTTACAGGTTCGTTGACTGTGTTTTCATTTGAAGTATTTTAAGGGGATTTGTAATTTTGTCTACTCACACTTGCAATAATAACGATTTTCATATACTTTTTGCTTTAGATTTAAATATTCGAGCTATTTCTCATTTTCTGTAGTAACAACAAAACATGCTTCATTTTTTATAAAGAAAATTATATTAAATTTACTTTTTAATATGTTAATATTTAAAATTGAAGTTAAGAATTTGAAAACGGTAACTAAAAATATTAAAATCATAATTAATTACTCCATAAGTAACAAGTTTTCTTTTCCTCAATAACTATAAAACATTTAAACATAAGGATACGGTAAATTTTGGTATTTGAAAAATTATGTTAAACATTTTTATTTTGATGAACATGTGAGTTATGATTCCCAATTTTTTAAAAAAATATGTTTTATATTATTTCTTCTGATAGTTTTAATTTTTGGTTCATACTTTTTCTATTGAACCAATCTTTTGTCGATAATTGTGGATAAGTAAGTTATCGCTCTTAGTCCTTTCTGAAATATTTAACATCATGTTAACGTTTATATTACGTACTCACTTGATTATTTTTTAAAAATGTTTCTGTGATGCAAAAGAACTATTTCTTTTAACGTATAGGTTTCTGATACCATACAAATTTCAAAATGAAAGTTCAGCTTCCAACAACTAAAGGACATGATTAGTTGAGATTTTGAGTCACGTCTACAAATACAAATCCTTTAAGCTTCACGCAGAGATAAAGAAAACACAGACAAGGTCAGAAGAACAGAACACACAGACAATAACGGATAATTCCATATAGATATGGTATATAGACTAGTCTTATAAGCATGGTTGATAACCCACATGTTAGAGAGCTGATTAATTAAGGCAGGTATCTAACCGAGAGATAAACTAGAAGTCAACGAAGCAGCCACTCAGGTTCGAGCATATCCCTAACACGGCGATCCACTTTTACTGTTACCTAAAATGATCTGTGTTAAAGTTTTCAGAAAGTGACAGTTAAGCCACGAGACTTTGGTCGGCCCCAAACGTTTTGAACACTCATTGGGTTAGCAGATCAGTGAGAGTCTTTAACAACGATTGATTTACTGGACCCGCATGGACCACCCAATGTCTCACACATGGACGCGTGTCGATGCCAGATAATGGTGTGATCTTTTGTAAGATGTGCTGGTCCCACAACAATTTTGTCGGCTCTACGATATGCATACATTAGGGGTGGGCACGGATCGGATATCCGGGTTTTTTAAGGTATTTGTGATTTGCTTCGAATGTTACGGATATCTAATTTTGGTATTTGCTTTGCTTCGAAAAAATACGGATATCCGGAAAAACGGATATCCGGAAAATAAATAGATATTTGCGGATATTTACGAATATTTACGGATATCTCATCCATTTTAATTAGTA
>CAKOAT010105821.1:23472-40505 GCA_932364175.1 Eruca vesicaria subsp. sativa | reverse complement strand
ATATATTTATATATTTACGGATCGGATCGGATATCCGCTTTCCAAAATTTTAATATTTGTGATTTGCTTCGATTTTAACGGATATTGAATTTTAGTATTTGCTTTGATTCGAAAGTTTACGGATATCCGGAATTTTCGGATCGAATCGAAACGAATAACGGATCGAATCAAATATAACGGATAAAATGCCCAGCCCTAGCATACATCAAGCAACTTTGGCAATAGAATAGTTGAAAAAAATAAACTTTTTAGCAATTTTTGTTGTTGCTCATGATCATTTTCTTAACTTGAAAATTTTGAAATTTAGATTCTTTAAATATTTGTTGCTGAGTTGAATATTTTCTTGTTTGTCTTTTTTACATGTCTAACTCTAATAGTATTTGACAATTTATTTCAGATTAAGAGAGATTATATGCAAAACACTAAAATTTGTAAATATCTATGTTTCTTCACATCAGTGGAAATGTGAATCAGTCAACATAAAATTTGTATATACATAAGCGTCGAATAGTGTAGATCAAATGGAACAAATGCAGATCAAGCGGATCATGCATAAGAGATGTAGATCAAACAATTTATTATAAATTATGAATGATAAAATCAGTTCAAAACTATAGATCATATATTTAAACAATAAAAGATTACACCAAAATATCAAAATAAATATTTTAGATGTTGTAGGATCAGCCGAAATGTTTATTGAATTTTTCATAAGATGCTTGCAATTCTTTTATTTTCTTTTTAGCTGATCAAAATTATTTTTGAAGAACCGACATGTTATTAATATTAATCTCGTTGTTGATATTTATATAGAAAGATTTATACTCCCTCCGTTTCTTTTTATAAGTAGTTTTAGAGAAATATTTTTGTTTCAAAATATAAGTAGTTTTCAAATATCTAGGCAACTTTTACATTTATTGAATATGGTATGTCCAATCAAATAATACTGACCTATTTATGATTGGTTTTATTATACTTAATTTAATATACCAAATGTTACTTTAAGAACATAATAAATTGTTCTTAATATTTGTGCATTCATGTAAAACTACTTATAAAAAGAAACGGAGGGAGTATCTTTTTGTTGAAAAATATTATGTTTTGTCTACGACTGAATGTCATACTTATAATTTTAAAATTGACACAAATAGTATTTATTCTGAACTATATTATCTTAGCTAATCATTATACATTATTTATAAAATCAAATAAATATATTTAAAATTAGTATTTGTAGCAAAATCATTTATTAGTGAAAAAAACAGATCAACACCTTCAAATGTTGTGTTCGAATGGAGGAGCATGACAAGTGTAGTTCTCCCGCACTTGTAGTTCTCGTGCAATGCTTTTACCATTCACCTTTTTGAGTACGAATGAAAAAGCAGGATAAGTGCAGTTCTCCTGCACTGCTTTTACCATTCACGTTTCTATGTTTATAAAAGCAGTTCAAACGGGAGATCTGCATGCAGTTCAATATTTTATGTCTTTTATGAAAAAAATAGGAGATCTGCATGCAGATCTCACCCGCTAACATTTGATGGTGTTGATATGCTTTTTTCATTAATAAATGATTTTGCTACAAACATTAACTTTAAATATATTTATTTAATTTTATAAATAATGTATAATGATTAACTCAAACAATATAGTTCACACGAAATACTATTTGTGTCAATTTTAAAATTATAAGCCTTTCATTTTTAAAATTATAAGTATGACATCCAGTCACAGATAAAACACAATATTTTTTAACGAAAATGATACAATTTTTTTTATATAAATACCAAAAAAGATTTTAATATTAGTAACATGTTGGTTCTTCAAAGATAATTTTGATTAATTAAAATGAAAATAGAAGAAGTACAAGCATCATATGAAAAATGTAATAAAGATTTCGGCTGATCCTACAACATCTAAATATTTATTTTGATATTTTGGTATAATATTTTATTGTTTGAATATATAATCTATTGTTTTAAACTGATTTTGTCATTCATAATTTATAATAAATTGTTTGATCTTCTGCATGATCCATTTGATCTGCATTTGTCCCACTTAGGTTCCGAATGGTAAAAGCAATTCAAGCAGGACAGATCAAGCAGATCATGCTGATCAAGGAGGACAAGTGCATATCAAGCAGATCATGCAGGAGATATGCAGATCAAGCAGAACAAATTATTTTAGAAGTTATAAATGGTAAAAACAGTTCAAAAAATGCAGATCATGTATTTCAATAATAAAAATTACACCAGAATATCAAAATACATAATGGAAAAAATACATAAACAAACGTAAAATAATTTAAGGATTTTCCCATAACATATCTGCGATGTTGTCTCTAATGTTCATCATATGATTTCCATCAGCCATATTTGTTGTCTCCAAATCACGAGGATCACTTTCCGAATCTTCGTTGCTGAAATTTGTGTGTCTCATTACTTCAACAAAATCCTCATCAAAATAATTTGAAATTCTAATGAAATTTTGTAGTCCCATTGTAGCAGTTACCACTCTTTTTTGAACTGCAATATCATATATGGGAAAATACTCAGAATCCTCCATTTCTTCGTCCAAACTCCAAATGTCCTATCAATAACAGAACGTAGAGATGCATGACATCGATTAAACATCTCTTGTTTATTTTTAGGAGGAGGATCGTTGTTGAAATGAGACATGTGATACCTAATAACTCCATTCCGAGAAGATCTATAGGGAGCCATAAAACCTCGCTTATTTGGATATCCAGAATCTACTACATAATACTTGTCTCCTGGAGACAAAGGAAATTCAGAATCACTGTCTTGTGTCATCGTGAGAACTGCTGTATTGTGACAAGATCCGGGTGCTCCATTCCAAACATATGTAAACAATAGATTTAGATCACATATTGCCATGATATTAAACGATGTCTTATCATGTCGATTTCAATACATTCCTTGTAGTTCAGGCTTCACTTTAATACATACATGAACTCCATCCATAGCTCCAACAAATCCACTAAAATATGGCCAGTATCTTCTGTCTGTTTGCAGTATTTCAGGAATTCGAAGTAGCTCTTGTCTTGTTGGAGTCTTGACATAATCACAAGCAAGTAACTCTGTCGCCCTAAGAACTTCAAAAAACTTTCGATTCACTGTCTTTTGCGTCCGTCCAAAAAATTATCTAACATCTCTTTGAACTTCATTATGCCCACAAATTTGCAAAAACATTGCTACACTCTCTTTGATACTAACATTTAGTGTAAGATGCAAACCATATTTTGATTGCAATATGTCACAAAGAGATCTAAAAGCATCCAGAGACATTCATAGTAACTGAAGACATGCAACATCATCTACTTTATACACTACAAGACAAAAAAGAGAACATCATCAAAAAAGGTGAGGATACAAACGTCATGCAGAAGACTTGCTTTATACATTACAAGACAAAAAATTAAACATTGGGTAGATGTCATGCCTTTATTTTTTTTAAACTATAAAAAATGTGAATGGCAACACCAAAACAGTTCTCCTGCCCGAGTCTCTCTCCTGTCTCTCTCCTGCTTCCCATTCACACTCTTAATTTTCACTTGTCCTGCTTGATCCGCATGAGCCGCTTGGTCTGCACCGCTTGATCTGCTTTTACTATTCGAAGCTTTAATGGTATGAATGGAAGGGCATAACAAGTGCAGAGCTCCCGCTCATGCAGTTCTTCTGCACTGCTTTTGCCATTTATCTTTTTTTGTTTCTAAAAGCAGTTCAAGCGAGAGATCTGCATGCAGTTCATTATTTTCTATCTTTTTGTGAAAAAAAACAGAAGATCTGCATGCAGATCTCACCCGCTAACATTTGAAGGGGTTAGCGGGTGAGATCTACATGCCGATCTCCTACATTTTTCACAAAAAGACATAAAATATTGAACTGCATGAAGATCTCCCGCTTGAACTGCTTTTGTAAACATAAAAACGTGAATGGTAAAAGCAGTGTAGGAAAACTGCAAGTGCAGGAGAACTGCACTTGTCCCGCTTTTCCATTCGAACACTGAATGGTAAAAGAAGATCAAGCGGTTCATGCAGATCAAGCAAGACAAGTGCAGATCAAGTGAGACAAGTGCAGATCAAGCGGATCATGCAGGAGAGATGCAGATCAAACAATTTATTATAAATTATGAATGACAAAATCAGTTCAAAACTATAGATCATATATTTAAACAATAAAAGATTATACCAAAATATCAAAATAAATATCTTAGATGTTGTAAGATCAGTCGAAATGTCAGTTGAATTTTTCATAAGATGCTTGCACTTCTTCTATTTTTGTTTTAGGTGATCAAAATTGTCTTTGAAGAACTGGCAGATTACTAATATTAAACATTTTGTTGATATTTATATAGAAAGATTTGTATTTTTTTGTTGAAAAAATATTGTACAGCTTAATAAAATACTCATTATATGTAGGAAAATTTATATCTTTTTCTTTGGAAATTGTTGTATTTTGTAGACAATTGAACGTCATGTTTATAATTTTAAAATGACACAAATAATATTAGTGTGAACTATATAGTATGAGTTAATCTTTGTACATTATTTATAAAATCAGATAAATATATTTAAAGTTAATGTTTATAGCAAAATCATTTATAGTGAAAAGGGCAGATCAACCCTTTCAAATGTTAGCAGGTGAGATCTGCATGCAGATCTCCTATTTTTTCACCAAAAAAAAAACAGAAAATATTGAACTACATACTGATCTCCCGCTTGAACTGCTTATAGAAACAGAAAAAGATGAATGGCAAAAGCAGTGCAGGAGAACTGCATGAGCGAGAGATTTGCACTTGTTCTGCCCTTCCATTCATACCCTAACATTTGATGGTGTTGATATGTTTTTTTTCACTAATAAATGATTTTTCTACAAACATTAATTTTAAATATATTTATTTGATTTTATAAATAATGTATAATGATTAACTCAAACAATATAGTTCACACTAAATACTATTTGTGTCAACTTTAAAATTATAAGCATTTCATTTTTAAAATTATAAATATGATATCTAGTCACGTACAAAACACAATACTTTTCAACAAAAAAGATATAAAATTTTCTATATAAATATCAACTAAGAGTTTAATATTAGTAACATGATGGTTCTTCGAAGATAATTTTGATCAACTTAAACACAAATAGAAGAAATAAAAGCATCTTATAAAAAATTCAATAAACATTTCGCTGATCCTACAACATTTAAGATATTTATTTTGATACTTTGGTATAATATTTTAATGTTAGAATATATGATCTATAGTTTTAAACTGATTTTGGCATTCATAATTTATAGTACATTGTTTGATCTATAACTCTCTGCATGATCCGCTTGATTTGCAATTTTCCCACTTGATCTACACTTGTCCTATTTGATCTGCATGAACCTCTTGATCTCCATGAACTGCTTAGCCTGCACTGCTTGCTTCGAATGGTAAAAGCAGATCGAGCGATGAGATTAAACGGTTCATGCAGATTAAAGTAAAATAAGTGCAGATCGAACATATCAAGCGGGAGAGACACAGATCATGTAAATCTATGGAGAAAATACAGATCGAACAATTTATCACAGTTTTGAATGATAAAACAAATTGAAATAAAGCATATTATATATAAACAATGAAAATTATAATAGAAAATTAAAACTCATAATATAGAAATAAAACACAAAATAACAATAAATATCGCACTAAATTCCATGTTCCTGCAATTTTAAAATTAAAATACGAAAGACATTGACAATTACTTACACACATATATTACTTACACACATACATTATATAAACATAATGATTTAAAATATTTAAAACTATATGACAAAAAAAAAGAAAGAGACAAGTAGACAATGATAGTTTTTTGTATTTTTAAAGTTATAATTTAAAAAATATATTAGATCAAAGTTTAGACTATTTTAAAAATACTTTACAGATGTATTTTGTTTGATTTAATACATAAAGATGATATATATATAAATATATATATATATATAGTACTTCTTCCATTTCATAAAGATATATTTTTTTGTATTTTTTAATACATTTCTATCAACTGAAGTGATTAGTTCTAAAACTCAAAATAATTAATTGCACATATTGGATTTTTATTAGTTCAGAACAGTGTTCTAAAACGCGGCCGCCTAGCCGACTAAACGGCCGTTTAATCGCTGTTTGGCCAAGCACCACCACGATTTAGGCATAACCGGTTAACAAAATCGTTAACCAAATACTCGGCCCATAACACCGACTATGCGGCCCATTTACCAATTAATCGGTCTACTAAACCGATTAATCGGCCTAATTAAGAATTAAATAGGCCTAAATTATTTTAACTAATAATTTTTTCTTTGGGCTTTAGAAGAAACTTAAACCCATTTGTAATATCATCCATCAAACATGTACGCTCTATATATAGAGTGGGATTTTCTCTCCACTTTCTTATGGGAGCGATGTAGGACTCTTAGTTGTCATTAGTAATAACTTTACTAATTCGAACTCGGGTATCGAACTCGGGTTGTTCAAAGTTAGATGAAGTGCCTTAACCACTAGGAAACGTCTGAGTCTTTGTAATGATACGCAAATGTTTGATATATATACTATTCGTTAATTAATTTATGTTTCATTTAATATATGACATTCACATATGGTAACAATTAAATTTTGTTCAACCAATAAATGTACATTTAAAAAAAAAACAGAAAAAACTTATTACATTCTAATATATTTATATTACATATTTAATTTAAATATTATAATAAAATAAAATAATAATTAAATTAATCCCGGCGTATACCCTGATTAATCTTCGATTTTTTGACAACTCGCTAGGCCCAAGGTCGCTGCCCGACTAGCGCCTAGCGTAGTTTCGAACAGAGGTTCAGAATGATTATAGAAAATCACGAAATTCTGCTTTATAACTGAAATTTAATACGTTTTATTAATATATGTGAAAACTTTAAAATATATAAATTATTAAGAAATAAAATGAATATATTTTCATTATGGTATATGAAAAATTAAAATGAATGTTAAAATACAATACTTTTGATGCCTAGATATTATAAACATTTTTAAAAGGTGAGCACAACTGTGGATAGTAAATTGGATTTATAATTGTGATATCTTATACAGATATACTAAGTTTTGATAAATATAAATTATTTATTATGCTAAAAATAGCAGAAGATTAAAAGAAAAGCAGGAGCTACACTTGTAACACATCAAATAGGTGGATGTAGTAGTAGAGTGTGAATCATGATTATTACTTGTATTTTTGAACCGCTAGCAGATCACATATATTTCATTACTTTTTAAAGTGAACTGCTTTTTAATTACAGATATATGATGAATGGCAATAAAAAACAGTTCATCTGCCCCAGCGTACCTCCTGCTTCTCTCTTGACCTTCCATTTGTAACCCAAAAAATATTAAACTGTATGCAGATCTCCCATTTGAACTGCTTTTAAACACACAAAAAGATAAATGGTAAAAACAGTACAAAAGAACTGCAAGTGCGGGAGAACTTCACTTGTCCTACTTCTTCCTTCGAACACATAATGTCTTCCACACGTTTTCATCCGAGCGTAACTCTCCAACCTTTTTTTTAAATATTGGTATTTGTCCAACTTAATAGCGAATTGTCAGCATATCAATACCTTGTCTAATACTCTCTCCGTTTATGATTAATTGACATTCTAACATAACCTTTTTGTTGCAAAAAAAAAAAAAAAATATATATATATATATCCTTTTATGTTTTCAATGCAATTTTTACTATTGTTTTTATGTTTTTCCTAATTAAACTAAGATAAATATTAAATGTTATGTAATTCTAATGGCCAAACAAGGATAAATCTGAACCTTTAAGTAGTTTTTTAATTTGTGTGTAAAACTTTAGAATGACAAATAATTTGAAACGGAGGGTGTAATTGTATACTGAACTCAAATATATTAATTGTAAATGGTCTGAGCATAGGATATGTTTGTTGGAGATTTTTATGGTAAAATTCTTAACTTATGATTTGACATTTTTTGTTTTTATTATTTTTAACACTTTTTGGCTAAAAACTGATTCTTATATATTGTTTCTTAACCGAAACTAATAACCCTACTAAAAAATCCTCAATAAATATGGCCTTAACTAACTATGTTCGATAAAGCGCCAGCGAAATGTTTGGTGGTGCTTAACTGTCGCGATTTCACCATATGCGGCAAGTAAAATGGAGGACACAAATTTTTTTATCTTTTTTTTTTCTGAATTTGAATCCTTAACTGATAGTTAATGGCAAATATATATACTCCCTCCGTTTCATATTATGTGTCGTTTTAGAGAAATTTTTCCTTACAAATTAAGTGTCATTTTCGATTTTCAATGCAATATTTATTCATTTTATTCTGTAATTTATTTTTCTATTGGTTGAAATAAGGTTAGGTGTATAATTAATTGTGTTTTATATGGAAAATATGAAAAATTTATTGTTTCCTTAATCCGTGTACCGAAGTCTAAAACGACACTTATTATAAAACAGATGGAGTATTTGAGATATAACTAACACGAAATGATGCAATAATTTGACTATTTTCAGAAGAATAGTTAATGGCCATCATGAAAATAGCTTTTCAGGTCAAAACCTTAATTAAAAAAATATTCAGGAGAAGATGATTAAAAATTTACATTTATGCCATCCATTAAAATTTTAAATGAAAAAAATCAAAATATGTTTTGGCTGCCTCAAACCCGAAAACTGAGTAAATAAACTAACTCACCACTAGACTATTGGAATTCATTATCATCTTTCACGAAAATGGAAATATTATTCAATATATCATCGGAAATTTGAAAAAATTGCTAAAAACTAATCACTGATTAATCAAGGAATATTCCCTTACTTTTTGTTAACTCACTAGATCCACATCAACTAGCGTATTTTCTAACAGGTAGCTAACCCAATTTAGTAGTATATCGTCCATATCCGAGACGTCAGATTAAATAAAGTGGAATTATATACCAAAAGAAGAAATCATTATTATATTAAAAATAGAAAAGTGTGAATATAATCTCTCACCGATATGAGGAGGTCATTGTGTCTTCTGATCTGGTAATAAGGGCAATGCTTTGATGCAACAAATTGTTGTTTTATTCAACACATTTAAACTTTTATAATGCACCTAACATGTGGTTAGCATTTGACCCACGTCCTCTTAAGTTAAATCTACATTACTTAATTGGTAGATTTTCCCATTAGGATTTCTTGGTGGCGGCTTAAACAATAAAATAGTGCGTTTGGCTTTTTGATGTGTACGCTTTTGATTGGATTAAAAAGGTTTTAATTCTTAACCAAACAATCTTTGTCCCTTAAAGTGCATTCTCTTTAAACAACTAGAGTCTCTTTAATAAAATTATTGTGCCAAATCATTTTGTTTTCTTTGTTTAAGTAGTTACAAAAGTAAAAGGTAACCGGAAAGTATAGTGATATATATAATGTGGATACTATTTTTAGTATTACTAGTTACTAATACAAAATTCTAAATTCTAAAACATTATTAAAGTTATCTAATTTTAATGTATTCTAAGCCATTTTGGAATTATTTAGTCAACGAAATCATGGATGAAGAAATATTTAATGTTTGAATATTGAATGGGAAGAATTTGAGATGCTATCGACTGCAATAATACTAAACCTTTCTTGTTAGAAATATTATTATGGTCACATCGAACATCATTTTGAACCAAACCCACAAGTAAAATCAGAATAATATAAATGCTGGTGGTCACCTTTTTCTTGGTCTTTGGCCATGTATGACCAACAAACTCACCAATCACGTATGTCTTTAGAAATGGTGTTAGTTACTTTTCTCCTGGTCTTTGTCTATGTATGACCAGCAAACTCACCAACCAAGTCTGTGCGATGTACTTCTGTTACCTCATGACTGAGTAGTGATTACCATACCGCAAGATCCAGTAAAATAACATAATGTTACAGATGCAAAATGAGCCATTAACTTAAGAGGATCCACTACAAGAAAACACGTCCTTTACTAGGACGAGTTTTCCTCGTTATTTCCTAGTAAATGGCCCTTTACTAGGAAATAACGAGGAAACGTGTTTCGTCGAAAGATGTTCATCGTAAAGCCTATTTTTCTCGTAATTGCCTAGCTAATTTACGAGGAAATTACGAGGAAAAATTTCCTCGTAAAGACGTGGAAAAAGTTTCCTCGTAAGCTCCACGTAGACTTTCCTCGTAAGAGCATAGTAAATTATTTCCTCGTAACCTCGTAGTAGGTACTTTACGAGGAACTTGCTAGGAAAGTTTACGAGGAGTTTACTTCGAAACGTTTACGAGGATTTTGCTTCGAAACAATTTTTTCCTATTTAAAAAAAAATATTTATAAATTAAAATTATATATATTAAAAAAATTAAAAAAAATAAATAACAAAATATTTATAAATAACTAAATAATATACAATTAATAAGTTTTAAAATTCACAATCAATACTATTAAAAGAGAAGGAGTCCTAAAAAATCTACTTATACAAGTTGTTTGGACTCTTTCATTAGACTAACATTTTTTGATCTTCCCTTATATTTATCTAACTATATAAATACTATTTCTCTAACTATATAAATACTTTATAATTTAAATGAACTCATTTATTACTTTCCATAATCTACTATATAATTACTCTAGCAATAAATCTCTATATACTTTAATATATTTAATATCTTTACACAAATTGGAAATTAAAAAGCTTTGGTGTCTAATATTCAACTACAAAACTTTGATTTAGTTAATTACATGCAAATAATTATTAAAATTTGATATTGCATTTTTATACATGAACTAAATGATTAATTGTATATATAAAAATAAAATGGGTCTAAATGGGTTGGAGATTTTAATAGTATAGATGTTTATTTATTTTACAAATTCTAACAATGCATATGATATGTTTTTATTTAATTTTAAATGTAAAATATCCTACAATTTAAATTTCAGATAGTTTGAATATCTTCAATATTAAGAATAGAAAATATTCGGGTAATTTATTTGTTTGCCTAATTTGGTTTATAAATAATATTTCTGGATATTTATTATTTAAATATTATATATAATTAATATTTGTGGGTATGTAATTTATATTTAAAAATTTTAAATACCCATTTGGTTCTCGGTGCGGTTTCTATTTTTTGGTTCCAGAAATATATGATATGATCGATATTTATGAAATTTGGTTTAGTTTTCGTTTTTTTCCAGTTTGTTACGGTTCGGTTCACCTGGAAAAATGTATAACATATGCATTATCTTATATAAAAATTCATTTAGAAAAATAAACCCGCGCTTTTTAAGCGCGGGTCAAAATCTAGTATACAATTAAAAACTAAAAGGGATGCTGGTCTTGAAATTGGTTCACGAAGTCGTCGTCTCCAATATTGGATGCCGGCTGTGACTGAGATGGTGGAGGCTGTTGGGATGGAAGGGCTCCGCTTTCCCGTCTCTGACGCAACACTTCCGCCACTTGCGGGTTTCCAACCGCCACAATGTCGAGGATATCCGTGAGCGTACGCACATGAGACTGCGTCGCCTGCAACTCCGTCCGCATCTGAGCATTGTCATCGGCTTGTTGGTGAACATAAGCCGATGTCACTGCGGGGACATCGTTAACCGAGCCAATCCCGATAACACGGCCCTTTTTCCTCGGAACGACCTGTAAATTAAAATATTAATAACCTAAGAAAAAATTTAAATAAATAATAAAAATTAATATATTAAAACAAATTATTTACCTCCTCGTAAATCTTATCCACTTCAAGAGTGGATAATACGACCGGAGCCCCAGTCTGCTGAGTCAACTGGGTCTGGCGCTCGTCAACTCGGACAGCAACCTCGTTGTAAATCCGCTCGGAAGCAGGATCTACAAACTGCCCACTCTTCCTCCGGTGGGTCCGCTCGTAAAGGTCTTTCAGAGATGGAAGAACTCATGTCTCTTTAGCCTTTATTTTTTTAAAATTAAATATTAATTTAGAATATTAGAATATTCAAATAAAGTAAAAATTAAATAGTTATAAAAAAATACCATGTCTAGACGAACTCGCCCGTGAGGTTTTCGGCCCGTGGTGTGAAGTATCTTCGTGTTGCCATGCTCGTCTGTGGCCATGCGGTTCCCGGAGTTTGTATTGGAGGTTCTGATCGAATCCGGCAACGTCCAATAGCTGATGAGGCCATCCCACACCGTGGTTGTGAGGCAATCGGGTTTCCCGCGCTCGTAACCGTTCACCTGATTTAAAATAATTAGAATTAAAGTCAATAATATATATTTTTAAAACTATAATTAATATATATTATAATTTTTAAATTTATACCTGAAAGTCGCCCTTCCAGTTGTAGACCATGTCGCACAATCGNTAAAGTCAATAATATATATTTTTAAAACTATAATTAATATATATTATAATTTTTAAATTTATACCTGAAAGTCGCCCTTCCAGTTGTAGACCATGTCGCACAATCGTGCTTTTGCCTTGGTCTCGAACTCTGACTTCACCCGCTGGTGAATCCCAATAGACCAACGGTATTTTTGCTGCAACCAGAAAAAATAAAAGACAGATTAGTCCAATAATATTCATAATTTTAAATGATAAAAAATAAATTAAATTGATTTACTGAACTTACAGCGAACGATTTGAACCACGTCTTTTTGGTGTGGCTCGCCGTCAGCTTCCAGTTTGGAGCTGCATCGGGAAAGTATCCCTTGATACAGTCTGTGACGCTAGATCCGATAGCATTGTAAGGACCAAACCTGGAAAGACAGAAAAAAATCATTAATTAGAACATATATATACCATAATACTATTTAAAAATTAATTAATAAAATTTTTTAAAAATTAAAACATACCATAATACGTTTTGGCCGTCCCGTCGGAGAGGATCTAACTCTGGCAGCCCTTCTCTGCCTGGAAGGGCCAAGATATCCTCCACCGTGTACACCGCAAATGGTGCGTTCGGCGGCACCTGCAAGTCAGGATGAATCCCGACCGGTGGAGGAGGAGGAGGAGGCTGCTGAGACCGGGATGCCGTAAAACCTCCATGGGTCTCGGGAACTCCCGAAGGTGAACCACCGAGAGCTGACGAAGACGAACCGGGCCCGAATAGATCCGCATAATGAATCCCCTGATCTACAGGCCTCCTGGACTGAGCAGCAGCAACTTTGCTCTTTCTAACAATCTAAATTTAAAAAAAAAAACAGAAAACATTAATTCTCGTATAAATTTGTATAATATTTAAAAACAGTTAAACAAACGTAATTTAAATTTCCTAATCGAACCACCTAATCTAAATTCCCTAAACTAACCACCTAATCTAAATTCCCTAAACTAACCACCTAATCTAATCACCTAACTAGGAACTAGAGAGTACCTTAAGAGAATATGGAGAGGAACTTACTATGACTGAGAAGTCGGATTGCTCGTGTATATATAAGGAATTTTGTTTCCTCGTAAAGCTCTAGTAATATTACTAGGGCTTTACGAGGAAACAGCTATGCCCGTGTTTTCATTTCCTCGTAAGGTCCTAGTAAGGTCCTAGAAATAATAACACTAGGACTTTACGAGGAAAATCTTTACGAGGAAATAGCTATGTCCGCGCTTTTTTCCTCGTAAAGTCCTAGTAATGCTTACGAGGAAATAGCTATGCCCGTGTTTTCTATTACTAGGGCTTTACGAGGAAAGGGTTTGTAATTCCCTAAACTCGAAACCCCAAACACCAAACCACAACTTCCTCAACTTATAACCTCTTCTACAACTAAACTTCTAACCTCTTCTACACCTAAATCCCAAATTCATTTTTTTTTATTAAACAAGCTTAAAAACATACGTAATTCAACTCTTTTTTTTGTTATTAAGCAAACTTATAAAACATACTTAATTGAAATTGGTTTTTGTGATTAAACAAACTTATAAAACATACATAATTCATTCGGATACATTCTCATAATCCGTAGAAACATCATCATTTTCGGCAAACTTTTCCTCAACACCGTCGTCCGTTGAGTGATCAGGGACATCTTCGTATTCACGATTATGCGGATCAATGAGTAGGATGTCATCAATTTCTGCTTCAGGTTCCTCGATTTCATTGGTGTTTTCTTCTTGCAATGGTGGTTCTTCTCCCTCGATTATCCATCCTCGAGGTGTCACTTTGATAACAGCTAACCAGTTTATTCCCGTTGTAGTAATCCGAGGGTATGGAATGAAGCAAACTTGATCTGCTTGGGAAGCTAGTATGAAAGGCTCGAATTTATTGTACCTGCAAAAATTAAGACAACGGAGAAATTATTATTTCTCAGAACATGCATGTACATATGTCAAAAAAGAATTTGTTGTACCTTCGTCCACCATTGACGTCAACTACACCGTTCTTGTTAATCCGAACACCTCTGTTGACGACGGGGTCGTACCACTCACACTTGAAGATAACGCATTTCAAACCCATACCTGGGAATTGAACTTCATAAATCTCCTGCAAGATCCCGTAGAAANACCTTCGTCCACCATTGACGTCAACTACACCGTTCTTGTTAATCCGAACACCTCTGTTGACGACGGGGTCGTACCACTCACACTTGAAGATAACGCATTTCAAACCCATACCTGGGAATTGAACTTCATAAATCTCCTGCAAGATCCCGTAGAAATCTGTTTCGCCTTTCACACATATTCCATAATTACTTGTCGCCTGGTGTCTATCATAGTCATAGGTATGAAAAGTATAGCCTCGGGTGAAATACATCGATGATGTAGTGACCTTTGCAACTGGACCTTGGAGTAATTCGCGAAACCATGCGGGATACTGAGGATCGTCATAATTAACCTGCAACAAAAAGTAATATAGCTAGACATATTATACTTAATTTGTGGTAATGCATGCATAAAATTTAAGTAATAATAAATACGTGTTTCCTCAACAACTTGATAAAGTGTTGATCTTTCCTTTTGTCTAACTCATGTGTCGATATACCATGTATTGCTTCCTAGACTTAAGTCACAAATTGGCTGTAAAATCATATATGTTATGTTATATATATGTAATATTGAAATATATGTATATATATATATATAACTGTGTATGTTTACATATTTACCTTTCAAAATAATCAATCAATGGATGCTCGCAATTAAGAAGAATATAAAGGTGTGCACTATGGACGTCTTCATCACTCGACCACCAAATCTCTTTCAATTTCCCACCCAATCGCCCAATTTGACAAAAGATGTCTGGAACATCGTCTTCCATATATGTTGGCACGAAACCACCATCATCATATCTTCTTGGAGCTCGTTTCCTTGTACGTACTTTCGGTGCAAAGTAGTACGATGTGAAATATGATGTTTCTTCCGTCAAACTTCCCGCAACAATAGAACCTTCAACTCTTGCTAGGTTTTTGGCTTTTCCTTTCAAAGTTTTCATGGCCCTTTCATACTGATACATCCATCCATAATGCACAGGTCCACGAAGTAATGCCTCATACGGGAGGTGGACAACTAGGTGTTCCATGACGTCGAAAAAAGTAGGCGGAAATATTNTACTGATACATCCATCCATAATGCACAGGTCCACGAAGTAATGCCTCATACGGGAGGTGGACAACTAGGTGTTCCATGACGTCGAAAAAAGTAGGCGGAAATATTTTCTCCAAGTTGCAGATTAAGACAGGGATGTTTTCATGAAGTTGTTGGACAACTTCCACTTTAAGAGTGCGGGTGCTCAGATCCCTAAAAAATGTTCCAATTCCTATATATTTACAAAAACAAACATTATCCACATTAGTATATATATATGTATAATCATATCATCGTATTATATTAATTAATTACCTGAAAGTGCTTCATGTACTTTTGCCGGTAGTAGTTTAGCAAACGCAAAGGAAAGTAGTCGCTGCATGAAGACATGGCAATCATGGCTCTTCATCCCGGAGAACTTTTGCCCTTTCTCAACACATCTTGAGATATTTGAAACATACCCATCAGGAAACTTCACTTTTGAAGCCACCCAGTTGAACAGCGCAGACTTTTTTTCTGATGACAGTCTGAATATTGGAATTGGAACTTGCCCATTGCTTTTTATATGCAGCTCACTCCTTGAGCAGATATAGGGTAAGTCTAACCTCGATTTTACGTTGTCTTTCGTCTTCCCTGGGACGTTCAATATAGTGTTCATGATGTTCTCAAAAAAATTCTTCTCTATATGCATCACATCGAGGTTGTGGCGCAAAAGAAGATCTTTCCAATATGACAATTCCCAAAATATACTCTTTTTGTGCCAATTGTGCTGAACACCAGAAAAATCAGGCATATTACTCGGAACACGCCAATTCCCACCACGAGGAGCTGTTTCTAGAGCACAGTAGTAATCGATTTGCGCTTCGATTTGTTCTCCAGTTAAATATGGAGGAGGAGTGTCTCTGACAACCCTTTTGTGCCTGAACAATTTCTTGTTTCTTCGGTACGGGTGGTGGATGGGAAGAAATCGACGGTGACAATCGAACCAACTAGTCTTCCTACCATGCTTCAACTGAAACGCATCTGTCATTCCATTACAATATGGACAAGCTAATCTTCCATGTGTAGTCCACCCAGACAACATACCATATGCAGGAAAGTCACTTATGGTCCACAAAAGCATCGCTCGCATCGTAAAGTTTGTTTCCGTTGAACAATCATATGTCCTCACCCCTGTTGACCACAAATCTTTCAACTCTTTTATCAGTGGTTGTAGAAAAACGTCGAGAGATCTTTTTGGATGTTTTGGACCAGGTATTAAGATGCTCTTGAATAGAAACTCTCGTCGCATGCACATCTCCGGTGGCAGGTTATACGGTGTAAGAAAGACCGGCCACAATGAATATTGTCTCCCAGACATTCCAAATGGACTAAAACCATCAGTGCATAATCCAAGATACACATTCCGGCTATTGCTAGCGAAATGTGGATGTACATTGTTAAAATGTTTCCAGGCT
>CAKOAT010105821.1:0-23207 GCA_932364175.1 Eruca vesicaria subsp. sativa | reverse complement strand
CTACCATATCATGAACCCTATCACAATCTACCATTTGTTCCTCTTGGTGATGATCATAGCTATAACTACTGCTACCTTCATTACGCAAATGATCAACCGGTTCAACCTGATTACTACTGCTACCTTCATTCCTACAACTAGCATATTCTCCATGTTGATACCAAATATAATAATATGGCATGAAACCTCTATTTATTAAATGCTTCCAAACATTTTCACGAGGGCCTAATTTGCTATTGCAGCATTTTTGACAAGGACAGAACATCTTACCACTTTCCTGCGTGAGTGGTGTAGAATCTGCTTGATGCATAAACATCTCCAACCCTTCCAAAAATTCGTTCGTCACCCTCCCGTTATTATCTCTGTGTGAATACATCCACTGCCGCAACTCGAAAATATTTCCCGGACCGGACATTTTTTTGTGTTTGATCAAGCTTATAGCTGATTTTTTTTGGTGTGTTTCAAATGAATCACGTAAGGTGGTATTTATAGAAATTTTCGAATCTGAGCATTTACTAGGAAATTGCTAGGAAAAGTAGGTACAAAACACGTTTTTTTATTTAAATTCGATATTTTCTATCCAGTTCCTCCTAATTTCGTAGTAATAAACAGTTTCCTCCTAATTTCGTAGTAATCTTTTACTATGCCTTTACGAGGAAAGTCTTTACTACGGCTTTACGAGGAAAAGTACTTTTTCCTTGTAAGATCCTCGTAAAATTACTAAGGTCTTACGAGGAAAACATTTTCTCGTAACTTTTCGAGGATCTTACGAGGAAATTTGCTTTCCTCGTAAACTCGAAGTAAGGCCTTAGTAATTTTACGAGGAATATTTTTCCTAGTAAAATTTCCTAGTAAAGGCTTAGTTTTCTTGTAGTGATCATCAATCTACGTTATTGTCGATCGATTTCTCAACAGTTGAGATGTCATACCGTAAGATGCAGTGGTGTCATACCGTTCTGCACAGACGAGATCAATCCAAGCTATTGTCTCTAGAAGTTTTGTTCCACTTTTAAACTTAGAAGAGAGAGAGAGAGAACTATGCTGGATTTGGCTTGATAAAACCACCTTGGCTGTTAGTGAGTAGCTTCGCAGCTTCACTGCAGCCATCTTGGCTGTTAAGACTGTCAAATGGGCGGGCTGACAAATATTTTGATTCAACAAATAATACTTTATAACACTCTTTCTGGTTTTTAACGTCTATGACATGAAAAAAACGAATCATACTCCACCAGTGCCACCTCGTTCTTTAAGCTTAAGAAACGAAGTAGTAAACCACGGCTTCCAAGCTGCATCCTTCTGTTGCTCGACCCAAGAGAGAAAAGAGCTGTCTATTAAGCAAAATATGTTGACGTAAAGCAGCTGGTACTGCACGGGAACGTATCTGAAGTTTGCGATCTGAAGAAGTGGCCAAGCTCCGCCTTCAAGAGCTAGAGCTGGAAGAAAGTCCCTCTTGCATCCCTTCTTTCACTTGAGATGTGTTCTTGCCCGTGTGGCGTACGGTACGCCGCGTACCCCATGTATGTAAAGAATACAAGTAAATCTATGGGACCAAAGATAAGACCATCCATTGCAACTTTGGCTGCCACAAAACGTGTTGACTTTGGTACATATCTAAGCTTCAGTTTTATGAATTTATCCAAGCCTTCGTACCTGTGACAACCGCAAATAGGTTCATCAATCTATCCATAAACCATTCTCCCTCAGCATCTGATTCGGTGTTGCTATAGCTAAATGATATGATAAGAAGAAGGAAACGAAACCAGAAGTGGCCAACAGGTCCAACAAAACCAAGCCCGAACATGCTTGTGATAGCTACTCGCTTCCAGCTGACCTTGAATTCTGCATCCGCCTCTTTACTTGTGTCCTGTTATATGCAACGAAGATAAGTGCTCGACCCAATAAATCCATAGCCAAAAGACAGAACAATAAATTGCAAAAAGATCATTTTATCCAGCAACGTGTATATATTTGTCACATCTTTGTTATGCTGAGCATAGTTTAGCGTGTTTGACCCCAAGGTTGGACAAAAGTCAAATAAATCTTAACAAATCACATAGAATAGTAGGAAAGGATTCTAGTGGTTTCTTGAGTTCCGAGGTCTGTTTTGCAGCAAAAGAAGTCTTACTTTGCAAAAAGCATATCATTATTCCAAAAAAGCAACAATAACTTCAAGCAAGCAATAGGCCGTTAAAGTTGCTAATCCAAAGAATTTATATTTCATGTGTTATCCAATGGACCAAAAAAGATAAGTTGTGATGAAATATAAACATGAACTAGATTTTGACCCGCGTTTAAAAACGCGGAAATTTTTTATGAATAAAATTTATATAATTGGGTTTTGTCTTAATATAAAGAATATTTTGGAATACAATCAGTTCACCAAAATTTGTGGTGATGATTGTTTTTATTAGTTTTTAGTTTTAGTTTTTATTTTTAGATTTTGTTAGATTTTGGTTTTTGGTTTTTAGTTTTTAAGTTTCTATATTTATTTTCAGTTTTTGGTTTGGGTTTTAATTTTTAGACTCGCTGAGTTAGTTTGAAGTGATATTACCAACAAACAAATCCTAAATTATCGAACATCTAATTTAAAACTGAAAAGATGACAAAAAATTTTAAAAGAAATTTGCAATAGTTTATTTTGTAAATAAACAAAAGGAAAAAAATATAACCTGCTTTTGCAGTTTTAGTTTTTAGATTTGGTTTTTAGTTTTGATTTACATTTTTTTAAATTAGTAAATTGTTTAAGAGAAATAAAACAATAATTAAGTTAAAAGTCACCACTGAAATTTATCATAACAAAGTGATTGTTATTTAAAATAAAAAATACATTAACATGTTTTAAAGTACATGATTTAAATAAATGATTAATAATAGACAATTTTTTTTTTAAATATTTAATATCTTTTGGGCTTGAAAATAATAACTGATTTTTTGATCCATTAAGACAGAAAGTTTATTCAATGTTTTGGAGTTTTTCCTTAATACTAAGCCCAAAAACCAAACTAATTAAATAAGTGATTAATAATAACTAATTTTTTTTTGTTAAAAATATTTAATATTTTTGGGCCTGACAAATAGTAATTGATTTTTTAATCCATTAAGGTATCTTTAATACTAAACCTAAAAACTAAACTATATAATTTGTCATAAAAATAAAAGTAAACCCAAAACTCTATTCCATAAATAACCGCCGGTTTAATTTAAGTAATGCGGTTCAATCAACTATATGACTTGTATTATTTGTAACATTCTAGAAAGGGTCCAAATTTAAATGGTAACTTGTATCAGTAGATAAAAAGAATGACTCTATTTTAATAGAATAGAAGTACTACACCAACAGAGCATGAAGAGTGTTAAAAAAAAACACATTGGTTCCAGTAAAATATATTGCAAGTATTTTATATCCACCATGGAAGACCTCGTCTCAACTAATACAGCTTGCACTAAAAGTTAAAATGAAAAAGCTGAAGATTCACAAAGGTCAGGCCTAAACTCATCTTAAATACAATTTGAATGACTAAGTCATGCAGGCAACACAAGCACTCTAACACCATAAAAGAAGACCTAAGACTCCAATCCGTAAGTAAGGCTGAGAGAGAAATGTTGATGCAAAAGTCCAAAAATGTTAAGAGCAGAGAACAAATGTAGCATTGTCTTGAATATCGAAGAAATAACATCAAATGTCTCATGAAATCCGATAGATATTAACAGTTGAAGAAACCTAAAACCAAGATCGGAGAGAAACTAATAGACTAACTGTGAGACGAAGAGGAGGAGGTTTGGGAGTGGAATGAGTGATGTATTGAGCGGTGACATCGCCGAATCCCCAGAGAAAGCCGGAGCTTATGACCTGAGTCTTCACTGGATGTACGATCAAGCATCTCTGGTACCATCTCCATACCTTCATCATTTATCCAAGAATGCCTATTTTAAGCTTTTCCTCCTAAACGTCTCATTCTCTTTAATCCTTTCTTCATTGTTCTTTACTTTTTCGAGTCACTCAGAATAGCTCTTTCTGCGGCGGATCATATAGGCCTGTTTTGTGGCCAACGCTTGAACGAAACAAATTAAAAAACATATCCAACTATATTGTAACACTAGGTGTTTTGCCCGCACTTGCGAGCTTAAACATTTTATAATTATTTTACTAATATACTTTTATTAATTGAAAGATTATAATGATAAATTATTATTTATGTTTTTTTAAACAAATAATATTCATATTTTCATTTAAACCTTCTTACATATATTTCTTTGTATATTATGTTTACTATTAAAAATAAATCTTAAAATCAAATAATATTTTCAATTATATAAAATTAAGAAATTTTCTTGATTAATGTTTAGTTATGTATTTTCTATTTTTTTATTAAAAATATATGTGTAGATAACAACAAAATATATATAGGAATTATCTTATTTAAATACATATTATTTAGATTTTGGATAATTCTTATGATTATTGTTAGTTTTAACTACTTATCTAATTAAAATAATTAAATTCGTTTTTATATTGGATGTAATTTATATATTTTATTCATTAATGATATAAACGAAATTAACCAGTGTAACTTTTAACGTGGGAGCTCCGTTGCGAAAAATCACTTAAATGCGGACATGCAGACTTAATTATATTTAAGTCAATTTAAAAAATCATCAAAATAAATGATTATTTGCATCCAAATAATTCGAGCTATAACATTAAACTTTTTTACATTGATAAAATTATTCACAAATTAAAAACAAATCTACGTTTTCCTTTAAAATTTTGAAAAATCTAAAGCCTATTTCATTTCTTCTTAATTGATAAAAATATAGAAACCAATCTTCAATTTGAAAAATTGAATCGATAAATATACATTCAAAAATTAATCTTACAGAAAGAATAAAATTAGTTTGGATAATAATACAATATATTTGAATATAATTTTATCAAACACGTATTTTCTTTCTTTTTGAATGATCTTTTATTTTATATGATTACTTCATGTTTAAGGTTTAACTATATAAAATATAATTATAAATTTAATTTAACGTCTGAGTTCAGAGGTGAAAAATAACTTCACGAATATATATCATTATATTATATCATTTTAATTTGAAAATAATTACGTATTATACTTTTTAATTATAAAATTAAAAAATGTACTTTATGAATATTTATTTATGTGTTTAACTATATAAAATATAAACATAAATTTAATTTAACGTCTGAGTTCAGAGGTGAAAAATAACTTCACGAATATATATCATTATATTATATTATTTTAATTTGAAAATAATTACGTATTATATTTTTTAATTATATAAAATTAAAAATTTTACTTTATGAATATTTATTTATGTGTTTTTGTTTTTGAATTTTTTATTAAAAATTTATTTTCCGGATAATAACACAATATCTATAAGAATTATCCTTTTTATTATATTTATCTATATATTTAGATTATGGATAATTCTTATCATTATTATCAATTTAAATCATTTATCTAATCAAATAAATATTAAATTCGTTTTTATTTTTAGCTGATTTATATATTATTTTCATTAAGGGTATAAACGATATTAACCACTCTAACTTTTAACGTGAGAGCTCCGTTGCGAAAAACACTTCGCAAATAATAGTGTAGATCCCGAATTGTGATATATGGAAAGACTTAAGAAGATTAATTTGGCTACCTATGTCATCAAATTGCATTTACGTTTTCGGGAGCACATCTAGAGAAAACACCATAGTTAAACGTGCTTGAGCTAGAGTAATCAAAGTATGGGTGACCTATCGGAAAGTGATTTGCGATACCGTGTAAATGAGGCCAAAGCACGGGAAAATACCATGTGGTAATTGCAGGGTCAGCAAACATGATTCTAGAGCCTTGGAAAATTAACGGATCAGTCGTTAGAACGGGATGGGGTCCACGGGCTCAGAGTTGGCATGAGTGGCCCATTAACTGTGGGCGATCAGGATGTTACAAGTGGTTCAGAGCTGGTTAGCCATCTCAGTTCTGACCTGAGATGTGTCTAGAGACCTGTCGTGGGTGTAACGAGGACGTTGCGTTTTTTGAGAGTAGGTGAATTGTAACATTCCGAGTTGTGATATACAGAAAAGCTTAAGAGGATTGATTTGGCTACCTATATCACCAAAGTGTACTTAAGTTTTCGGGAGCACATCCAGAGAGAACTTCAGAATTAAGCGTGGTTGAGCTAGGGTAGTTAAAGGATGGGTGGCCTATTGAGAAGTGATTTGCGATACCATGTAAATGAGGCCAAAATACAGGAAAATACCATGTGGTGATTGCAGGGTCAGTAAACATGATTCTAGAGCCTTGGAAAATTAACGGACTGGTCGTTGGAATGGGATGGAACCCACAGGTCCAGAGAACGGGTGTGGATGGCCCATTAGCCGTGGACGGTCGGAACGTTATTATTCTGTAATTAAAAGAAAAAAACTAAATAAGCAGCTCTTCTTTAAAAGAGAAAAAAATGGGGATACAAAATTTCAATTAAATTAAAGAAATACCTTAGGATAACCTTAATTTAAAGAGATATGATTTTAATTTATTTATCACAAATATAGCATATAAAGATCAAAAGAACCAAAATATGTTTTTCTTTTTAAAAAATAAAATGATTAAACCAGAATGATCTAATCTCTAAGTGAAGGTACACAATCCACGGATGGATTCTCTTTTAGATATTCAAATGAATCAAAATTAATAGTCTATATCTGCGTGATCAATGAGGTTTAAGCCTCAGATTCACAGTATTAGGTCCCTTAAATGCCTCTAGCCTACTATCGCGTCATTAACAAAATTTATTTTATTAAAGAGATAATTAACTAATTTAGACTTAAAATTTGTATTTGGGGATAAGTTTATGATTAAAAAATATATAATTAAGATTTAAATAATAATTTTATAAATAATTTCTAAATATAATTTTCATATTTCAAAATAAAATCAATAAAATTTCAGGCTGTATAATGTTTTCAATTTTATTTATTTATTATGCTTTATTTATATTTTATCTATATAATGAAGATTATATAATTAAGATTTAAATAATAATTTTATTTATTTATTATGCTTTATTTATATTTTATTCTCGCATCGACATAAAAAGAAATGGACCAACATGGTTTTACACAAGAGATGGAAGTAAACAGATATTGGCGGATGTGTACTATATCCCTGATTTGAAGAGCAATATAATCAGTTTGGGACAAGCTAAGGAGTGTGGGTGTGATGTGAGAATGAAAGACGACTACCTTACATTGAAGGATCGAGATGGAAAACTTATTGCAGGGTCAGCAAACATGATTCTAAAGCCTTGGAAAATTAACGGATCAGTCGTTGGAACGGGATGGGGTCCACGGGCTCAGAGTTGGCATGAGTGGCCTATTAACTGTGGGCGGTCAGGATGTTACAAGTGGTTCAGAGCTGGTTAGCCATCTCAGCTCTGGTCTGAGATGTGTCTAGAAACCTGTCGTGGGTGTAACGAGGACGTTGCGTTTTTTGAGAGGAGGTGAATTGTAACATTTCGAGTTGTGATATACAGAAAAGCTTAAGAAGATTGATTTGGCTACCTATGTCAACAAAGTGCACTTAACTTTTCGGGAGCACATTCAGAGAGAACTTCAGAATTAAGCGTGCTTGAGCTAGATTAGTTAAAGGATGGGTGGCCTATTGGGAAGTGATTTGCGATACCATGTAAATGAGGCCAAAATACAGGAAAATACCATGTGGTGATTGCAGGATCAGTAAACATGATTCTAGAGCCTTGAAAAATTAACGGACTGGTCATTGGAACGGGATGGAATCCAAAGGTCCAGAGAATGGGCGTGGATGGCCCATTAGCCGTGGACGGTCGGAACGTTATTATTCTGTAATTAGAAGAAAAAAAGCTAAATAAGCAGCTCTTCTTTAAAAGAGAAAAAAATAGGGATACGAAATTTCAATTAAATTAAAGAAATACCTTAGGATAACCTTAAATTAAAGAGATATGATTTTAATTTATTTATCACAAATATAGCATATAAAGATCAAAAGAACCAAAATATGTTTTTCTTTTTAAAAAATAAAATGATTAAACCAGAATGATCTAATCTCTAAGTGAAGGTACAATCCACGGATGGATTCTCTTTTAGATATTCAAATGAATCGAAATTAATAGTCTATATCAGCGTGATCAATGAGGTTTAAACCTCAGATTCACAGTATTAGGTCCCTTAAATGCCTCTAGCCTACTATCGCGTCATTAACAAAATTTATTTTATTAAAGAGATAATTAACTAATTTAGACTTAAAATTTGTATTTGGGGATAAGTTTATGATTAAAAATATATATAATTAAGATTTAAATAATAATTTTATAAATAGTTTCTAAATATAATTTTCATATTCAAAATAAAATCAATAAAATTTCAAGCTGTATAATGTTTTCAATTTTATTTATTTATTATGCTTTATTTATATTTTATCTATATAATGAAGATTATATAATTAAGATTTAAATAATAATTTTCTTTATTTATTATGCTTTATTTATATTTTATTCTCGCATCGACATAAAAAGAAAAGGACCAATATGGTTTTACACAAGAGATGGAAGTAAACGGATATTGGCGGATGTGTACTATATCCCTGATTTGAAGAGCAATATAATCAGTTTGGGACAAGCTACGGAGTGTGGGTGTGATGTGAGAATGAAAGACGACTACCTTACATTGAAGGATCGAGATGGAAAACTTATTGCAAAGGCAAAACAATCACAAAATAGACTCTATAAAGTCTATATTGACAGAGATGATCGGTGCTACCAGATCGTGGCCAACAATGACTACACAACATGGCATTCTAGGCTAGGGCATGTCGGGAAAGAAACCATAAGAACGATGATAAGCAAGGAGCTCGTCTACGGACTACCAAAGGTCACCATCAACAATGATACTTGTTCCTCGTATTTACTTGGAAAGCAAGTTAGACATCCGTTTCCAAAAGCAACTTCATATAGGGCCGATGCAATATTAAATCTTGTCCATGATGACCTGTGCGGTCCTACTTCACCACCAACACCATCGCAAAAACGGTATATCTTTGTTCTGATTGATGATCATTCTAGATATATGTGGACAATACTCCTTAGAGAAAAGAGCGAAGCGTTCGAGAAATTCAAAAACTTCAAGATGTCCGTTGAGAAGGAGACTAGAGTAACCATCAAAGTGTTAAGAACTGACAGAAGAGGAGAGTTTGTATCACACGACTTTAACTCATTCTGCGAAGAAAACGGTATATTGAGACACTTGACAGCTCCATACACCCCTCAACAAAACGGGGTTGTAGAAAGACGCAACCGAACTCTACTCAACATGACCCGGAGCATCTTAAGGCACATGGAACTACCGAATTACATTTGGGGTGAAGCAGTAAGGCATTCTACGTACCTAATAAATAGAGTTGCAAGTCGAGTGATTGAAGCCAAGACACCATACGAGTTCTTCAAGCAAAAGAAGCCGAACATTGATCACTTAAGAACATTTGGCTGCGTCGCATATGTCAAGATTGATTCTCAACATCTCAGGAAGTTAGACAGTAGGTCATGGATACTTGTACACCTTGGAACTGAACCAGGTTCAAAAGCGTACAAGCTCCTTGATCCATCAACAAAGAAGGTGGTTGTGAGTAGGGACGTGATATTTGATGAAAACAAGAAGTGGAATTGGGCGAATTGCAACAAAGAAGAAGAAACAGGGTGTTTCCGTATCAGTATTCGTCTCGACGGTAATCAATATGGAAATCATGGCTTATACGAACTATGTAAGGTCACAATCGAAACAGAGCACACTCACGATACATCACGTGATGCGCAAGAAACAATAATACAAAACGAAGAGGAAGAGGAAAGCAAAGGTGAAGAGGAAGGCGAACCAGTTCTAAGACTTTCACAAAGAGAAGAAAACAACCTAGCTATTTGGATGACTATATATTGTTAGCAGAACTAGAAGGAGAAAGATTGCTGTTGAATATAAATGATGAACCATGGAGCTACAATGAGGCAAAGGAGAAGAAAGAGTGGGGAGATGCTTGTGAGGATGAGCTAAAATCGATCATCAAGAACAAAACTTGGGATCTAATGGAGCTCCCAGTTGGTGCAAAAGCAATTGGTCTTAAATGGATCTTCAAGATTAAACGCAATTCAGATGGGAGCATAAACAAGTATAAAGCAAGACTAGTGGCAAAGGGGTATATTCAAAGACATGGTGTTGACTTCGATGAGGTGTTTGCACCAGTAGCACGCATCGAGACGGTTTGTTTCTTACTAGATTTGGCCGCATCTCAGGGTTGGCAAGTGCACCACTTGGATGTCAAGACCGCGTTCCTCCACGGAGACCTAAGGAAGAGGTATATGTCTCTCAACCCGAAGGCTTTGAGATCAAGGGACAAGAGAATAAGGTATACAAATTAAAAAAGGCTCTATATGGTTTACGTCAAGCTCCGAGAGCATGGAATAAAAAGCTCAAAAAGGTTCTAAGTGAGTTTCAACTTGTAAAGTGTTCAAAAGAACCAGCTTTGTATCATCACCACGATAAAGAGCACCTGCTATTTGTATCCGTCTATTCGACGAATTCTTTATAACTGGCACAAGCATTGAGCATATAAACGAGTTTAAGAAGAGAATGTCTCAAAGGTTTGAGATGAGTGATTTGGGCAAGTTGACGTATTACTTGGGAATTGAGGTTGATCAGCATGATGATGGAATCACTTTGAGACAAGAAAGGTATGCAAACAAGATCCTAGAAGAAACTGGAATGCGTGATTGCAATGTAGCTCTTGTACCTTTTGAACCGAACTTAAAGTTGTCCAAGGCAGTAGATGAACCAAGTGTGGACGAGACAGAGTATAGAAGAACTATCGGCTGCCTCCGGTACTTACTCCATACACGGCCAGATCTTTCGTTTGCTGTTGGCGCCATGAGTAGATATATGCAGGATCCCAAGAGTTCACATGCTGCAGCAGTGAAACACATACTGAGATATTTGAAAGGAACACTTGCTTACGGGTTAGTGTACAAGCGTGCAGCTGAAGTAAAACTGATAGGGTTCAGTTATGCTAGCCACAATGTTGATGAAGATGATGGACGCAGCACCACAGGACACGTCTTTTATCTCCAAGGCTCTCCAATAACCTGGTGTTCACAAAAGCAGGAAACAGTAGCTCTATCATCTTGTGAGGCTGGATTCATGGCAGCAACAGAAGCGGCAAAACAAGCGATTTGGCTACAGGAATTGCTTGGAGAAGTCATAAGAAAAGAGTATAAACGAGTGATGATTCTCATCGACAACAAATTAGCCATAGCTTTGAAAAAGAATCCGGTATTTCGTGGAAGAAACAAACACATACACCGGCGGTATCACTTTATCCGTGACTGTGTTGACAACAACTTGATCGAGGTACAACATATACTAGGGAATTAACAAAGAGCAGACATATTGACCAAAGGACTCGCGAGAACTCGACATCAGGAGATGAGGACATTGATTGGCGTTGAAGACTTAGGCATTTCAAGCTTAAGAGGGAGATTGTTGAAAGTAAGTTTGAAATAGCTTGGAGAACAAGCTATCCTAATCCTATATTGATTTGGTTTTGAAAGGATAAAGAAAGATCTTATAAATGTTAAGACTATTGAGAAAAGGAAAATTGTATTCCTATATAAGTAGTTGCATACTTGTTAATATATCCAGAGATAAAATTGATAGAAAATAAGATTTCTTAAAGAAATAAAAGATTTTCAGTTGACGTTATAGAAAAAAAAAGGAAGATTTTCGGTTGTTTATATATTCAGCGTCAAAAGAAATAAAAAGAGGTTTTTTCAAACAAAATAAATCTCTGAGAACGGTTCCAAGGGTTTCTCTAGGTTATATCTCTCATGACGAAGACGAACAACATGTCCAATGTTCCAAGAGAGACAATGGCGGATCTCCCCCAGGATTTGGCTGAGGAGGTGCTCTGTCGACTTCCAGTGACATCTCTGAAAAGTGTCCGATCAACTTGCAAAGCTTGGAACACTTTTTCCAAAAACAGCAGCTTCACAACGAAATTCCTTAGTCATCAAGCAAAACTAGCATCAGATAAGGGCGAGTTTCTGTTTGTCTTGATGATGGATTACGAGATTCATCTGGTGAGCGTCAATCATGATCAGAACATGCTTGACGAAGGCACACTTATTAACCTAGAATGTTCAGATCAAATCGATGTATGTCAAGTATTTCATTGCAACGGTTTATTGTGTTGCATCTCTCAAGACAACGCTAGGCTCGTCGTTTGGAACCCTTATTGGGGGCAAAGCCGTTGGATCGAGCCCACACATAGCTTCGATAGATTGGAGTGGTATATGTATGCTCTGGGATACGACAAGAGCAGCAACTCCCACAAGATCTTGAGCTTTATTGATTACACAATCTTGAACCAAATTGATTGTGATTGTGACTGTTATAATCCTCCTACAGCTGTCACTTTTGCTGATTACAGAATTTACGACTTTAAAACTCATTCATGGACCGTTCTTGATGTCACTCTAGACTGGATTTTAGATTATGACCGTCACGTGTCTATCAAAGGAGACACGTACTGGTTTGCTAAAAGCAAGGCTTTGAGAAGAGAAGACGAAGACCACGAAGATTGTTGTTTACTGTGTTTTGATTTCACAAGAGAAATATTTGGGGGGCGTTTGCCTCTGCCGCCTTTTAGGTGGCATAATGATGAAAGTACTCTTGCTCTATCTCTATCTAGTGTTAGAGAAGAACAGCTTGCGATTTTGTTTCAGCCACGAGGGAGTACATGGATGGAGATTTGGGTTACGACAAAGATTGAGCCCAACACGGTCTTGTGGGAGAGCAAAGTGTTCTTAGATGTGAACATCACTAACTTTCAGCTTCCGTCTAGACATGCGAGTTTCTTCATTGATGTGGAGAAGAAAGCTGCAGTTGTTTTTGGTAAAGACGAAGAAGATGGCAAGGATCCTACTAGCTACGTAGCTTATTACATAGTTAGAGTGGATGGATCAATGATAAAAGTGCACTTAGGGGATTCTTTATACAAATATTGTTTCCCTCGTGTTTGCTCATATGTACCAAGTTTAGTTCAACTTAATTACTCTATTTAGTGTAATCTTTTCTTCTTCTCATAATTTAAGTTGCAAAAAAGCTTAGTTTGTTATGAATATACTCTGTCTCCCATCAATTTTCTGTTTTGCCATATTTGACTTCATTGGGTTTGTTCAATTTCATTGTTCTGTTTTAGTTTAGATTCAGTTTGGTAAGCTGAGTGGGAAGCTTCTGCTTTTTCCGTCTCAAGAAGAAACTGGTCACAGCAAATTGCTGTAGGATCCGGATGCTGCACCAGGCAGGCAGTGGAAAACATCTGAGATAAAACTGTCTGGTTTCTGTGTATGCAGCGGTACAATCATAGCCTGATTGATGATGATCTTATTGATACCGTTGTTGTTATCTTTATCCATGATCCAAACTCAAAAGAGAAGATTGAGTTAATCACTGATCTTAGATACAGTTTGAATAAAGTGGTGTGTGTGTGTGTGTTTTGATTGATACAGTTTGTTCCTTGTAACATATATTGGAAGTTTTTTTTTGGATGCAATGTGCGTTTGATTTGTGAAGGCTATTTCTTCAAGACAGTAGTTATTTATGTGTGTTCTTAAACGATGTTAGAGGCAAACAGTATATTGTCTTTTGCTTTTGATTCATTCAAGGAAGAATCTCCGTTCAAGATCCCCCAAGTTCAAGAGTGATTCATGTTTAATATTCCAGAGAAAACTTTGACAGAGCTAGCAAAAGTTTCCTTTGTTTAATTTTCTTGTCCGCTATTGAATACCACATGGTCCATCACAGTCATGTAAAGGTCCTCTCGAGTTTTATGGTTCCCTCAAAGACGTGTCGCGTGTTTGCAAGAGATGTGCAATCTGAAAAAGCTGAAATTTTCACACCATGTATTCAAAAATATTAACATGCTGAGAAAAAAAAAGCTCCCACGAACACATAAACAAAAATACACAACAAGAAACAAAGAACAACATATTCAATAAAAACCAAGCTTTCATATACAAGTTTGATTCTAACATGTAAAATGCGAAACACACGCATCTACTACACCTTGTGCATTTGCTAAATTAACAGAATCCAGATGCTCAAAGTGGAGACTTTTTCGTTAGGAAGAAGAAAAGAGAGAGAGAGAGAGAGACTGTATATAGTCGCTCACAGGTATATATCTCTAAACTTGTCTTTTGTCCCACATCGACTACTTGACTCAAAACTGTATTGTTTATATAGGTCTTCAATCAAAAGACTGTACGTCGAGCTCAGTAACAAGGGTTTGTGACCCATGTGGGGACAATAAGATGGTCGAACACTGGCCCGGCCCACCGGCTGGTTCTGTTGTGGCATCTTCTGGACCGCTCTGTCCAAGCTGTGAGTGATCCGTGTGTGTTGGGCGAAGGCTTGACTCAGGCGGCTCTTAAAGAGGGGAGGGCAATGCGTGAGGCTGGTTTCACAGAGCAGCGATCACCTCCCTCTCACAGCAGTGGACGGATAACGGATCAAAGCCACTCAGGTCCACATGGCATGGTGGCTTGTACCCAGCTGAACCATCATCTTTTTGTTATTTACATTTTCATTTCTTGTCAATAGATTTTACAGAACCAAAACAAGCATTGTCCACATAGCCAAAAAGCACTACTACCGTGATACCAAACCAGAAACAGGAGATGATATCAAGAAATAATGGACGAACTAAGAGAAATGCTAGAAAATATTATATAATCCTCAACAACTTGAACAAAACGAAATAATAATAGATCACTCTTCTTCATCAGAAAAAAGAACCAACTGTTCCTTTTCTAAACCCTAGCCTATAGAAGAATGAACAAGTAAACAAGAAAATATTGATCAAAAACCAAACATAAAAATTGATGATAGTTACAAAAATAAACGAGGATATATTTTAGATCCAAAACAGGAACACTCGAAGAATATCAACAATTTAAACCAAAACTTGTAAAATATAACGACTTCTTGGATCTTGATTGTGTTAATCACCAAGAAGGAAAAATCAGATTACCTTGGGTCTCTAAGCAAGAAATGCAACTACAATTAAAGGAAATGATTCAAAAAATGAACACCGAAAATTATTTAAATCTCTTGATATATAACACAAACGGAATTGTATTTACATACCTTGCCGGAATGAAGGATGCTAATAAACTCCAATTACAAAATTTTAGAGACCATCAACAAATCCTTGTCTCTGTAGTTGAACAATTAAATACACAGTTCTTAGGTGGAATAAATTTACTAGGGAAAAACAAACTAATGAAGACGAATAACAAATAGCAAAAGCAAGACATATATTAAATAATATAGAAATTTGCAATATGAGATATCTAGACGAAGTCATATGTCAATATGAAAAGAATTATTATGAATTACCACACGAAGATTACACTAGATATGTGGAAGTATTTATACAAAAATTACCAACCCCTTTTAATATAACATTACCAAGATTATTTAAAGAAAATAAAGATAAAAAAATAGTATCAGACTCTTTTGGAGGAATGATACGAACACTAAGAGAATACGTAAGAACCTTATGTATTCAAAGCCAAGAAATAAAAAGAGTAAAAAGAACTTTTGAATTCAGCTGTGAAAACTACGAAGATATATCTCAGAAATTTGGTTGTGAAGAACAAAGAAAACATAAAAAACGAAAGGGTTTTTAGTAATAAAACCCCTTAACTAAAGATGGATCGTAAAAAAAACCTTTAACTAAAGATTTAGTGAAATAAACCCTCAACTTTAGTTCCGTTAATGTTTGTCACCCTCCGTCACGGAATTTTAGACGGAGGGTGACATATGTTAACAGAACTAAAGTTGAGGGTTTATTTCACTAAATCTTTAGTTGAGAGTTTTTGTTACGATCCATCTTTAGTTGAGGGGTTTTATTACTTAATGCGGTTAAATATTTTAAAATATTTATTATCATTTATTCATTATTTAAGAATATTAAAATTCATTTATAAACTTTGAAAATAATTTATATTTTTTATATGTTACTTTATCAATTTTATAACCTATTTATAAAGTTTTCTCATTTAATACTTTTATAAATTACTATTAAAGTTTAATGATGATTTTATAAGATTAAAGATGTGATTATTCGTCATACTAAAAAACATGAAGTAAATAAATAAAACAAGAAAAACTTATTGATTAATATGGTAGGAGTATAACATAATGGTTTAGAAATTTAAAAGAAGAAACATAATCGTACATTATGTCTACTGAAACAGAAAAAAAGTAGGAATCAAACTGAAGTTGTCTAAAGAGAAGAAAAAACCCTTGCCATATTTTAAGTAACAATGTTGAATTTTTAAACTAATTAAATATCCTCAACACTACCTACAACTTTATATAACTTAGAAATCTTAATTATTTGATATTTGACAATATTAATATAAGAAAATTTTATGTGTTTCCTCCTTTATAAAGCTTTATCGCTTTACTTCGTAATATCAATAAAAAATTATGTATTATTCCATCCTAAAAAATAGCAGATAAAAGCTTATAAAATCATCGTTAAATCTTATTAATAGTTTATAAGAATATTAAAATATTTAGTAAGCTTTATAAATAGGTTAAAATTTGATAAAGTAATATATAAAAAAATATAAATTATTTTCAATGTTTATAAATCAATTGTTAGATTCTTAAATAATAAATAAATGATAACAAATATTTTAAAATATTTAACCACATTTAGTAATAAAACCCCTCAACTAAAGATAAATCGTAACAAAAACCCTCAACTAAAGATTTAGTGAAATAAACCCTCAAATTTAGTTTTGTTAATATATGTCACCCTCCGTCTAAAATTCTGTGACAGAGGGTGACAAACATTAACAGAACTAAAATTGAGGGTTTATTTCACTAAATCTTTAGTTGAGGGTTTTTTACGACCCATCTTTAGTTGAGGGGTTTTGTTACTAAAAATCTAAAACGAAAATATAAGAGATATTATAAATATGAAAATAAAAATTTTAAATACAAGAATAAATACTTTAAACCAAGAAGGAGAAAATGGTATAAAGGAGAAAAAAGAAAGAATTATTATAAAGAAAAAGAAAAGAAAGCAATAGATAAAGAAAAATATTGCCCCCAAGGCAAAAAAAAAATATTGCAAATGTTAGTTATACCATGAAATAGGTCATTATGCAAACGAATGCCCAAATAAAAAATCGTATAAAATGGAAGTAAAATATCTTAATCAAATAAATTCATTTGGACTAATACCAATAGAATCAGATAATGAATAATTATATTGTTACGAAATACTATCCTCATCAGAATCTGAAAGTGAATATAGTAGTTCGGATGAATCCGAATAGCACATTTATTCAAATACAAATAATGGATGATAAAGAAACAAAAACTTTAGCATATATTGATACTGGTGCTACACTATGTATTGCACAAGAAAATACTATAGATAAAGCATTATGGGAAAAATTAAAAAAACGATTTACTATAAAAGTGGCAGATAAAAGTGAACATAAAATTAGCTATGGAGCTTTTATAATTCATATAAAAATAGCAGAAAAAATATTTATAATGCCAAGCATTTATAAGCATGATTACCTCTTATAGTCGGAAATAATTTCTTAAAATTATACGGACCCTTCTGTCGGTATCTAAAGCACATATCATTAACATGCCCAAAATAGGAAAAAAAAAAAAAGAAGTAATAAATATACCTATATATAACAGTAAAAAAGAAAAACTAAAAATTCAACTAGTAAATAAAATCTATATAATAATAGTACACTTTTGAAGCTCCTCAGCGTATCTACGTCAGCAAGTTTGCGGGCCCCACGCGTGTTATTAGAGAAAACAAAAATGTATAACATTTTGTAAGATTGAATGTTATTGATGAGTGATGAAATGACCTAGTGGTGTAAGTTGGTGACGAGAAGCTGGTACCGCGAGTGCGCGGGTTCGAAACGCAGTGCTTGCATGTAATTTTTTTTTTAATTTGGGCTTTTCGGGATACCTAAAAGCTTAGGGAGATTCAGAATGATTTTTTATGCTGGTTGTTGGGATACAAAATGACTTAAGGATTTGAAACTTTATAAGACCATCTTAGATATTTTTATAAGAAAGGTTATCATGTTCTAACCTCCAATATCATTTCAATTCAGTTATAATCATCAAATAAAATAAAAACATATTTTTCAATGATAAATATACCCCGAACCATTCAGATCGGCCATAAATCTCATATACATCACAATTAAAAAAAATAAAAAAAATATATATATATATATACAACATAATTTCAGAAAGAAAATTACACTAATAAACACATATCCTTTTTTCTCTTGTCTCCATTAAATTATTTTTTACATGAAAGCACTAATAACAGTAATGCTCGATAAAATCTCTAATAAAGAGAATGCTCGATAAAATCACTACGAAGATAAAATATGAAAATATCAACCCATATGAATTCGATGTTTATTCTTTTATCAGACTAATCAAGTTGTGTGACTTCTAATGTTTCATTCATCACCATTATAGATAAGCCAGATAAACAAATGTTAAAAAAACAGCAAAATCTCATACACAAAACTACACAAAACATCAACAACGTATCCAACCCCCGCGTTTGCGCGGGACTATGCATCTAGTAGAATCAATAATAGACTACGAGAAGGTTATGAAAAACCTAGAAGAGGTATGTAGTGAAGATCCACTTGATATTAAAAACACTAACAATATGCTAGTAGAAATTAAATTAAAGGACCCTAAGAAAGAAATAAGAATTAATTATAAAATGAAATATACCGAACAAGACGTAAAAGAATTTCAAGAAGAAACCAAAATACTATTAAAAAGAATTTGATAAGGGAAAGTTTTAGCCAACACTCTTCACCTGCTTTCTACGTTAATAATCATAACGAACAGAAAAGAGATAAAAGACGAATGGTGATAGACTATCGAAAAATAAACGAAGCAACAATGGGTAATGCCCAAAACCTACCTAGAAATAAATAGTTAATTAAAAAAATTGAGAGGAACTAAGTATTTCTTAACACTTGATGCAAAGTCGGGATATTGGCAAATTCGGCTTCATGAAAATATTAAACCATTAATGGTTTTTACATGCCCACCTCAAAAACACTTTGATTGGAATGTACTACCGTTTGGATTAAAACAAGTTCCAGGAATATTAAATAAACTATAACTTTTATCAAATAAAAAGAACTGCCCTTTTGAAATCTGAGGTCAAAAACTAGTTTATTTTTACTCCTTGATTGTTTCCAAGTCACTCTCGGCTTCCCTGCTCGCTTGCTGCATCCTCTCACGACTGAAGGCAAGTCAAGACTCTTTTCTTCGCCGTATGGATTTAACATTCCAACAACTGAAATCACCAATTTGAAGGTTTTTTCTTTATTCTATTTCACCATGCCAAAAACCCCCTGTAAATTTGTGATATGATTTTATTTTAAACATTCAAGTTACCATAACTCTTTGGTGTTGTATGTCATCTCCAATATTCTATTACATCCTTCTAGTATTTTGTTCTTGCGCAACAGGTGTTGGACAAAATTACCCAATGAACATGTTTCCTCCTCTTGTGTTTCAGTTTTTGTCATGACGATACTGACATTGTTAACAGCAGAAGAAGCTGCAGAAAAACAGAGGGAAAGCTCTTTCCTTGTACCGCCAATTACTTAGGAGCATTTAACTCACCAAAACTCCAGCTTAGCTGAGATTAAGACCATTTTCTTGTTTGGCTCCGAAGAGGGTTCGAGACACAATGTTGCTGATCTCATCCCTACCGGTGAATATGCTCTTTCCCAGTTGCAACAAGGCAAAATCCCAAAACAACACTACTCAGTACTGACCCACTTTGTTGTTTCGATTGGCATGTGTTTGTTGGAAACCATTAAACATTGAATCAGCAAACTTCTTTCACAAATAGAGGGTTTTTTTCACAAAGAGAGGGTTTAAAGCATGTTTAATTGTACTTCGACAAGAGATCATATTAAAAAAAAAAAAAGATTCTACCAAAACTGTCAGCTCTCATGCTGAGTTCGGCCCTTCTTCTAGCTTCTGAGCTTTTTGATTTGCCATCTGTGGCCTTCTCATAGCTGAACAAAACAGAGAAAGATTAAGAATCATACTTTATTTGTATGTTTTATGTCAAACGTGTACTGTGAAAAGGATAGACTCACATTTGAACATGTAAGAGGTGATCATGCAAGACATGTAAGCCTTGGTTTAGTATTCCTCTCCGCTAATGGTTTTGCATCCTCTTTAGTCGTCACAACAGCCTTGATACGGGCTGGGTGACCATCTTGTATGGGATAAGCAAGCTTCCCGCTAATTGTGTCCCAAGTTGTTATTGCCCTACCCTCACCAGCTGTAAACAGAGTCAGTCCCACTCTGTTGCAAATTAACCAAACATTTTAGCCAAGCAAACAATTAATATAGCAATCATCACACTTAAAAGCTTCAGTCCAATTCCTCTAAGTTATATGGTTATGTGGTAAATGTAATCGTCTGGTTCTCTCCTATGCATTCTTCTGAACTGACATCCCTTGTTAGTCAGTGTAAGATGTAAAGGTCTGATCAATTAATCGGATATTATACGGGGATTAATCGGGGAGGAATTTTTATATCATTATATACATTTCTATGCACTAATATATTAAATATGTGAATTAATAACAATGTTCGCGCATGGTGTAGTGGTCAGAGTGTTTAGTTATGTCTCACGGGTCGTGGGTTCGAATCTTCCAAACGTTTTTTTTATTTTATCAGCTTTTAGGTCAAATGAAATAGAAATTACGAAATTAGCCTTGTCTTCTACATTAGATCTGCGAATTCCAGTTCTAACTACAGCCACCATTTTTTTTTCTTTTTGCGATTTCCATTGTTTTAATTGTTAACCTACTATGTTTTAATCAAATATAACAAATCTATCAGAAAACATTCAGTTTCGGCCTCTAAATCTACCAAAAAGATGATTTCTTCAACTTTTCCGATTAAGTGAACGCCTAAGGTCAAATCGCGGCGGCTCCCGGCCGCACCACGTTTTTCCGGCGACTTTCCGGCCGCCTAAGCCACGTTTTTGAACAATGCTTTAATATGAAGCGTATTTGAATACAGCTCTACGTGGACCCTTTTTAATATGTAGTCAGTCTATGCTATGTGGTGTTATTATGTCCATGTAAAAACGAAACTCTGTTTGGTATTCCACAAATTATAGCATTAAACTTAAGAAATAACGAAATCACTCGTCTACCAAATCTGTTACTGAGAACATATTTGAGTTCAAACAGAAGTTTCAAATTAATTTATTTTGAGTTCAAACAGAAGTTTCAAATTGATTTGTCCGAAGATTCTCTATGTGATTGCTACTAAGATTATTTCTTAATTCATAAGAATAATTCTCTGAAGAAGAACTGGTACATAATCGTCCTTTACTATATCTTGAAGAGCGATTCAACGACCACAAAATTAAAACAAGACATGAATCATGCATGTGAAGAAATATCTTTCAGACATTTTTAATAATCAGAATCGAAACTGGACACAAATAGTTATGAAGGGTCATCAGATAGGAGCGAAAGATATATGTAATCATGTAAGATTCATCTGAACTATGCGTTATCGATCCTCACTTGAACCTTTCCCAAAGTCATTTGTTTTGCTCATCAATAACAGAATTAAAGGAGAAAAACAATCAAAGCAAATTTTAACAAAGTAGGCCTCATAGAGAAGATTAGATTTTATCAACAAGGATTAATTCAGACATATGCTTGTCAAAATAATTTAAATCACAGGCCACTAATTTCGAAAAAGCATAATCAATCAAAACAGATTCTATCAAAGGAATTTTCAGAGAGAACGGAGTCGTATTTGACTTCAGCAAAAAAAAAAAAGATGAGCCTCATAGAGAAGATTAAATTTTTATCAACAAGGATTAGTTCAGACATATGCTTGTCAAAATCATTTAAATCACCGGCAAATAAAACAACAAAAAAAAATTGAAAATTTTGGAGGATGGACTCGGAAAATAACGGAATGGTCGGCAAATAAGCTTTCTTACGGCCTATATTACGACGAACGAGACCTTAAAATCAATCGTCACTGTCCACCAACAGACAAAACCAAGAGAACCAGAACAAAACAATAAGAAGAAAAAACACTAAATCGGCAGAGATCGAAAACCCTGGGAAAATAGATACTGTTTGTAATGTTGAGCTTTCTCTAAGGTTTTATACGGGGGGATTGGGAGCTAGGGTTTTGGAAAATATAAAAAACTACACGATGTTCATCAAGAAGTTACGCTGTTTTAGTGTCTCTCACTAAAAATAAAGTTGTGAGCCCATCGGCCCGTTCAATGCCAGTGCTTACATGGACTCTTTCTATTTCAAACGATATGTTGGTATTTTACGTAATTGGCCCTAATTTTCGTAATTGGGCCTATGATAGTTATACCAAAAAAGAGCTTTTGTGGAAGCAGCGAGCACAAAGAGTCCAAAGCCACACAAAACTTCGACGTACTTGAGAGTTAGTTTTTTTTTCTGGAGAAATACTTGATAGTAAATCTCTCTATATTCTTGTTTCTTTATCAACTATACTAGGTGACCGGCCCGCACCCTGTGCGGGCAAAAAAATGTTCAAAAAATTATTATAATAGTGTATCGGTTTAGGAGTAGCAGACTACACCGTGTTTTGGAGAAACCCTACACTATGGAGAAAAGTCGGTACTCAATATTTGACATTGTATGATAGAGTATAAAATAACGTACATGGTGCGAGCAGTTATTGTGTGTATGTATAATTGCAAAGTCTCAAAATAATTAGTGTGTTTTACGAAAATATTTCCATTCGTCATCTAATGGATTTGCTACGACTTCTTATGCAAAGAATTGACAGTTTTCGAAGTAACAGATTGTATATTATCCTGTGTAATTAGAATTATATTATATATGTGTTGTATTTTTTATTTTTAGGTGAATAATAGTATTATGTTTAATTGTCAACCTTATTTTTGTACGCATATTAAAAGAAAATATAATAATTTTCAAAATAAGCTCCGAAAATATAAACTAAAATTATTATCCATAAA
>CAKOAT010105710.1:107076-144651 GCA_932364175.1 Eruca vesicaria subsp. sativa | reverse complement strand
ATTTAGAATCCGCGATAGGTTCTCGGCTTATACGATTCGTCTGGTTGGAACCGAGCATCTCACCGGGAACAATTTCTAAGTTGCCCGGAAGTGCTGACCAAAAGTTTGGATTTCTTTTATAGCGCTATTACCCTTGTGTCGGGTGTTCGAGAGCTATCTCTGCGAGATAACTTAAGTTTGTTTATGACTGTTGCGAGTTTGTTGTGATCAGCAACAAACTTTTTAGGCGATAGATGTTTACGTTGTTTGGGCCTTCGCGAAGGATAGGTATGTTAAGAAGTTTTGCATATTTTATAGTCGCGGATGGAATGTTAGGTCTTTCAAGAAAATGACTTTATCAAGGAAGGTATTTGTGTCGAAAAACTATTCTCCGGGCGTCTACGACGTCTCGAAGTGCCAAAAGTTGGTTTTTATTTTATATGCCGCGTTTCATGTTTAACCCTGCTTTGCAGAAATACTTTGTTTTGTTTGCAGACATTCACAGCCAAAACTTACGTTCCTGCTTGGATGTTAAGTAGTTTGATTCGTGCTAGAGAAATTAGGATCGAGGGGTCGCGTAAGTTTGCTCCCGAAATGAAGCGTCTTTAATTACAGTGCTTTGTGAAGTGTTGACCTTCCGAGACTCGTACGGCTTCAGGAGCTTTGACGGATTTTGTAGACCACTTGCTTCGGAAATAGAGTGAATCGTAAGAATAAAGATATTAGCTGATTTTCGACAAGTTTGCATTACCCGTTGAATGTATTGGCTTGGCGCAAAGGTTGTATTCAGCCGCATAGCCAAGGGCGTAGTTGGCAAAGGATTAGACCATGACACTTTCGTGCTATGAAGTTGAGTCGGTTTGTAGGCTTGGACCCGGTCATTGAAGCGAAGTGTGATCGGACAAGGGCCAAGTAGCGTTTGTCGAGATTGAAATTCCAAGTATGCTCGTGGTTGGAGAAAACGTTTTTCCCTTTTAGGTTCGATTTATACGATGAAAGTTTCGTATAATCTTTCCTTTGTTTGTATGGAAGTTTTTTCTTTTTTTTTTTACTCGAGGGAGACAGAGCCTAAGAAGCTCGATGCAGAGCCCGTGTGGAGTCGCTTGCGGGGCGGTTTCATTCTCGGATGTAATCGGGAGGAATGAGGGCGGATGCTCGTGAACCGAAGGGATAAAGAGTGAGATCTTTCAGATTGTGGCGCGAGGAAGGAAAGTTTAGATTGGTCGCTAAGTGCCGAATTGTATAGCTTGGTTTTCTCTATAACGAAATTACTTTTCGCAAAACCTGTTACATTTACTTTCGAAAGTTACTTCATTATGTCATGATCCTGACTATATGAAGGATTTCTCACGTAAGTAACGGGCGATGAATTTAGTAAATCGGCACGACGCATTGGGTTAACAATGTTTCCACAGATTTTTCGAGAAACCTTTCCGCTTAGTTTTTGATTCCTCGGTGATAGTTTTTCGGAGTCACTCGCGGAGTTTTACCAAAAGTTATTTCACCGAGATCTAGTCGCAAAATGTTTTAGCGGGTTTCTCGGGAGGAATGAATCACATGACCAGCAATAGGATCAGTCAGCGAGAAGAGAGGACGAGTTCCCTATTGCTGCTTTGTGTTCTCGATTTTTCTTTTTGCCGCAAATGTTCTTGATATTATTCCATGACTCACTTGGTTTGACGGAGAATGAGATCAATGCTTTGATGCCTAAAGATTTCTTGTATAATTTTTAGATTCTTATACGAAACTTGTTTTATCAAGTTGGAGAAGATCTTTATGACTTCGGCAAATCATCGAGTTTCACTCTGAAGTTTCGTAGAGATTTTCTAACCGCATAATTGCGAAGAGAAATGCTGTATTGTCCTCGGGATTATTTCCCAGACGGTTTGGATCAGTCTTTAGCGTTTAGACGGTTCTTAGATTTTCGTTTGCTTTTGGGATGATTTTGACGAGGCGTCGCTTTTTCCGAATATTTTTCTGCATATTTTTGCGAGAGTTTGCTTTATAGAAAGCGTTTTCTCGATGCGAGGAAAAATATTCGACGAAAAGAAAAAAGATGAGTTTCCTTTGAAGGATTTGGATGATCGATAATCCGGGTTGGTTAAAGACCGTGGTGGATTAGCGATGACTTGGAGTATATCTGCGTTACAAAAATTTCTAGGAGCGAGTCGCTTTTAAGAAGACGTCAGCGTCTCTAGCTCCTTCTTTCTTTTAGGAAATGAGTACGCTCGAATGCGTGGCGATCGTCTCTCGGTTGTACGAGAGATTAGATCGGTTTGCGAGTTATGTCTGAATGGTTAGAGAACAACAGATCGAGATAGACAAAAATTGCTTACGACTTCGCATGCTAGACTATCCTGCTAAATTCTAAGCTCCCTAGGATTTACGGCAATTTACAAGTCATTTTCATTCCATTCCTATAAGAAATTAGAAGTCTAATAAAATTTTCAAATCGGTCATTCCTTAGTTTCATTGACGATTTGGGATTGTTTTTTCCTCGTTCTTCGTCTTTTGACTTATCGGTCTTCGACGAATTAACAACAAGAGTATCGGAGCGGGGAGAAGACTTGACCATCGGAGTTCATGTTCTTGTTTCTTTGTACTGCTGGTTTTACTTAACCGACTAGGTGCGCTTTGTATATCGAAAAATCAATCACGTGTTTATGATTGGATGTTTTCGACTTAGCATGGCAGAGTTTCGCAAAACCAGATTGCGTTTAGAGAGTTTAGATCTCTCGTATAGTTTAGGCAACTTTGGTGTTAAGTCGACCGTTGCCGTTTTAGACGATTGATTTGAACTTATACGAAGAAACAAGTCTTTGCGATTTTTATCGTAAAATCTCGATGGAAATTCTGATTGAGACGAAACGAGAATCAGCGCGATCAAGACTCGAGAGAGAACTCGAGGATTGGTTCAGCTTGACGTAGGGCGAGTCAGGTGGACCCTTTCAGCTCGCCATGTGGTGAGCTGAATGGTAAGAACCCTTGGGGCAAAGTCAGCGCCTCTTGGAAGAGGTGAAAGGCTGTTAGCTCGCCGTACGGTGAGCTGGTTCAGCTTGGCCAGGTCTCCGTATGGCGAGCTGCACAATAAGAACCCTTGGGGCAAAGTCAGTGCCTCTAGGGCAAGGTGTAATACTGGTTAGCTCGCCGTATTGCGAGCTGGCCTGAACGGTTCAGCTCGCCGTACAGCGAGCTGGTTCAGTTTGGCCAGGTCGCCGTATGGCGAGCTGGATGATAAGAACCCTTGGGGCAAATTCATTGCCTCTAGGGCGAGGTGGAAGACTGGTTTGCTGGCCGTACGGCGAGCTGGCCTGAACGGTTCAGCTCGCCTTACGGCGAGCTGGTTCAGCTTGGACAGGTCACCGTATTGCGAGCTGGTTCAGCTTGACCAGGTCGTCATATGGCGAGCTGGACGATAAGAACCAGTGGGGCAAAGTCAGTGCCTCTAGTGCGAGGTTGAGGGCTGGTCAACTCGCCATACGGCGAGCTGATTCAGCTTGGCCAGGTCGCCGTATGGCGAGCTGGTTCAGCTTGGCCAGGTCGCCGTATGGTGAGCTGTACGATAAGAATCCTTGGGGCAAATTCAGTGCCTCTAGGGCGAGGTGGAAGACCGGTCAGTTCGACGTACGCCATCTTTTCGGTCTGGTAGTATTGCCCGATTCTGCGAGTAGCCTAGGGTTCTTCCGCTAGCAACCTAGGGTTTTGCCGCGAATAACCTATGGTTTTACCGCGAGTTACCTAGGGCTTTTTCCGCAAGTAACCCAAGGATTTTTCTGCGAACGGCCTAGGGTTTTGCCGCGAATAACCTAGGGTTATTTCGGGAGTAACTTAAGGCTTTCTCCGCGAGTAACCTAGGGTTTTTTCCGCGAACAACCTAGAGTTTTGCCGCGAATAACCTACGGTTTTTCTGTGAGTTACCTAGGGCTTTTTCCGGGGTTTCTTGGAGAGCAAGTTTTATTTTTCCTAACAGTTCTCGGAAAACGTCTTCTGCTCAACCCATGAGATTCGTCAAACTCGGAAATAAGAAAAACACTATGGGGTTTAATAGATTTTATCGTTGCCCTTAGTGGTCTGTGATAGAAATCACGAGCTTGTTTTGTTGCTCTTCCCGTTGCGACGAATCGCGATTAGGTTTTCGATTTTGTTGAGTACTACAGTGTTGGCTGTAGGAGTAGTCGCTGTTGGATTTGTTTTACCAGCGTTTTTGCGAGTTGCTACCTTGTCTTTCATACATCCAGACATCGTTTTGGTCAAGCATTTTGCGGCTATGAGTAAGAGTAATCCGACCCCCTCTCCTTCTAGCGCCAAACTGTGGGAACCAAAATTCACCCCTATCGATTTCCGTAAAATAAGGAAACTTAGGAAAACCCTAATTTTCCAGAGGAACCGGATCTCTGCGAAAGCCAACGACAAGTAACCAAATAAATAGGGAAAAATATGAAAAACATAATACACAAATTTATAAAGAAAGTCGATCTTATTTCCAATCTGCGTAAAAGCGTTGCGATCATTACAGGGAATTACAAAGGCTTTGGCCGCAGAGGCCATCAGCGAGTTACCCATAAAACACCCTAAATCTAGTCGAGTCGCAGCTCGATAACGAAAGACGGAAAAAGATAAGAAAAAGGGTTTGACTGATTTTGAAGTGAACCTTATGAAAGGCTGCCTACGTACCCCTTTCGAGGATCAAGTCAAACGTAGTTCAGTTGATAGAGCTAGTCAAGAGATCGAACTGCCTGGACGAGTTCGTCTAGTAATTGAGTGCCAGTCATAGAAACCGAACTGGTCGAGAAAAAGCCTAGGTTTCTAAGTGCGGAAAATTCTAAGTCTAGAAAAGTTGTAAAAGTCTCAGATGAGAGCTTTGAAATTTGTCCCCTGCTTCTGTCCTATGCCTCTTGCTTATATACTCCCTTCCTTGGCGGTTTGATCCTTCTATTTCGCCCAGATTCAAGTTTATCGAGAATCTTCCATTTATCTTTATCTTTCTTTTTTTCCCGCGGAAATCTTCTATTTATCCTCAAACTTGACATTTATCTTCAAATTTGACATTTATCTTCTTTCTGCGAGTAAATCGTCAAAACGTTGTTGTATCTTTGGGTTAGATTTTGTTAAAGTCGCAAGATAGGCTTTTATCGCGTTTTAGGACTTTTCGAGCCGTTTTGCGGTAAAACCGTTTTACGACTTTATACGAGATCGTCTCTTGATACAACGTCATTTTTAAATAAGTTTTTTGAGTTAATCGTAAAGTTTGGCAATGTTCGATGTTTCGGTTAATCGTTGCCGTTTTCTACGATTCGCTCGAAGTTTTATTAAAAACGCGTTTTTTACGATTTCTCACAAAAAATCTCGAGTAAATCGTATAGTTTAGGAAATGTTTGGTGTTTTGTTTGACCGTTGCCGTTTGTTAGGATTTCCTTGAGTTCTTTCGATTAAACAAGACTTTACGGTTTTTATCGTAAAACTCGACCGATAGGACGGATCAAGACGAAATGAGAGACATTTCGACCGTGGTTCGGAACATGATCGTGCCGAAGGACGTATGCCTTGAATCGAGGACGTGGAAGATCAAGGCTCGGGATAATCATTTCAACGTACGACGAGCCGAACCGGACCAGTTAAGCTCGCCGTACGGCGAGCTATCCGAGGAGCGACTAGCTCACCGTACGGCGAGCTATCCATGATGTGACTAGCTCGAGGCCACTTAGCTCGCCGTACGGCGAGCTAGTTCATCCGAACCAGCTCACGGTTTACGGCGGATGCGGTTTTTTGTGGTTTTGTACTTAACTCGGACGATCGTGTAACCAGATTATTTTTTCGTTTTTCCGAGATAACGATTTCCAAGTTTTCGGTGGATTTCCTTTGTTTGGAAATTCTTTTAATTTTATAAAACGATTTCTCGAGTTTTATAAAACGACTTCTCGAGTTTTATCAAACGTATTTTTATTTTGGTGGAGACTTTTAGCCAATTATTCCGTCGTGACCGATTTTGACACCAACATAATCGCGGAGATAGCGAATCTCAGTTGGATCACCAGCAGTTTTCCGACCCCGTCGGCGTTTTCTGCGAGTAACTTGAGATCGTTCCTCGGCCGTTTTTGCATGCTCCATGCAATAGAGCTCCTCCTCGTCCTTGGTGGCAGAGTGTTCGGGAGAAGAATCAGCCTGAGGACTGTGAACTTTCCTCCTTCTTGGATGAATGTCAGCGTCTTCCTCCGAAGTTTCGGATTGGTCGCTTGTTTCCAGATTCACCCTTTTGACACAGTCGTCCTCGATCTCTTGTTCGCGAGAAGGAGATTTTTCCGAGTCCTTTTGTGTCACGTCAGGGTTATCGTTTTCGGAGGCTTGCCCCGGTTGATTACCCTGCTTGGTTCTGGGAAGATCCATAGGAGTCGCGAAATCGAGTCTCGTTCCGTGAATTCTTGTGGTTCTGCGGGGGCGGATAGCCTTGTTCTTTGTTGTTAGGGTTTCGACCTGTTTCGCAAGAGATCTGATTAGCTTGTCTTGCTCGTCCATCCTTTTCTGATAGGCGGAGAGTACCTCCTGCAGGGATGTAGTGTTAGCTGCAGCATAACTGTGGTCGCGTCTGGAGTCAGAGTGTCAACGTTTTCATTTTCACGAGTTGGTTGTTCTTCTATCATCGTAGTTGATTGAGCGTAATGCGGTCTGAGAGTTAGACAGATCCGTAACCCCCCCCCCNCCGCCCTCTTTCTCACAAAACTCTCGGAACCGAAAGTCACACTGTTCATTTCCGTGAATAAAGGAACTTAGGGAAAATCCTATTTTCCCAGAGGTCCGACTATCTGCTTAACCACACAGAAGCAATCAGAATACGATAAAAACAGTAAAGTATTAAGAGAATCGAAAAGAGAGCAAAGAGGTTTCTTATTCCGATTTTGCGTAAGAACGGTAAAACGAGGTATAAGCCTTGGCCACAAGAGCTGACGGCGATTTTCCTAGATCTGGAAACCTAAGACTAAAACCCTAGTTGAGATGCAGCTCGATAACAAAAATGGAAAGTTTCCTAAATGGTAAGTTTTTCTGTGTGATGAGAGCTCTTAAAATCATCTCTTGTTCTCTTCCTCGACCTTCTGCTTATATACTCCTTCTTTAGGTTGTTGGTTCCTTTTTCACTCTGAGTCGCGCTTATCAGAAATTTTCTCGATCTTTCCAGTTTTCATCAGAAAACTTATATTTTATCTTCAAACTTGAATTTTTCCCACTTCTGTGAATAATGAGTAAACCGACATCATATCTTTGGGCTGGACCTTGTGTAAAATCGTGAGTGGACTTCAATCGCCTTTTAGGTCTTTCCGAGCCATTTTGCAATTTAGCCGTTTTACGACTTTAGATGTGATTGTTTCCTGATATGATGCCATTTTTATCAAACATCTCGAGTTAATCGTATAGTTTGGCAATGTTCAGTGTTTTGTGTAACCGTTACCGTTTTGTACGATTTACTCAAGGTTTTCCGAGAAAACAAGTCTTTCGCGTTTTTTTATATAACATCTCGAGTTAATCGTATAGTTTGGTAATGTTTGTTGTTTTGTTTAACCGTTGCCGTTTTATACGATTTACTCGAAGTTTTACGAGAAAACCGGTCTTTTACGGTTTTTATCGTAAAACACCAACGGTAAGACATATCAAGACGAAACGAGAGATGTTACGATCACGGTTCAGAGTGTGATCGATTCGAGGGGCATGGATGGTTTAGTTCAGCTCGCCAACAGGTGAGCTAGTCGAGCACGGCCAGGTCGCTTGTTGGCGAGCTGGACGAGATGGTTCAGCTCGCCAACAAGCGAGCTGGTCAGGGCTTGGCCAGCTCGCCTGTTGGCGAGCTGTACTGGACGAGGCTCGCCAATAGGCGAGCTGGTCGGGGCTTGGCCAGCTCGCCTATTGGCAAGCTGGACTGGATGGTTCAGCTCGCCTGTTGGCGAGCTGGTCAGGGATGGCCAGCTTGCATGTTGGCGAGCTGGACTGGTTGGTTCAGCTCGCCAACAGGTGAGCTGGTCAAGCACGGCCAGCTCCCCTGTTTGCGAGCTGGTCGGTCATTCGGTTTCAAGCGTTTCTCATTTTCTCGATTTGAGATCCTCTTGGTGAATATAAGGAGAAATAATCAAAGACGTTGATCTCAAGGTTATCGTTTTTGACCTTAATAACGGTTAACCGTTCCGAGGAGTTTGGATGTTACGGCCGTGTTTTGCTACTTTGGCCAATTTGGCGAATCGCGGATTGTTTTATTCGGTTTTCCGTTGATTTCCAAGATAAAAATTGTTAAGTTTACAGAATTCCTTTGTTCAGAGAATCCTTAGATTTCTTCTCGAAGCTTTTTCGTATTTCTTAAAACATATTCTTAACTTTGCGGAAAGTTTTGCTCGTTGATTCTGTTGTAACCGATTTTGATCCCAACAGAGCTGTCTTGTAGTAAAGAAGAATTCCCTGCCCCATGGTGGGCGACAATTGGTGTTTCCATATCCGGTCAATGATGTAGTATTTATAAATGATGTGACAGGGTGGAGATTTTCGTATTTATAGTCAATAATAAACAAGCTCGGTCAATTACAAGAACTAGAGATGCTCGTCTATACAAAATGTCTAAACAAGTATCTCACTAATTTTGGTCTCTGGTCGTCTAGGACGAGCTCGTTTAGTGGCCAAGGACATCTAAGACTTTGGTGGTGATAGAAGAGGTGATGCTCTCCTTTTTCTGTACGTTTCTGACCGTCCTATCGATCAGTCTGACGTCTTTTATTTATAGTAAAGTAAGTTATGTGTTCTAGCGAATCACCATTCATTGATTAACGGGCCAGACCTGATTTTGGCTTAGCTCGTAGTGGACCTTGTGTTAAGCCCATCTTCAACAAAAACTCAAACAATAAATACTGCTTTTTGTTAACCTGTCATTTGGCAAAGCATAAGAAACTTTCATATTCATCTCTCAATAACACTTTTAACACTAACATTGAGTTGTTACATATTGACGTCTAGAGACCTTTCTTGGTTGAAACTATTGATGGATATTGTAACTTCTTGACAATTGTAGATATATGATCACTCACATGTTGTTTCAATTTTTTTTTTTTTTTTTTTTTTTTTGATCACTCACATGCTGCTGGGTTTTATCTCCTTCGAACAAAAAATGAAGTTCTCACAATCTTTCCTTCATTCATTCAACAAGTCGAGAATTTATATAACACCAAGGTGAGATCTGTACGGTCTGATAATGCTCCAGAGCTGCAGTCACTTAGTTGTATCAACAGAATGGTATCTTGACTTGTCACTCTTTCCTTGAAAGTGTAAAGCAGAACTTGGTGGTTGAAAGAAAACACCAACGCATCCCCAATATTACTCGGGCCTTAGCTTTTCAGTCAAAAGTTTCTCTAAGTTATTGGGCAGATTGTATCATCACAGCAGTCTTTCTCATTAATAGAACACCTTCTCAGTATGAGTGACACTCACACCTTAGAAAAAAATCAATTTACTGACTCAGTTTTCAATAGATAGTAGGAAGTAGGATGTTCATATAAGTCAGTCAGGTACCTAATTTTGTTAAAGGCTTGTCACTTAAACACAATAAATTTAGCACATATGTAAAGAAACATTTTTAGCTGCTCGTAGTTAAACTTAGTTTTACGTATATGGATTCACTTGCTTTCTTCCAAAGTATATCGCATTGTTTCCAAAAAACAACAGAAATTAGCCTCTGTTTTTTATCCACGTTAACCAACGATGTTTTGGTGTCTGGAAAACATGTTCTTATAAGCATGTACTCAACACAATCAAATCAGAAACTTAAAAAATAACCCTCAAAAATATCAAGTTGTTAAAGATTCAGTCTCTATGTTGACTTTTAGTTTAGTAGCTGGAACATTGAACTATTTCTTCTTCAGCAATGCAAACAGTATCTTCACCAGAGACTGTACCTCTTTCAAACTGACTTGGCCAATAGACGCTTGAAGTCTCATTACTATCTTCAACAGTTTCTGGAACCGTTGTTACAGGTAAACACAAGAGAGGTTTAGGTGGAACCTGGAGAGCCTCTAGAGTCCCCTCTAACATTTCAATGACTTTGATCATTGTTGGACGATGAGATGGATTGGTCTGAATGCACCACAGACCAACCAATACCATTTTCCTTTCAATTTTCTCTTCTTCTTCGGTTATATGATCACCAAAAATCCTCATGACTTCTTCCCTTTCAAAATCCTTATAAATCCAATTCGGAGAGTACATTGTTGCTCCAATCATCTCAAGAACCACCATCCCATAACTATACACATCTGACTTATGCGAAACTCCTCAAAAATTCTTTGAAAAAACTTCAGGAGCAATGTATCCTGCCGTTCCTCTCATGTCTAACATCAACATGATGCTCTCCTTATTTTTACTAAGCTTAGCAAGACCGAAATCTGAAATCTTTGGGCAAAGATCTTTGTCCAGAAGTATATTTTGCGGCTTTATATCGAAATGCACAATCCTCGATACACAACCATTATGCAAATACTCTAGGCCACGAGAGACACCCACCGCAATGTCGTACAACCTTTCCCATTCCATCTTCACAGACATATTTTCGGAAATAAACTTATCTAGGGATCCATTTGGCATGAACTCATAGATTATCGCTCTCTTGTTCCTTTCATAACAAAATCCAAGAAGAGAAACAATATTAACATGAGATGTTCTACTTAAGATAGCCACTTCATTGATAAACTCTTCTCCATTTCCCTCTGACTCCTTCAAGATCGTTACTGCAACATCTCGGCCATCATCTAGTAACTTTCCTTTGTAGACAGTTCCATATCCTCCTTTCCCAAGAAGATGCGCAAATGAGTTTGTCATTTTCTTGATTTTTGCGTAACTATATCGCTTCAATTGAACAACCGTCTCAATGTTTTTATCATTCCAATCACTCTTTCTCACCTTCTTTGCTCTCAATATTATGGCCATGACAATAATAATGATCAGCACAGTTAAACCTGCTGAGATTCCTGCAATAAGATAAAAGAATCAAACTATAGGTCCTTATGCAAACGAGGTTCTGCAATACGGATACATGGATATGATACCAGGTATAAGCTTTGACTTCCATGATGATTTTTCTGTTAAAATTCAAATTAATTATTGTTGGCCAAAAAAATGACATTGTGAAATGACAAAAGAAAACAGGATAAAACTTACGTTTTGTAGGAACTTTAAAGGGTTGAGACTTTCGGGGAGGTCCACTAGTTGTTGGAGCAACTGCGCTTCCGCTAATTGTTGGAGCCACTGCGCTTCCGTTGTTGATTCTTTAACATGTGACATAATTACATATCAGCTCACAAGAAGTAGCAAACTGAAATTCAGAACATATAACTTTGGATCATTCTAACACCAACGGAACTAACAGAATCATAGATCCAAACTACTAACCTTGTGCTGTTGGGAGTAGTGGACGGGCAAACACTGATGAGACGCGCCTCTCCTCTCTTGAGGACAAAGCAGGTGGTTGAGATCGAAAATTCAGTGGAGGTGCCGTTGATTACCGGCCAGACAGGATAATCGCATTTGTTTTCTATGCTCAAGTTTGTCGTACTGCTCGGCTTTAAGGCTGTACGTGCCTCAACCCAAACAAACCCTTCCAGCAAAAAATAAACAAAAGCAACTAGAAAAAAGTATCAGCAATAGTGTAACTAAACCAGAAACATTTTCTTGAATAATACGAACAAGTATACCTAAGACGATTGTTAGTGAAACAAGGAATATCAATGGAACAAATCCCTCACCCATTGGCTTCAAGAAGAAGGAAAACGAAAGTCTTTAGCAAAACAAATAAACAGGAGAACTAGCCTGTAATCTGTACATTGACTAAAAACTTTGAAGAAAGTTTTGTCAAGGAAGAAATAAATTGGAATCTTCATGTGGCTATAAAATATTTAAACATATCCTGCTTTTTTTGTGATTTTTTTCCCTTTATAGTTGTTTTTTTGACGAAGTTATAAACTTAAAAAGAAATTTGTAGGTCATTCAAGAATACTAATTGTCAATAGTTTGAAACGTAATTTTTTTGGTGTTAAGTACTGCTTTATTATTATGAGTTTTTAACTTAAAACTAAACTAGATTTTGAACCCGCACATCCGTGCGGGTAATTTCCCATTTTATAAAAATATAACAAAATATTTCAGATATATGATTTACATTTTATTCTTATATATTGTATAACTCTATAATCTTATTATTTTAATTTATATAATATACTGTTGTAATTTTGTAAAAATATCATATATTTTTTAGATAATTTTTTTGTTGTGAGTTACAAAAATGTATGTTAACATTTTTTGTATAAAAATATTACATGATTTAAAAAATTAATATGTTTTAACAGTGAATAAAAGAAATTTTTAAAATAAAATATTTTTCTTTACCAATTTAATATATTTTATATTAATTTCACACTGAATTTTTATTTTAGTATAATATATAATATCATTAAATTATAAAATATACCAAATTTTATTTTTAATTAACATTATATATATATATATTAATCACGAAATTAAACAATATATATTTTATAAAAATATTTAAATTTCTTGGTAAGATCTTGTTAGATATTTTCTCAACAGATTTTGTTATAAATGAAATTAAAATATAAGTTTATAGTTATATATTATTAAAATATTTCTTCAGTAATATATATTTGATTGATTAATATAAATAATCAAATATGTCATATTAATGAAATGGTCCAAGATGACTTTTGTGTAGTAGATATAAATGGTACTTCTCTTTTAATATAGAAGATGGCGTTAGTGGATTGCTTTCTGTATTATTTAAAATCATATCTAATGTCTTCTGTTTTATATTATAAGTAATTTTACGCAAGTCTTTTGTTTCAAATTGTAAAACAATGTTTATATTTTATGGCCAAGGGAAATTCAGCGAATTATCACTTATAAACTATAAGAAAACATGGGCATAACGACTATAGTTTTTGTCTTTATATTGTCGTAAATTATCAATTACAACTACTTAACGACATGAGCGATTCATTGTTAGGTGTCTGTCGTAATAGACAATTAAACGTAAAGTTGTCGTACACTTTACGACTAAAAATTTTGTCGTAAATTAGTTCATAAATTGGACATTGATTAAGACGTAAAGTTACGTCATTGCATTTCTATGTCCATTGGTCGTAAAGTTTGTTCGTGAGGTAGTCGTAATAGTTAGACATTAACTAGAATAAATTAGTCGTAATATTTACGATGACTTAACATCAACTGTCGTCAAACTCGGAGCTGTGCACCACGGCCCGTTACTCCATTTGCGCCTGCTTTTGTAGAGTGGGGTCGGGGTTAATGGCCATACATCTATTATGTCACATCTGTGCAAGGGCTGGGTTTGTTTCTGCAATAATATCGAACATTTCCGCCATGGTCTTAATATGGCTCATGCTTGTCTGGTTGTCCGTCCGGAGCTCCCAGATGATCTAGGTAAAGAAAAAGAAAACCTAGAACTATCACACTAAATCTAATGGCGATCAAAGCTCCCCGGGAACGGCACCGGCACCAAATTTGATACCATTCAAATTACCATAAGGAGTGACTTTACTCTCTCAAATAAGAGATCAGCTGTAGTACTTAGGGATCGAATCCACAAGGAACTAGAAAATCAATTAAATCTAATAAGTAAAATTTCAGTAATTAAGTAAACATGAAATAGTAAATATCCTAGTTGAGTAAGACAATTACTCCATTGAGACGTTTCTGATCAAGGTAGACTTTGTTTTGGGTCATTGGCATGAGGGTAATGGTCTTTCCATCCTGCTTCAAAGAGTATTGGTTAGTGAAACCATCATGAGACACTCTCTGATCTGACTGCCACGGCCTACCGAAGCGTAAATGACAATTTCCCATTGGTATCACCTCACAAAGAACTTCAGCTTTGTACCTGCCAATAAATAAAGGAACTAGAACTTTCTTAGTAACTTTCATACATCTACTTTCCATTGATCCATTTCATTATAAACGGTTCATTGCACCTGGTTGTTTTCAAACCAAGCTTTTTTACCATCACCTCACTAGCAACATTGGCGCAACTGCCACCATCTATGGTAAGGCTACAAACCTTTTTTGCACTTCACATCTGGTATGGAACAGGTTGTCTCTTTGTTCATTTTCTTCTGGTTTTACCTGCATACTCAAAACCTTTCTAGCAACAAGTAAATCACCTTCAGGCGCTTTGATAAAAAAATTCTTCAGAAGAGTCTGAGCTTGAATCTTTCTCCTCCTCAGTTCCAGTCTCTCCATTTGACATGATGACCATTGTCCTTCTATTTGGACACTCCTTTGCCATGTGACCTTTTCTCTGACATTTAGAACATTGAATGTCACGTTTTCTGGTAAAAGAAGATTCAACCTTACCTTTCTCTTGCTGAATGGTTTGTGGTTTGTTAAATTTAGGCTTGTATTCGTCCTTAGAATAGCTTGTCCTCATGCTGGAAGTTCTTTCCCCAAAGGCATTGATCTCTTACGCTGTTTCACCACCAGAATGGCTTTGTGGAGCATCTCCTCCATGGTTTCATCTCCAAGCGATCATGAATCTCTTTGTTCAAACCTCCAAGAAACCGACATGGTTGCTTCTGGATCTTCATCAATATCAACCTTAATCATTAGTGTTTCCATTTCTTGAAAATAATCCTCAACACTGCGATTGCCTTGAGCTAGCTTCTTCGTCCTCTGATGCAAGTCTATGTGGTAATGACCAAGAACAAACTTTTTCCTTATGATAAACTTCATCTCCTGCCAAGTATTCACTGGGATTTCACTTGTTCTTCTCCTGTTTCTCATCACATGATTCCACCAGTTAATAGCATAATCTGTAAATTCAGGGGTAGCAAGTCTTACCTTTTTGGTTTCAGAGAAGCGTTGGCAATCAAATACCGAATCAATTTTCTTTTCCCGCTCAAGGTAAGCATCTGGCTCGTTCTTTCCATGAAAGGTTGGGATTTTTAGATTCATACCTCCAAGGTTATCATCAAAATGACCACTGGTGTCTCTTTCTTTTCTATGTCTTCTGTGACTGCTCTTTGATGATTCGGATTTATGGCTATAATAATCATCTTCATCAGACCTTTCCTTTTTTGATGATCCTTCCTTTCTAGCATCCGGTTGCTTTTGTTGATCCTCCTGAACTCTATCTAAGCGTACATGGATCTCCTCCATTTGATCTTTTATCTTTCTCTTGAAATGATCCGTCAAGGCATTAACTTGAAGTTGAGACAAGGCTGGTTCAGGGGTTTGATCATCACTTTTGTCTTCCTCCTGAGACATGGGTTCCTGCGAAACTAACAAACAAAGAAAAGACAAAAAAATATGTAGAACCAAGCTGGTCCTTAAAGGGTTTCCTGCACAAGCTACAAACTTTAGAAATCAAATCCTCACAAGTGTTTCTCTCTGATTTTTTTTCTTTCTCTCTCAATGATTTTGTAATTATCAAGAGTTCCAATCAAACAAAGCAATTCAATCTAGTGAGACTCTTCAAACAAACAGACGTTTTAGATAGAAATAAAAGAAGACTTTTTTTTTTAATCTGATTTTACCAAGCTTAAGACTGGATTTGTCGTCGGTCTGATCGGATTTATCTTTGATCCTTTTTTCTCTTTTTTTATTTCAATTTTTCTTTTTCTTTTCTTCTAATTTTTATATTAGGAAACCAAGTTGCTCCAGTTTCCTTACAACAGATAGAAAGAGAAGAAGAAGAAATGTTTGTGAAGAGATGAGAAGATGGATAGAAAATAGATACCGAAACCTCAAGTGGCTCTGATACTACCTGATGTGACCGTAGGCAAGGCTGCAGCCCCTGGAATCACTTGAGGAAGGTATGGATAATCCTGGTCTCTTAGAAGGTCATATAACAAGTAGCCTAGGTATATTAAACCCAACACACAATACTTCACTTAAGACGATCTTCAAGGAGAAAGGCGTTGGACCTTTGGATTTGAGAGATCGTGTGGCTTGAAACTTAAGATTATTAACCCCAACACCCAGAGCCTAGGACGCTCTCTGATCTTCAGCTGGTAGAATTGGTACCACAAGATAGGATGGAATTATCTTGATGAACCAGTTTGATCTTAGAATCCACTAAAGATCGAAATGTTCACAAGGAACAAACGAGAATCACTCTCTAAACACAAAGGTTTTAATCTCAAACAAGTCTCATTTATTCATTGGTAAACTTAGGCATTTTATAGAATTTACAGGATAAAAGAAACGAAATAGATGTTTGAAAGACTAAAGAAACAATGCAGAAAACAAGATGTGGTAAACATAAAACAAAGACTTGACTTTTGACTGAAGACTTGGACTGACTCTTGACCTCCCACACGTCGTTGACTCAAGCTGGCACTCCCGGGCTTTTCTTGGACGAAAATATATCTGAGAAGAGCTTGTTTATTTCTGGCCCAAAGTTGTAGACCTTAGAAACCTCATTTCGGCCCAGAAACTGCCCAAAATAGGTCCAGTCGTCCAGCAAGCTTTCTTTGGCTTTCTTGAGTGGTCTGCCCAAAGAACATGACTTAGAACAGATAATAGATTGGTTTGGGTAATAAGAAACCAAAAAAAAAGCTGAGTGATCAATCGCATGGGCCTTTATAGATGAATGGATCGAAAATCATGAAATATCGACTTTCTTTCAAGTTCGCCCATTCCAGGCTTGATCATATCTAGTGATCTCTTCCTCATACTCCTTGAACTAGTGAAGTGTCCATAATTTTTCCAAGTGAGCTCATAAACTTTAGAAACCATTCCAAGCAAAGTTTGTATACTCGGATCGCCCTTATCGCCTTGTGTGCTGGTTGTACCGGCTGGAAAGAATGGTCCTTTCTAGATGCCCTTTTCTGGATGCCCCTTTGCGGATGCCATAATGGATGAACTGATCAGGTTTTTGGCATTTTTTTCCGAATGGTGTTTTGAGAGGATTCTTCCTAAGTAGTAATCCTAGCCGTTGATTTCGAGATGACAGTTTTTGACCCCAACAACTATGCGTTTTGCGAGCAATTAGATGCTCGAGAGGATTCTTGTGCGCGAGTAAATGCGTTCTATTTTAAAATCAGAATCATCGGCTGGGAATATGTTTCCTTACTTCTCGAATTTTTTTATTTTATATTATTATATTGCAGAAAGCCACCTTGATCTTATTTCTCTATAAGTAGTGGGTTCTCATCCTTCATTCTCTACACTCCTCTCAACTTTCCAAACTTTCTCTCTGCCTTGTCTCACAAATCTCATAGCAAGATGTCTTCTTCCCAAGGTGAAAGAAAAGATACTGACGTCAAGATGGGAGATGTTGCTCCCCAAACAAGTAAGTCGAATCCGGACCGCCTGCGCCGCCGGCTTCCTCACCTTCAGGGATAAGATAGCACGTCTGATGTCTTGAGATTTTACATGATTTTCTCATCAATTCCATGCACATTTCAATCATTCAATCTACATTTAGAGCCCATTTAGGTGCATAGCATGTGCATGTGTAGTATTTCTGATTTGGAAAAGCTTACATTGAAGTTTGGAAACTTGAGGAGAAAACATAGAGAAAGATGCAAAAAGGGAGCCTTAACCACGGGTCACGGGGGCGAGAAAGGGCCGTCCGTGGATTCAGGCCAGTGAGCTCAATGGACCAACTCCGTCGACAGCTACCGCGGACCAATTCCAGGCTGCAGATTTCGACCCGAGAAGGATCCTCAAGATGGATCAACTCCGCGGACAGGTCCCGCGGGCTGGAGAAGTCCGTGGATTCGAGGCAGAGTGGATCCAACATGAAATTTCCATTATTTTAAAGGTCCTTTTGGTCATTTTGTTGAAAAAACCCTTGTGCTTCCAAAGGCCATATAAATACTCTTGTGATCCCTTTTGGGAACGATATCTTCTTTTCTCTCTAAGAACACATTGAAAAATTGAAGAAATATTGAATCTTTAGTGTCTTTTCTTCTTAGTTCTTTGTGATTGTTTGATTAAACTTGCTTCTCAATATGATTTTCTTAAATCAGCCATGGGTTTTGTGGGAACCAAAATTCGCATTGTCGCTTTTCCGTAAAATAAGGAAACTTAAGAAAACCTTAATTTTCCAGAGGTCCCGGATCTCTGTGAGAGCCAACGACAACTAACCAAATAAATGCGGAAGATATGAAAAACATGATAAAAAAAATTATAAAGAAATTAGATATTATTTCGAATTCGCGTAAGAGCGTTGCGATCATTACAAGAGATTATAAAGGCTTTGGCCGCAAGGGCCGTCAGCGAGTTATCTAGTTCTAGCAATATAAAACCCCAAACTTAGTTGAGTCGCAGCTCGATAACAAAAGACGAAAAAGATAAGAAAAAAGGGTTTGATTGATTTCGGACTGAACCTTATGAAAGACTGCCTACGTACCCCTTTCGAGGATAAAGCCGAATGTAGTTCATTTGATAGAGCTGGACAAGAGATCAAACTGCCTAGGCGAATTCGTCTAGTAATTGAGTGCCAGTCATAGAAACCTAACTTACCGAGAATAAAGCCTAAGTTTCTAAGTGCAGATAGTTCTAGGTCTAGAAAGGTTGTAAAAGTTCTGAGATGAAAGCTATGACGTCCCTTGTTCTTGTCCTCGGCCTTCTGCTTATATACTCCTTCTCTAGGCGGTTGGTCTTTCCTTTTCCGCCCCGATTCGCGCTTATCGGAAATCTTCCATTTATCTCAATCTTTCCATTTTTCTTCGGAAAACTTCTATTCTATCTTCAAACTTGACATTTTACAACTCCTGCGAATAGTGAGTAAGCCGTCATCATATCTTTGGGAAGGATCTTGTCTAAAGTCGTGAGTGGGCTTTTATCGCGTTTTAGGAATTTCTGAGCCGTTTTGCGATTTAGCCGTTTTACGACTTTAAATGAGATTGTTTCCTGATACGATGTCGTTTTTATAAAAAATCTCGATTTAATGGTATAATTTAGCAATGTTTGGTATTTTTTTTAACCGTTGCCGTTTTATACTATTTACTTGAGGTTTTACGAGAAAACAAGTCTTTAGCGTTTTTTTTATATATCTCGAGTTAATCGTATATTTTGGAAATGTTCGGTGTTTCGTTTAACATTGCCGTTTTATATGATTTACTTGAAGTTTTACGAGAAAACAAGCCTTTTACGGTTTTTATCGTAAAACTCCCACGGTAAGACAGATCGAGACGAAACGAGAGATGTTCCAATCACGGTTCAGAGTACGATCGAGTCGAGTGGCATGGATGGTTTAGTTCAGCTCGCTAACAGGCCAGTTTCTTGGGAACGGCCAGATCGCCTATTGGAGAGCTGGACTGGACGGTTCAGCACGCCAACAGGCGAGTTGCTTGGGCACGGCTAGCTCGCCTATTGGCAAGCTGGACTGGACGGTTCAGCTCGCCAACAGGCGAGCTGGTCAGGGATGGCCAACTAGCCTGTTGGCAAGCTAGACTAGTTCGTTCAGCTCGCCAACAGGCGAGCTGGTCAAGCACGGCCAGCTCACCTGTTGGCGAGCTAGTCGGTTGTTAAGTTTTTATCGTTTCTAGTTTTCTCGACCCGAGATCCTCTTGGAGAATATAAAGAGAAATAATCGTAGACGTTGATCTCAAGGTTATCATTTTCGACCTTACGGCCGTGTTTTGCGAATTTGGCCAATTTGGACAATCACAGATTGTATTATTCGGTTTTTCGATAATTTTCAAGATGACGATTGTTAAGTTTAAGGAATTCCTTTGTTCGGAAAGTCCATAGATTTTTTCTCAAAGATTTTTTGTATTTCTAAAACATATTCTTAACTTTGCGGAGGGTTTGGTCGTTGATTCTGTCGTAACCGGTCTTGACCCCAACATGTTTTTTTTTACTATTTCATTCTTTGATATGAGTTTTTCATAATCTCGTATCTTCGTAGAAAGTCTATAGTTTCTTGTATGCTTTTCCGAGACTTTTATCCATTAATTCCGTCGTGACCGATTTTGACCCCAACAGTTAGCCCCCGAGCTCGTCATAACCTTGAGCTTCTAGCGTGAGGTTCTAGCGAGTGGTTACACAATTTTAGGCAAGATAGGCAAGTTAGGCGGAATTTATTGTGGGAACCGAAATTCACACCGTCGATTTCCGTAAATAAAGAAACTTAGGTAAAACCCTAATTTCCCAGAGGTCCCGGATATCTGCTTAACCACACGCAAGCAATCAGAATACGTGAAAGATAGTAAAATAATAAGAGAATCAAAAAGAGAGCAAAGAGGTTTCTTATTCCGATTTTGCGTAAGAATGGTACAATAAGGTAAAAGCCTTGGCCACAAGAGCTGATGGCAATTTTCCTAGTTCTAGCAACCTAAGACTAAAACCCTAGTTGAGACGCAGCTCGATAACAAAAACGGAAAATTGCCTAAATTCTCTAAGTGCTATGTTTTTCTCTGAGATGAGAGCACTGAAAACCCCTCTTTTCTTCTTGTCCTCGACCTTCTGCTTATATACTCCTTCTCTAGGCGGTTGGTCTTTCCTTTTTCGCCCCGATTTGTATTTGTCGGAAATCTTCCATTTTTCTCGATCTTTCCTTTTTTCGGAAAACTTCTATCTTATCTTCAAACTTGACATTTTTCCACTCCTGCGAATAATGGGTAAGCCGTCATCATATCTTTGGGCTGGATCTTGTCTAAAGTCATGATTCGGCTTTTATCGCGTTTTAGGACTTTCCGAGCCGTTTTGCGATTTAGCCGTTTTACGACTTTACATGAGGTCGTTTCCTGATACAATGCCGTTTTTATAAACATCTCGAGTTAATCGTATAGTTTGGAAATGTTCGGTGTTTTGTTCAACCGTTACCGTTTTATACGATTTACTTGAGGTTTTCTAAGAAAACAATTCTTTAGCGGTTTTTTATAAAATATCTCGAGTTAATCGTATATTTTGGCAATTTTCGGTGTTTCGTTTAACCGTTGCCGTTTTATACGATTTACTTGAGGTTTTCCGAGAAAACAAATCTTTTAAGGTTTTTATCGTAAAACTCCAATGGTAAGACGGATCGAGACGAAACGAGAGGTGTTACGATCACGGTTCTGAGTACGATCGAGTCGAGGGGCATGGATGTTTTAGTTCAGGTCGCCAACAGGCGAGCTGTTCGGTTTCGATCGTTTCTTGTTTCTCGACCCAAGATCCTCTTGGAGAATATAAAGAGAAACAATCGTAGACGTTGATCTCGAGGTTATCGTTTTCCACCTTAATAACAGATTTACCATTTTGAGGAGTTTGTTACGGCCGTGTTTTACCAATTTGGCCAATTTGGACAATTGCGGATTGTTTTATTCGGTTTTCCGATGATTTCCAAGATGACGATTGTTAAGTTTTCAGAATTCCTTTGTTTTGGAATGTCCTTAGATTTCTTCTAAAAGCTTTTTCGTATTTCTAAAACCTAGTCTTAACTTTGCGAAAAGTTTTGGTCGTTTATTCTATCGTAACCGATTTTGACCCCAACAGTTAGCCCCCCAGCCCGTAAGAATCGTAGATTTCTTGCGAGCAGTTTGAACTTGTTTGGCAAGTTTGGTAGAATTAGGAAGAACTTTAATGACCAAAAGTCCGAAGGTGAATAGTAGAATCTTGCTTATAAATATGGGGAGTAAGTTTTCAAATTCTTTACTCACTTCTTTCCACATAATTTTCCTTAAGGCAAAGAAAGTTTCTCTCTCTTTCTTTCTCTCTTTGAATCATTCATACTTGTTTGTTAAGCATGTCTTCTGAATGAAGAAATTCAGAAAGCGCCCATCCATCGATTTTCGATTTGAGCGTTCTCGATTGTTCCAGTGCTAACGTACTTCCTGCACCGGTTTTCTTAAGACTTACCACAGATAAAAAGGAGATCAAGAGATATTTTGAAGCTGTGCGTGCTGCCAAGGTTCCCAAGGTTAACTTCTGGGTTCATTCGAGGCTTAAAACAATGAAAAAACAAGAAGGTCCGAGCCAGAGTACCGTTCGTTCTCTCAATGTTATGCGGAACTCTCGCATGATCCCATATTCAGTGCATTTTCGCCTTCCCAAATGTGGTTAAGATGCCAAGCATCCGCCTCCGGGTTTCTTTACGTGCTATGAGGCCTTTTTGCTTAGTTGCCAACTGTGGTTTCCCATCCCGCGGGTCATAGTTGAACTCTTGGATCGGCTCGGGCTGTTAATCAGCCAACTTTGTGTCTCCGGATTACAACATCTTGTCGGGATTTTGGTACTGGGCTACGAACGCGGTATGGCCGTTAGTGCAGTTATCTCGAATCGATGTTGTTGTTCAAGCGCGCGAACAATGATGGTTATTATTATATATCTCCGCAGGCGAAGATGTCTATCATCGAGAAATTTTCCTCGAATGGTCACAATTGGGAGGAGTTATTCTTCTACGTTCGAATTGATAATGCCTCGGTAGAGGAGAACTGCATCCCCATGTTCAGGAGTGAATGGGGAAAAAGGGTATTTAGATTGTACATTCTTTTAGTACACTTTTTCCAAATTCTAACTTCGTGTTGGGTTTTTGTTTTGCAGCGTCCGGTCTCGTTACTCCGAGACCCAAGGATCTCGAACAGGTCAAGAGCCTTCTCCTTGGCGGTCAGTTTTATTGGGGACATTTTTCTATGAAGAGAGTCTGTCACACCGTTGCCTTCCACCTTTCTCGTTTTCAGCAGAGCGAGCCCGTTGAAGTTGAGTCGGAGCCAGGAAAGGATACGATCCGAGGGAGAGGTCAAGATCTCCGCAGGATAAAGGTGCTCCGGTCGAGATGAGGCAGTGGTTCGATGGCTTTCAAGAAGGTCAAACCAGTGATGATGCAGAAATCGATATCCTGGATTACATCGATTTCTCGGTTCCTTCGTCTGACGTTGGACCAGTCGAGACGCTGTTTGAGAAAGCATCGAGGCTCATTAACAAGGTTTGTTACCCTTTGTTGATTCCTGCGATTACTCTGCGTGTGGTCAGATTATAATAGAAATGTTTCCTTTATTTGTAGGGTCTTCATTTTATGAACGAGGCTGTGAATACGAGTAATGCGGAGATTCATAGGGTAGAGTCTAGAGCTGAGGTGGCGGAAAGATAGGCTGCTCGTATCAAAGAGGAGATTGATGCTAACTCCTTTGGCGCTTAAGAGTGGGCCAAAAGGGAGATTTCCCACATGAGGGAGGAGCACGAGGCCAATTCTTGCCGTGTTACGGAGCTTTCCTAGAAACAAGTTCGTCGTGCTCGCAGAGAGGGAAAGAGAGCGGTCGCTGACGAGATGAAAGTTCGCCGTGAACAATTTGCGACCCAATACTTGGGAATTAAGGACGCCCAAAGGAGCAACGGCGACTATCGTGAGTGTCGAGGTGTGGTTGGCGGGTTACACCTTACCCAACTTGCGGACTATTCGTATGAGAGGGAGTATGCCAACCAAAAGGTGTGCTTGGATAGGAAGGAGAAGAAGAAATCTGAGCACCTTGACCTCGAGGCGCGAATGTGGGCGCAGTAGGATACCATTGTGGTGTCACCGGACTCGGTTGAGGTTGGGGCTGAAATCCCGGATGAATGTAGCGTGGTCGATCAGCCGGGGGCTGATGTGAACGCTGGCAAAAACTCGGCATCTGGGTTTTATGACTTTGATGATTGATGTTTTCGTTGTTTATTGTAGTGTAATCGTTTGTAGTATTTTTATTGGGGCCGTTGGTGGCTTTGAATCCCTGCCACTAGGCAGCGTGTATTGGATGATGTTTATATCAGTGAAAATTTTCTAAGTATGAAATATGTTTTTTTGTTTAAGTCTAGAGGGAAAAATACAAGTTGTTGTCTCGTATCGAACTCTTTGCGTAGATCGTCATATTCGTTTGCTCATATCCGGAATGTTTAAATTTTTTGTGAGCGCTTAGATGTGGACGAAGAGACATGCTTTTAGGATCTCAATTCATGCCTTGAGACATTAGAGACCAATGTGCTGGGTTTAGAGCAAGTAGGTTTAGTTTCAGTTTTAAGGCTATGCGATGACTAGTCGGTTTTCTTTTCTCTGTTTCGATTTTAACCTGATTTTGTACCGATTTAAAGTCCGCGATAGATTCTCGGCTTGTACAACTTGTATGGTCAAAATCGAGCATCCCCGAAGGTGCTGACCAAACTTTTGGATTTCTTTTATAACGCGCTATTTTATCCTAGTCGGATGTATAAGGACCATGGGTCGTAGACGGCAGATGTGCTCGGCGGGGCCAATCGATGAGTGTTTGTGATTTTATAGTCGCGGATGGACTTGTGAATATTTTTCTAAGACTTTAGGTGATGTCTTGCCGGTTCTTTTCGAAACATTCAAATTGATATGATGTATAAGTTTTTGGTCGAAATCGACTAAGTGTTTTTTTTATAACTCATTGCTGAAATAATTTCCGAAAGTGTTCAGAATTCGAGTTTGTTTTCGGATTATGTTTTTTGATAAAGGAGAGACTTTGCGATATTCTAACTTTTTCTTTATTGAAATGTTTTGAAAATCTCGAGTACAAAGAGAATAATTTTTTTTTTAATATGGGAGTATACGAGTACTCGTATACGCACCCACTGCCCCCCCCCCACCGTTTTAGAGAAGGGGATAGCTGAAATCGTCTTTAGACGAGGTGCCTTTCGGGAATCAAGCCATCTCATAGTTCTGGTTGTTGGCGCGAGTGTGTTTACTCGGCTACTCCAGACGCGTCAATCGCTTTAGTCGCTGGATCGATGTCTTTTTCGGGTTTTTCTCCTCCGGTTGAGTCGAAGCGATGGGTTCGGAAGCTTGTTGCTTCTCCGCTGTTACTGATTCTGGATCGTTTTCCGCAGTTGGTGGAGTTGATTTCACATGTTTCGGTTTTATGATGGTGATAGCCATTTGCCTTAGCTTATGTTCCGCTAGAAAGCAAGGTCACGACTGTCTGTGGCATCCCCAAATTGTTGTAACTACCGTAGGAGTCGAGAACTTGATGCCTCAGTGGTAAGTCGACGGGACTGCCTTCATGGCGTTTATTCAAGGCGTGCCCATGATAACGTTGTAGATGGCCGGTCAATCGACGACTGTGAAAGTAACGATTTTGGTCACTTCTTATGCGGCCTCCGAGAGTCGGGTTGATCGTAGACTCATAGCCGTTTTGCCGAAGAAACTGGTCAACGGATTTGGAAACGGTTTAATCTACGTTAATCTGATTCCCATTCGCGTCAAAGTGTTCTGGAAGATCACGTTAACGGTGCTTCTGGTATCAACGAGTACTCGATCGACCTCTAAATCGCTTATGACTAGGTCGATGACGAGAGGGTCAGCATGCGGGTGATCGATGCCGGAAGTTTCGGCTTCTTCGAAGGCGACTATACCTCTTGAAGAATCATCTGACGGTGTCGTCCAGGTTGAACCCGTCTCGACTTTTCGTCGGTAGGACTTGCTAGACGAGAAGGTATCACAGTAGTATTTCGATTCGCCGATGATCATATTGACCCTTTGGCGGTTAGCATTGTTCCCTCTCTCGTCTTGTCTTTATCCTTGCTTCTCGCCCGTTTGGTTTCCTTGAGGCGAATTTTCTGCCTGCGAGTTCCTATCGGTTTTCGGGGGGCGGTCTGAATCGCGGATGAGGTCCTTTACGCTCGATACTTTGGAGAGTTCTCCCGCGAGCAGTTTTTCAGCCAGAATTGCGCCGAGAACTTTACAGTTTACGGTTTAATGGCCGCGGGTCTGGTGGAAGTCACAGAAAGCGTTCTCGTCATAACTTGAGTTCCTGGTCCACATGTTCCCCGTAGTTCGCCCTTGCTCCGATCCATAATTGATGGCAAAGTTATGCGCCCCCTGAAGATCATGTCCCTCGTGATGAACATACTTTTCATTACGAGGGTTTTTCTTTTTCAGCTTTTGCTCAGACGCGGCGTCCTTTGCAGTCTTCGTCAATTTATGATGTTCCGCCAGGATCTTAGTTTCCTCTTCGATAACAATGAAATCAGTAGCTTTTTGGAGGGCTTCGTGGATCGTGCGCGGTTTCTCGAGATTTATCTACTGTCTGAACTTTGACTTGAACCTGAGCAACTTTCTTAGCGCGTCGATGGCTGCTCTATCGCTTATACCGCTAACCCTAGCCATGATGAGTTTGAACTTACTCATGAACTCACGTCGGAAGTTTCTCGGTTTATGAACATCGAGTACTGCTTCAGAAAATCAGAGGCAAGCTGGCGGAAACTCCCGATCGAATTCCGCTTAAGTCAAGCGAACCATTCGAGCACTGCCCCTTCTAGGTTTTCGATGAAGAGACGGCAGTAACATGCGTTCTTCTCACTTTCCTTGAGCTTGTCTTGACCCATAGTGATCTGGAAGGCCTGCATGTGTGCTTTGGGATCGGTCGTCCCATCATAAGTTGGCACTTTGAACTTTCCGGGATCTGGCAGCTTGATCTCGGTGATACAAGCCGTAAAAGGCGTTCTCCGAGATTCTTACAGCAATCGATCTTTTTCAGGCGCGGGGCTAGTGGCCTGGTGAATTCAATACTTCACTGGTTTTACCGCTGCGGCCGTTTTAGTGATATAATCGCGGAGATCGCGAATCACAGTTGAGTCACCAGCAGTTTTCCAACCGCGTCGGCGTTTGCTGCGAGTAACCTGAGATCGTTCCTCAGTCGTTTTTGCGTGTTCTATGTAATAGAGCTCCTTCTCGTCCTTGGTGGGAGAGTGTTTAAGAGAGGATTCGGGCTGAGGACTGTGATCTTTCCTCCTTCTTGGATGAACGTCAGCGTCTTCCTCCGACGGATCGGATTGGTCGATTGTTTCCAGATTTACCCTTTTGACACTGTTGTCCTCGGCCTCATGTTTGTGAGGAGATTTTTCCGAGTCCTTTTGTGTCCCGTCACGCTTATCTTTTTCGGAGGTTTGCCCTGGTTAATTACCCTGCTCGGTTCTGGGACAATCCATAGGAGTCGCGAAATCTAGTCTTCTTCCGCGGATTCTTGTGGTTCCGCGGGGGCGGATAGCTTTGGTCTTCGCGGTTAGGGTTTCGACTTGTTTCACGAAAGATCCGATTAACTTGTCCTGCTCGCCTGTCCTCTTCTGGTAGGCGGAGAGTACCTCCTGCAGAGACGTAGTGTTAGCCGCAGCGTTAACTGTGGTCGCGTCTGGAGTTAGAGTTTCAACGTTTTCGTTTTCACGAGTTTGTTGTTCTTCTGTCATCGTAGTTGATTGAGCGTAATGCGTTCTGAGAGTTAGATAGATCTGTAACCCCCCCCCCCCTTCTTCTAGCGCCAAACTATGGGAACCGAAATTCACACCGTCGATTTCCGTAAATAAAGGAACTTAGGAAAAACCCTAATTTCCCAGAGGTCCTGGATATCTGCTTAACCACACGCAAGCAATCAAAATACGAGAAAGACAGTAAAATAATATGAGAATCGAAAAGAGAGCAAAGAGGTTTCTTATTCCGATTTTGCGTAAGAACGGTACAACGAGGTAAAAGCCAAATTCTTCATATATATTATGTTCATCTTTTTCGTTTTAGTGGTTTCCGCAGAGATCCAAGACCTCGGGAGAATTAGGATTTTCCCTAAGTTTCCATATTTGAAGGAAAATTAACAGTGCGAAATTCGGTTCCCACAACTTCTGAATCAAACTATCGTTATATTTCTAACATTCTTAGTTTAATAGGGATGTGTTCAGGACTATCAGAATTGCTTAAATATCTCTAATCCAACCTAACTAATCCGAGATTCAATGTTTTTAGTTAGCTCTCTAGAACCATGAGCGCTAAGAACATCCTATTAATAAGTATCACAACTAGCAATCGACATAGCTAAGAAGTTCATAACACAATAGATAGATAAAACTGCATATTATAGATAAATAGATAGGTAGAAAACACTGGAGTTCCAATCTCAAATCTCTCTGATGATCTTCTCTCCAAAACTATAAAACCCTAAAACTTTGCTGTGAAAAGAATACAATAAAACTCTCTCTCCTACCTCTAACACTTTGGCAGAGTATATAAACTTAGGTTAAAACTCGTCAGGGGTATAATTGTCATTTGGTGATGATTAGGCTTCAAGTCAACTTGTCTTGCGAATTGACTTCTGGGTCTTGATAATCGATCGATCATGCAGGGTGCATGTCAATCGATCCGAGTCTCTCTATGTCGACCTCATGATCGATTTCGAATCGAACGCTTCTTCCAATTCTCTCCAAAATGCTCCAAACACATCATTTTTTCCAAAATACTCTTGATTTCATAAATATGCTTTAAAGCTTCTATAATATAGTAAATAGTAGTAAAAACACCAATATACCATGACTAAAAACATGTGAAAATTATGGTATATCAAGCACTTCACTTTTAGAGAGAGAGCCTCCTAGAAACACTATACATTAGCCTTTCAATCTCCTTCCCCAAAAGAAGTTGAACCATCTCAAAAATATTTCTCCCCAAAAAGTTATGAATTTACAAGCTACCAGTTCTCTAGCTCATCTGCTTACGGGTAAGACCTCACTGAAATCATGCTAACTATTTTAGGAGTCACGATTTGCTTAGATATTCTACTACTAGGTGATTCTCCCGTGCTCATGCACGGACATAAATATTTATAAAATAAATATATTATAATAATTGATTGATATTTACTTTAAATTATAAATTAATTTATAATTTGTAAGTATAATTTCTATTAATAATATTATATTAATTCAATTATATATATAATTTTAGATATATTATATTTCCTCAGTTTTTTGGTTGATTTAGTTATCATATGGATATACAGCTTCTATCTATTTATCTGAATTCAATTATAATTATTTTTTATTCAAAATATATTAAATTTTTTTTTAATTTTCTTATTTATATTTATGCCGGTTATAATCTTAGAAATATAAATATATCTAGTTAGATTATGTATAACTTAAGATTTTTTGTGCTTAGAAAGAAAAAAAAACAAAAACTAAACTATGTGATTCTAAATTACATACATAAGTAAATAATAAAATTTTGGAAGCTTATAAACACATATCAATATTTACAATATTTAGATTGATTGGATAGTAAACTGAACTTTATTTTAAATATTTTAAAAATAAGGATACTTATTTACTTAAGTATTTTTATTATGGTTACATTAAGTTCCACAAACATAAGAACATAAAATTAAAAATCAAAATATTTATTAAGAAACATATAATTTTAACTATTAAAATATAATATATCTACTTCGTTAAATTGTATAGTGTTATGATAGTTTAAAATAATTTTAGTTATTTGATCAAAAAATGTTTATTATTAATTTTTTTAGTTTTGTTTTTAATATCTCTTAAAATATGCAGTAAAAAATTTATTGTTTTTGAGAAATTATATTATATAAGTAAAATAGAATTTATATTTTTTGCTTTAATTGTAAGATATTATAGTCAAATATATATACTAAAAATTAAAAATATATATATTTCAAGAATACTAATTATAAAAAAAAATTCAATTAAACATATATCAGTTTATGTTACTTAATTACTTTATGTAATCATCTAGTAAAATAGATAGATATATACAAAAAATAATTACTTTGAAAATATATATATTTATTAAAATTATTTATTTTTCTACTATCAAGATTAGTTGTGTAAGATTTATTTATGGAATCACATTATATACAAATATTGTTTTTCATCTAAGAAGAATAGATATAAAGTATTTTATTAGTTCAAAAGTATATTTTATGTTATTTAATATATTTTTAAATTAAATATTATTATTTTGTGAATTTTCTTTTTTTATGAAACCATATTTATATATACTTATATTTTCGTTTCAAAATATTTTTGTAAACTTTATAAATGTTTCCTTGTTATTTTATATTGATTTGTCTATTTTGTGAATTTTCCTCTTTTATGAAACCATATTTATATATACTTATATTTTCGTTTTTAAATAGTTTTGTAAACTTTATAAATGTTTCCTTGTTATTTTATATTGATATTACTATTTTTTTGAATTTTCCTTTTTTTATGAAACCATATTTATATATACTCATATTTTCGTTTTTAAATAGTTTTGTAAACTTTATAAATGTTTATTTTATATTGTTATTTGGAATTTTTTTAAAAAGAAATAATAATATTTAAATGTATTTTTTAATTAATTAGAGGTATTATAGTAATCAGTCAGTGTGAGGGTTAAAGCACGACACATAAAAAAGTGACTTCTCAAATAATATTATAAAGATTTATCGCTTAAATATACATGTATTTCATAATATTTATCAAATTATATGTTGATTTCTAAAAAAATATTAGAAAATAAAGTGTAACTGATAAATTTTTGAATGTTCATTAACATATATATTTTCATTATTTTGAAAATATATTTTATGTTATTTAAAAATATATATTAATGGGGATATTACTATTTTGTGAATTTTCCTTTTTAATAAACTCGTATTATATATATATATATATTCGTTTTTAAATTTGTTTAATATTTTAGAAATATTTCTTTTTTATTATATATGTTATTTGGAAAAAGGTAAAAAAGAAACTAAAGAAAAAATTAGTAATAATTTAAAATCTATCAATTCATTAAGGGTATATATGTAATCAATCATCGCGAGAGTTAATGTGAGCGTGACACGTAGGAAACTGAGTTCTCAAATAATATTATAGAGATAGTTTTGTGGTCTTTATATGCTCTTAGAGCAACCCCATCAGTGAACCTGATGGGGAGGGGTTCATAGAAAGAAAATTTTTTTTTTTTTTGGTTTGCTTTTTCTAAAAAAAAAAAATAATTAATAACGGACCAATCCTGGAACGCTACGTGGCGAATCCCGTGTGAACCGGGTTCATCCCGACGAACCTCCAAAACCCGGGTTCACCAAAATCAGCATATTTTATTATTATTTTTTCTTGATCCGCATGTGAAGCTCCCCCATGAACCTCCAATGCGGATGCTCTCAGTGTCATATATTTGAACTTTCCGCCCATCCATCTTTTTAGTGTTTCTTAACATATTTAATTTTTGGTTTCAAAATATTTTAGCTTAGGGCCATCAATATTCAGAAACAGCCTTTCTTATCTTTTTGTCATATATTAGATTTATATTCAAACTTAACTGTTGATTAAACCTAGCTAGCAAGAAAAACAAAAAAAAAATCTGGTGTCGACAGTCAGATTAGTAAACATTACTATCTCGAGCCAGAGATGAAAACTTAGAGAACAATTAAACAACATATAAAACTAGGAAGGAACAAAATATCTGGAAGTTTATGGAGGTACGTATAACCATTATTAACAGAGAAAAGCAATTCGAGAAAGGAGGCTGGGATGAACGAGAAAGCGTTAAAGGTCGATAATATTGGGGTGATAGAAAGCTCGAAGAAGTGATCAACCGGGAAACTATGAGCAAACACCACTCAAGAACGAGCTTGGCTAAAGGAAGCTACAACAAAAACAATCTTCAACCGAGCAGCCGACGAAGAAGATGGTTGACAATCAAACTACTCACACACCAAACGCTATTGAGATAAGGCTCTATAGTTCCTTAACAAGAAATTCGGAGAAATCCATCGGTTTAAAACCAAGGAATGACATGACATCACAAAATCGAAGCTTCACATTGAACCAAACATCAGTAAACACAACAGTTAAGCACCAAGACCTTACCAAAGACGCTCAGAGAGAGACTTAACGCCACCGAGAGCAGACGACAGATCCTTAGAGCAAAGATGGGAAACCTAAATCGAAACCACTAAGAAATCACCAAACAGCACTGCCTCAAGACCACCAAAATACATAAGTTCAAGGAATCTTATTCACAAACCAGAATTAACCAATAGCCCCAAGTTTATCTGACTTTCGAAAAATAACAAAGAGGCGAGAGCCGAAACACAGAACCACCGCAAACCCACTTAGATCCGCATCACCAAATCTGATGGAAGAAGTAGCCACCCAAATCAGACTCGGATAATTCTTGCACACCTTGCACCAGAAAACATATTCAAAGTTGGAGAAGCAACCTAAGCACATCGAGAAATATATACGTAAACCCGCCAACATCTCCGGAAAATTTCAAGCCATCAAGCCTCAAACACCCAAACCAGACCGAAAGAACACACCAATGACCATATACTACCACATAAAAAAAACTAGACACCTATAGTAAGAACCGAAAACCACATAAACAAAACTACACCTATGGTTTGCTTCAAGAGGGAAGAACCGAAGCCAAGTTTGACCACCAAATTTCAGAGGCACGGGAACAAGCTAGCTAAATTCACGACCCCCTAACGAAAGCCGACAAGCCCAACATGACACAGACCTCCATCCGAGTAACAACGAACAAAGCACAACTCCATCATCGGATCTATCCATAAACCAGATCTAAAATAAACCCCAAAAGGTGACGAGTTGCCAAAACTAAAGACACATACTTATAAGAAAATGAGAGACGGGAGCCGCTCCCGACGGTAGTGAGAAGAGTCATCATCTCATATGTCCTTCTACAGAATAAACAAATCCATTATATCCTTCACTAATCTTCACACCCCTCATTTTTAATGAAAACATGAAAACCAGATTTTATCCTTGTCTATTTTCGAATTAATATATTTGAAAAAAAAATTGAAAATTTGAAAACTTGAAAATTCAAAATATTTCAAATAATTTTTTTTTCATTTTAAAATTTATTTAATGTACAACTAGTTATACTGGTCCAACTATATTATATTGGTTCAACTAGTTATATTGGTTCAACTAGTTAGATCGGTTGTACTGGTTCAACTAGTTATATTGGTTCAACTAGTTATACTGGTTATGTTGGTTATTCCGTTTGTAATGGTTGTATTGGTTGTACTAGTTATATACTAATTCTACTAGTAATACTTAATTAGTTGTACTAAGTTGTATGGAATAAGTTATACTTAGTTCTACTAATCTAGTTGTACAAAGTTATACGAGTTCTACTAAACTCATATCTGAAAATCAAATTAAACAAACACACAAAACAATACAAAATTTATAGATCCATAACTTAAATAAAAGAAGAAACAGATTTAAATAAAAAATTCAAAAAAGCCTAATATTGAAAAAACAATAAGAACCCTAATCGAAGAAAAACCTAGATTTTGTTATAACACCGTTTTCGTTTCATCTTCTTGGCGGTTATTGTTTCTTCTATCACCAATTGCAGAAGAATGTGATGGTTATTAAGATCTGAGATCTGATATTTTGTAATAAAATTAGAGAAAACAAGTAAGAGAAGAAGATAAAATAATTCAGAAGAAAGAAGAGATGAATGAAATTATAGAGAAAAAAGGAGGGAATCACAGAGGGAAAAAAGAGAGGACAAGAAGAAGAAAATCGCATAGAGAAAAAGAGAGGAGAAGAAGATGAGAGAAAACAGAAGTAAGAAAGTAATGCAACACTTTATTAGGGTTAAGGATAAAAAAGTAAATAGATTAATTTTCGAATTAAAAATAAATCAAAACTAAATGAATTTTATAAGGAAGATATAAGATCTAAGGACTCTATAGACAATTTCTCCAGTGAAAAGCACCTACCATCGGAGCAACTGTGATACGAGGACTGAGTTCTCATTGGTTTGCCGCAGAGAGCGTATGTTTTTTTATCTGTGTAGCTTATCTTTGCAAATACAAATATATTTTAGTTATTTTATCTTTAACTTGCAATAAAAAAAAAATTAAAAATTAACCTTTCAGTAATTCTCGCACATGCCATCTTATACTATAAAGAAGAAGGGGATTCTCTTCTCCTCAATACACCTCATCGTATGATGTCACTAATTACTGCAAGGAGAACTCGCCATCTGTCAAATTCTTTTTACTTTGGTTTAGATTGATTGGGCTTCAACGTTCTACTATTTGGGCTGTAAAAAAGAATATTAGTCAGTCCGATTTTCACATTCATTCTCTTCAAAAATGGGATCCTTCGATAATTAGGGTTCTTAGTGTTCATTGAAGAAGAGAAAAAAAAAAGGTTCTTAGTGTTCTTCGACCTTTCATTAATGGTACTTATGGAGAGTAATTTGAGACCAATCGTCATGTCGATTTCATGGATAACGATGTTTAACTGTCGTTTCGTCTCATTTTCGTACCGTTACGGGCTGAATTGATTCACTACCATTAACGAGGTTCTTAACTCCTTCAACCCACTTTAGCCACAATTTCTCCTTCATTGCATCTTCTTGCTCTCTTACAGGAGGTGAATCTCCAGCTATAAAAGGTATGCCTGCATATCGTAAACATCATCCAAAGCGACTTTCATATTGGGTTTGGCCTTGAGAACGTAACGTTACCTGAATCGGGTTCTTCTTGACCCGTGATGATCATGAGCGGTCGTCTTCCCCCTTCGTTAACGCATACTAACCAAAATTTGTCCCCTCTTTTCACTTCCCAGGTGACGTCTAGGTAATGGCCAATGCATCTCTCCTACTTACTGATTTGAAGGTTGGCCACTGTGCTTCCACCGACTTCTAAGGTTTTGGTGATGTAACAAGATACTCCTCCTAAACTCCAAGGTAATTCCAATGAGAAAGCATTAACATTATTGGTTTAAAAACATAAGGATGTGTTAAAACTCAAACTTTGTAGTCAACAACGTTCCCTTACTCATAATACTTTTGTAAAGGTTAATCATGATCTTCATAGGATACATTTGTTGTAAGAAGTTGCATTATAGTATTATAGAACATGTTTCATCTTTTGCTTTTTTCCAGAAACTAGAATGGTTAACTCAGCCTATCCGGGAGCTTCTATAAACAAAATATGAGATTAAGAATGCAGCAAAAGCGATGACAAAGACCTTCTCCTCTATGCTTGTTTGTACCGATTTCGGTCATGTGTCAGTAAAGTGAGTGACTGGACTCGTCGGTGGGTTATTACGAAGGTATGAACGAGTATGAGTAAAGAGAAGGAGTTTTATTTATAATGAGAGGGGAGTACAAAGAGTTTTTCCGGTGCTCGAAGAGCTTAACCGGAGATGTCGTACGGACTACTCGATAAACAACAGGGAGAATAAGATGAAAACCCTAATACAATTTGCCGCCTAGTCAGTCTATTTTCGGATCCCTTTCTCGTTGTGCCTCATTCCCCTTTTATAGTCGATCTCTCCTTGTTTAGTTTGACCTAAAGCTGTACGCATTGATGGGCTTCTGTATTGGGCTTCTTGTTTGGCCTGTGAAAACGAGTTTGTGACTTGTACAAATTCCGTTCGGCGGCTACTCGGCTAAAGCCGTCTATTGACAAGCCAGCTCGTCAATCATGGATCGGGCTGAGCGAGCTGTCTTCTAATGGGCCGAATATGTTTTCTCATGGGCTTTGATGGGTAGATGCAATCCACCTCCTACAGTAAGTCCCCCCAGTCCACTGGTGATTGACACGAAGATCAGAGTGGATTTGGTTTGTTGGGTTCATGAGATGGCGTATTCGGAGTGCGGAAGGATGCTTGCAAAACAAGAATGAGCTAGTAACAGAAGCCGAGTCCTCTACTCGGTGACCGAGCTTTCACCGTGCTGAATGGGTTAAGGGCAAAGGTCAAATTTCTTACTCGGAGAACGAGTCATCACTGATATACGCGAGTTACTCGGTTATCGCATGAGTAGGGAAGTCGAGTTGCTTACTAGGTGGCTGAGTTATCACTGATGTACATGAGTTACTCGGTGGTCACGTGAGTAGGAGAGTCGAGTTACTTACTCAGCAATCGAGTCATCACTAGTATATGTGAGTTACTCGGTGATTGCGCGAGGAGGAGAGTAGAATTGCTTACTCGGTGATCGTTTAAATGCCATGAGGGGGAATTCGGACGGTTGCGGAGAGATGGGCTTTTCCTGCAGGACTCGGCCCATTAAAGGCGGAATTCGAAGGGTCGCAAAAACAAAAGCCCATCTAGGTCTTTTGTAGACCTAATAATTGCAGCTTTGGGAATCGCGTCTCTTCTTCTATATATATGCCCTTCATTTTGCTCCTCCTCATTCTTCTCCGCAATATCAGGTACTTCCTCTGTCCCTTCTCTCTACTTTCTCTCTCTAGGTAGTTGTAAGATATATACGTACCTCCGATAGCAATGCCTCCCCGAAGAAGGTTAACGCAGGCAGAAAAAGAGAAGGATATCACCACGGCATCGGATCTTGCCCGGGATGAGACGACTGGTGAGCTACTGGATGATTTCAACCTGGAACAACGGGAGGCGTTAAGGATTCAGCCAGTCTCGACTTAGCTTAGAGACTTTTAGTCGTCGACTCGAATAGGGAATTCAGAGATGAAGACGACGGTAACATAGCTGCCAATTTACTCGGCGATCCACGGCCGAGGCAAGTTGAAGGGGTTCATATTGCTAGGCCGGCTAACAGATCTCAGGCTGTTAGATCGGCTAGTAAGAGTCAGGCTGCTAGGCCAGCTGGTAGGGCCCGGGCTGCCAGACCGGCTGAGAGGACTCAGCCTGTTGCGGGTTCTCCTCAGGTACCTACGTGTTAATCGGGGAACGGTGTTTCTGAGCGGGGTTCCGCGGTTCTTCAGAATTTGATCCGTCAATGTGGTGCCTACTCAAACAAGCGCATTTGGTCAACATGGTTGACTTTCGATAGTGTTGAAGGCCTTCTCATGCGCCTTAACGCGGTTGGGGTTACGTACTTGATTCCTACTGACAGCCAACGACCTTGGACTCCCCCAATGGGATATCAGTGCGTCTATGGGTCATACTTCCAGCGGGATACGAAGCTTTGGTTCCCGATACCGCTGCTCATAACATCGTACGCTTCTCGGCGTAATCTGGCTATAAGTCAGTTCGTAAACGGTGCATTCCGCCTTGTCATCGCGCTAATGGTGATGGCTGCCGAGATCAACATCTCGATGTGGCCCCGGGTACTCGAAGAGTTGACTTTGATCAAGCCCCTGAAGAACGACCTCTTATCGATAAAAATGAGGTCGAGCTACAATGTGATTACGGGCCATCCATCGAAGACCTCGGACTGGCAACGCTACTATTTTTTGTCAAATCGGATGAAGACTCGTTCGTCGATCCTCCGAATAATGGATCTCGAGTGTTGTGGAATTGGCAAGTTGGTAGACAATTATTCTTTACTCGTGAGCGTTTTTCTTATAATAAGTCTTTTTTCTTCTTGATGCAGTGTCACATCCGTACTTGACCGGAGTTCCAGGATCTTTTTACGACAACACTTGAGCACTAGTCAAACTCGGACATCGCAATTAGCCCGACATAAGTGAGGAAAGAGTGCGCCGGGCTCTAGATCGTATCGATAACGGTAAGACACTGAATTTCACGCATCTTCCCTCCTCTTCTTGTATGCCTAGTCTCTGAACTCGTCGCGTCCCGTGCAGGTGAGTGGGATTCAAGGCTTCCGTGTGCAAACCGGACCAGCAAGAAACGATCAGCGCTATTCTCGAAGAAGGATCAGAAGGTTATCGATCAAACATTGAGGATGAGAGGAGTGCCGGATTTGTCTCTGGAAGTCGAGGCTGATGAGAGTCGGGAGCAGGACTCATGAGTATCCTGGATGGGTTGAACCTGGACGGATCTGATCCCATAGAACCCACGGCTCCGTCTGTTGGTGAGGCGTCCAAGACGGGGCCGACTAACCCTTTAGGGGGGAGTAACAAACGGTCTCGGTTT